>JAGFNQ010005004.1:243627-430007 GCA_024364735.1 Boesenbergia rotunda
TTTTGTCCGGCGGTTTCAAAACCGCCGGTAAACCTGTTTCCAGGCGAGATAGCCGGCGGTTTGCAAACCGCCGGGAAAACTGTTCAAACCGCCGGGACTACTTTGTTTACACCTCAACATTTGTTATGCAATCTACAAACACGTTATATAGCATTTTACAAGCAACAACAGCTACAAAATTTATAACAATCAAACATAGCAATACAGACATAGCAACAAAGCAAACTCATTTTCTTTTTGTTTATAGCATTCTACAAGCACTGAATTATACAATCATTCAAACATAGCAATACAGATATAGCAACAAAGCTACAAAATATATAACAATCAAACTCATGTTCTACAGCTTCTTTGGCAATCAAACAGCCCAATTTTAAGCAAAATTACATCCACATTCCAGAAGAAACTCATCAAAGCACTTGCAAACAACCTTTCGTCCAATTATCAGTATAACTCAAACAGCCAACGTCCTGCAGAGAACAACAAATTCAGCAGACAAAATTGCAAAGTTGAACATTGGTAACGAAGGAAAATTTCCAGCAAAAGACTAAAGATAATGAAAAAAAATCTAAAGTAACAATCCTAGAATCAAAACACAAGAAGCCAACCAGTCGTATAAAAGGATACAATGGAACTTGAGCGTTTACTTCATGAAACTAGTTGTTTTGTCCAAGTTCATAGATGCTGAGCAGAAAAAGAAAGACTAGAAGTGGATATTATCAGACAAAAAGCTGAAAATATGAGAAGGAAAATTGTAAGACAAAATATAATCTGAAGCATAATTTCAAATGCTTACACGAAAATAGTAAAACATACCTAAGATATGATGTATTCAACTAATTTGGATTTTGGTTGGAAGGAGCATCAAGTCGGTGAGCATCATGACTAGCTGAGGAAGATGGTCTTGCACCTTGTGAGATTGGTGCACTACCTTCATCCGGGGCCTAAAATTATGAATAGCAAATTAAATAGTAATAATTTGAAAGCAATTTTATTAATTTTAAAAGTACTACATACATACCATCACATTAATCAAAGCGGCCAATTCAGGTGGCAAATTGCTTCCTTGCATTTGCAGCATATATTTAACAGCTCCCTCAATTGCTTGTCTTTTTGATCTTTCTATTTCAATCACTGATTCCAGATTCTGCACCTTAGCTTTAGAAGCTTCTAATTCAGATTTCATTTCAATCATATATATTTGCAATCCATGATCAACAGGTGTATTTGAATATGAAGTTTGACCAAATACTTGAGTAGGACATGGCCCAGAACCCACACCTCTAACCCGACCACAATGTTCCTTCCCTATAGCTTGAGAAAGTGAATCACTTTTTGAAAATCCCTTTGAGGAATCATCTTCACGCTCAATTGTGATAATTTTTTTCCTGCGAACAGAAGAAATTATCAACTGAGCATTACAAATGAAATACAAAATTTTTGAAAAAATTAATACCAAACTTACACCAATCACTTGGGCATTGTCGTGAATATAAGAACCATCTTTTTTCTTGTGCAACATTACCCATAACTCCCCTCTGCTAATGCTGCTTCCACGTTGTCGTTCCTATATCACATTAGTGACATATAGTCAAATAATTAAACAAAAAAAACTGAACGAATATGTGAAATAATGGTTCTACTACCTCTTCATATTTTCGCCTTGCTATTGTTTTTGAACCACCTGTGTGGGTATATAATTGCTTCTTTCGATTTTCAGTATTTCTCTTGCATAAGTCCTATTATAAGTTAGCAGTAAATGCATGTGAATTATGAATAGACAAAAAAACATCTAACATCTAACCATTAATAGAAGTTCAATAAATGAAATTAACCGTAATTAAAACCCAATTGAAATGGATATATCACCTGGGTTTTCTCACTCAACCGATAATCAATGAACCATCTCCAATGGTTTTCATCAATTCCAGGAGGTCGGTTTACAACATTTTCCTCTTTGCTCACAGTGCTATCATAGAATTCATGAAACAAGCTAGACCTGGTGTCTTTCCACGCTTTCCAATGCGTTTCATGATATCATTCTTCAATCGATTATCGACTATATGAAATTTATTCTGCATACAATTCAAAGATATTAGTATTAGTCACAGATATTACAAAAGATATGGAAGATTAAATTTAATTACCTGAATGATGCTATTATACACCGTGTCCTTATATGATTGAGGAACCTTACGCCACGAGATATAGCAAATGGGAAATTTATTGAAATCACATCCCAACACTCCTAAAAAGCCACCCAAAATGCCACCTGCATCGCCTATGGCTTGCCCAAGCTCATTGCAAGTAACTATAATTTTGCTACCATCAGGTATTGACCAAACATCTTGCACCATGTATCGTGCTTCTTTACTTGTGTGATTCAGCTCATCTAAAACAAATAAAATATTTTTACTTTATAAGTTTACAGATTAAATATGAAACAAACAAGTTAACTAACATCTTACACATTCAAGCATGAATTTTAACCTATCAAACATAATGATCACAGTAAAATATTGGAAAAAAAATAAAGAAAGAAATTTTTTACCAATAACATTAACAACCCAATAACTTTTCTTCTTGCTACCACTTGAAGCAGTGTCACCATTTTCATCAAATGAATCAACATCTTCATCCTCTTGATCATCCTCTGGATTTACCTCTTGAGCAAGTAAAGGGTGGGATGGAGTAGAACTAGATGCCCTATGAGTAGATGGCACTGAATTAGCACCAATCTGAGTTGGTGCACTCAATTGAGCTCTGCTATTAATCTGTGGCCTTGAATGATCAACCGTATTAGAATTTGGGAGTAAATGAGCATTACTAGGAGCTGGTGGAACAGGGCAAGCCCTAGTATTAGGTTGTGGCAAAGTTGTAGTTGATTTTTCTGTCACTGAAGGTTGAACCTTAAAGCGTTTATTCCTAGGCATGCCTACAATTTTGGAAAAAAATGAAATTTTAGGAAATGACAACAACAACATACATGTTAGCAAAAAATTGAGTGACATACATTAATTAAACTGTATGAAAGCTTGTAGCATCCTAATGAGATCAACTATCTAATTGCAAAGTACGTTATTTTTTAAACAAAGTACATTAGAATTAAGACTTCATTCATACCTGGAAATATAATATGATAGAAGTAAATACAAGTCAATAATACTTCCAAAAGTCAGCTATAAGAATTCACTTTGTCTGAAAACTATCCCTAGTAGAAACTGCAACTAATGTATCTGGCACAGCTCGAGAGAGCACTTGAAGCCGAGCACTTGTCGAATGAGGAACTGCAAAAGAATATTACAAAGTTGAAAAGCAAACCAACCGGTCAGTGTACAAGTAAATCCTTGCACAAAATGTACGATTGCTGAATGAAACTAATCTTTGTGTGTGCTGCATATCGAACAATCGATGGAGGTATAGATATGTGATATATCAACTAAATATCAATAAATAGAGAGTGTATAGGGTGCTTCTAATAAGAATCTGATCATTCATATGTTCAAATGCACTATAAAATAGTCACAATCTCAAGTAAAAGTAGATGACCAAGCATTCCAGACAACTTGAATCTCGTCAATCATGCGAAGATTATTAAGCTTTCAAGCTCCTACTAGCATTTTATCAAATAAAGCAAATAGCTCGAGCTTAAATTAAAAATGCATAACCACACCAATTGTGGATTACATTACCTGACCTCGTGTTTTTGGATGTAAAATCCAAATTGATTAGTACCTCCAGCGTATGAGAAAAGACTCATCGATGTGATGCCACTATGCTTTAGAAGAAGCAGCAGCAAGTAGTAGACAGATTCAAGTCATTTGCAAATGATGGCATCACGTCCTGGTCCAATACCGATGTAGTACATAGATTTATCTGAGCATGCATGTCCTCAGTTAGCAGTTCATCTGAGCATGCAATTATAATGCCAGTAAAAGGGTGCAACATTCATCTTCTTAGCTATTATAATTGCTTAACTAAAATTCTTTTATGCTTCATTCATCTTCTTAGCTTTAGTCACTTGACAAAAGGGTGCAACAATGCAAGTAAAAACATGGGCAGCTCAAGTATATGTTGGCATTAATGAAAATACAAGGGCAGCAAAAATACAAGGTTGTCCTTGAATTGCGAGATATTATAAATTAAAATCTTTGACTCCATCATTATTGTCACCAACGACATCATTTGCAGGTCGATCTTCTATATAATCATCCCTAGCCAATTGTAATTCTTCATTGCCATTATGAAACCACCTATCCAAGTTTGATTGCGGAGAAGGAACAAGATCATAAATTTGCTCTTCTTCTTTGTCTTCTCCCATGTCATACAAGTCTCTTGGTTGTAGATGTTTTACAATACTCCATCCTTTTTCAATCTCATCATCCACATAAAACACAAGTTGAGCATCGGACACAAGTATATATGGCTCATCATTTTCTCGATCTCCAACATGTATCAAACGAGAAAAATTAATACTAGTAATACCCGAGTCATCTCTTTTGATACCTCTCTCAGAAGTGGTGTTAGCCCACTGACATTTGAACAATGTAACAGTGAATTGACCATTATAGTTCAATTCAATTATGTCCACTAATTTTCCATAATACGGAACACCTCCGACTGTGACATTATTATCACGAGTACTTGCGTAGCTCCGAGTATCGTACATACCAAATACTCCACTATTTTGACTTTTCAACCCGTGCTCTCGAGCAATAGTTCTAAATTTAAATCCATTCACATTGTAGGCACTATAACGTTTGGCCTGATCAGGTGGTCCAAGTGCAAGCCACCTTAATTCATCTGAATGTCTAGCACCTTCATTGAAGATCTGGCATCAAGAATTACCGCACTTAGTTTTTACTATTAGTTACACCTCTAAAATTGAATGAAAAAAAAAACATAACTTCTACTCACATGCTTTTGAAACCAGCTAGGAAATTCTTTGTGTACAACTTTATCAATCTCTGATTGCAAGCGTGTCTGATGTCTCAACTGTCTCTTTGTTATTGCCCTAAATTTCCTATAAGTAAAAATAAATTATTATAAAATACGAGGCCAATTGATTTGCAACAAGGTTTGCGTAAAACTTTATGTATTACCTACTCAATAAAAGGATCTACTGCTACACAGTTGACCAACACGTGACGATGTGCTTGCAACTTCTCTATTGGTGTTAATATAATATATGAGAATCCCCCAACTGATCTGCCAACTTTTGGAAACATAGTATTGCTTTCATGGTGTTCAACACTGTCAGGTTGATCATCAACGCGCCTTGGTCGATTGATTCTTGACTCTGTATCATCCAAATATCTCGAACAAAATGTAAGAATTTCTTCGGCCAAGTAGCCTTGAACAATTGAACCTTCAGGTTGAGCCTTATTACGCACATAAGATTTCAAACGGCCTAGGTACCTTCACATTAAAAAGGTTATGGATTCAGCTAAAACAATTGATTATTTATTTAAAGAAAGTGAAAAAATAAATTTTGCCATGTTAAGTTCACCTTTCGATTGGATACATCCATCGATAATGCACCGGGCCTCCCTCTTTGACTTCATCGACTAGATGAACAATTAAGCGAACCATGACTGTGAAAAATGATGGAGGAAAAAGCATCTCCAAATGACAAAGTGTGTGAACAATTTGATCTTGAAGGGTATCAAGATTAATGGGGTTCAACACTTTACTGCATATTTGTCGAAAGAATGAACAAAGATCAGCTAAAACCATAAAAACTACACCAGGCATAGCATTCCTCAAAGCAATTGGTAAGAGTTGTTCCATTAGAATATGACAGTCATGACTTTTCAACCCAAACATCTTACGTTGTTTCAAATCAACACATCTTGAAATATTGCTTGAGTAACCATCTGGAACAACCACATTCTTCAATGTCTTAAGAAATATATCTTTTTGTCCATTTGACATAGTAAAGATAGCAGCAGGATATTTCCCATTATCATTAGGCCAAAGTGCAGATCTTATGACCATAGATTGTAGGTCTCTTCGGGCATTAAGGTGATCTTTTGTCTTCCCACTTTCATTGAGCAAAGTATACAGAACATTGTCACACATATTTTTCTCAATGTGCATTACATCAAGATGATGGCGCAATGCATTAAACTCCCAATATGGAAGTTCAAAGAATATACTCCTTTTTCTCCAATATGATTCATCTACATTGAAATTTCGCTGCCCCCGTCCTCTTTTCCCTTTCACCTCTGGTGTCTTCCCAAATGAAACTTGGATATTCTCAACCTGGCTGAAAATAGCTGAGCCTGATAGTTTTACTGGTGGATTTCTTCTATCAATCTTACCATCAAATCGGGCCTTATCCAATCTAAATTTGTGACCAGCATGAAGGAAACGGCGATGACCCATAAAACACCATTTTCTACTACGATAAAGTCGGCAAGGTTCAGTATCAATATTGCATATAGGACAAGCTAGCTTACCATATGTGTTCCACCCCGACAATGTCCCCAAACCAGGAAAATCACTAATTGTCCACATCAATGTTGCACGCATTTTAAAATTTTCATTCGATGAAGCATCAAATGTATCAACACCATCCCACAACAATTTAAGCTCATCGACTAAAGGTTGCAAGTAAATGTCTATGTCATTCCCTGGCATTTTCTTACCTGGAATGATCATCGACAGAATGAAGTTAGTTTGTTTCATACATGTCCAAGGTGGGGTATTGTACGGAATGAGAATCACAGGCCAAATGCTATAATTAGTGCTCATGTTTCCAAAAGGATTAAACCCATCACTAGCTAAGGCTAGGCGAACATTACGTGCATCCGAAGAAAATTCAGAAAATTTAGAATCGAATTTTTTCCATGACTCAGCGTCTCTCGCATGTCTCAAGAAGCCATCCTTATTACTGTCCATAGCATGCCATTTCATATCATCGGATGTCTTACTAGACATGAACAATCTTTGCAATCGAGGAATTAGAGGAAAATACCGAAGAAACTTTGATGGTTGTTTTTTCCTTTTAGAAGAATTTTTCCATCTAGATGTACCACATCGCTTGCATTCATTCAAACTTTTATCAGGTCCCCAATATAGCATGCAATCATTTGGACATGCATCTATCTTCTTATAATTAAGACCAAGTTTTTTTATAGTCTTTTTGGCTTCGTATAATGATGCTGTGATCTTTGCATGCTCAAAGGCATCATGCAATAGCTCAATTATCATCGACAAAGCTTTGTCACTCATTCCACAAATGCATTTGATGTGATACAACTTTATTAAAAAAGAAAGCTTTGAGTACTTTGAGCATCCTTCATATAATTCTTGTTCACCATCTTTAAGCAAATCATAAAACTCTTTCGCTTTACCACTTGGACCCTCTTGTAAATGCGGCATCCTTCCTTCACCTTCATTTAATAGATCATGCATCGTGGAATCTTGACTGACATGTGGTCTAGGGAATATGAAAGCATCTTGAATCATGTCATGTATTGGATCTACAGAAGATTCAGTTTGTTGCACCTCATGTGAGCTAGTAGAAGTCTCTCCTTCGCCTCTCTCACCATGTAATAGCCAAACTGTATAACCTGGTGGAAAAGGTCTTAACAACAAGTGATCATACACCTCTTCTCTAGTTTGGTATAGTCTGAATCCACAACGAGAACAAGGACACTTTATCCTATTATCGGATGATGCATTAGCAAATGCAAAGTCCAAAAATTGCAATAATCCATCCATATATTCGGGAGTATCTCGCGGCTTCAAAATCCACCTTTTGTCCATTTCTAATTCAATAGTAGATAATTAAATTAAAAGGCACGCTAAAGTGGGGGGCTCAAAAGACCACTAACGAAGGGATACAATAACTTGACCAAACATATGAAAGAAAATTCATAAACAACACATAAGACATAAACAATAAATACACACAAATTCAAGTCAGAAATTCTACCAAAACTAAAAGGTTTGAGTTGCTATTGTTCTATACATAAAAGGTTTGAGTTGCAACTACAATTCATGCATTATGTTATGAACAGATCAAAACTAAAACTCAAGATATAAGAAATAGGAAGGTTGCCAATGTCTCATATGTTAGTAATATGACATCAAATTCAAGTATTTGAAGGATTAAGACCTAGCTTGAAGGAGACACAACAAAACCAGTAGCCTCTTGCATCTATTCTAATAAACAATTTGCATCCCATAATCATGAACTTTTGATAAGACATCAACATTGCATTTATGCCAAAAGCTCTAACAAAAAAAGCACAAAACTACCAGTAGGATACTAGAATTTTAAGTAGACTTTTTATAAAAGGTTTGGGCCCATCTAATCTGCTCATCGCTAAGGTGTTAAATAATATGTTATGTGTTTGTGCATACTAATCATTTTCTACAAGTTTTATTGCATCTTTTGTGACTTTCACAAACGGAATGCCTCACACATCTAAAGGAAAGGACAAGTGAGACACAATTATTACTTTATATTGTATAACCTAATTTTCTAATCTTGTGGCTAAAATATTTTGTTAAGATGTGATATCCTAAAAGTTGCCATGGAGTTGATGGTCTAATGGATCATCATATAGGGAATATAAATAATGATGAGATTGAGTCTGCGCTCTTAGATTCTGTTTGAAGTTCAAATTGAAAAGTGTGTTTATAGCTTTGTCAAGTCGCATACAAGAGCTTCAAAGTTAACCAACCTAGTGATATCAGAGAATAAATCCATTGTGTGATCTGTTGAAGTGTACTAGTAACTAACTGCCATAAAAACAAGGCTAGCATGAGCAAACCTTTAGTCGTAAAATATTAACACAGTTTTGGTAGTCTACCAGAGCTTTTTGTTTTTTCTGATGTGCAATCTACAAGTTCGCATCCTAAACTAATAATTTACTTCAATTTTGTTCCCTCTATGATTATGTTTTGCCATTACAGCTTAAAGCTCTTTTCCTAGAAGAAAATTACTTTACTAGGCTACATGATTGCTGGTTAATCTTGATGTTGAAGAATTTCGTTAACTTGTTCTTAAAAAAGATCATTTTTAAACTTCGTTGAGTACATGATCATTTTTAAACCAGTATCCTACTGGTAGCCTCTTGCATCAAAAAAAGGGTAAACTGAATGAAAATCAAGATGACCACAAAAGCCCTTATTTTGTAAAGTTTGGGCAAATTTTTTTATTTATTTTTTCTAAACAGAAAAACAATGATAACTGAATTTTCAATACCATGATGATATCCAAAGGAAGAACAACATCTAAATCTTGAAACAGATCAAAGCTGGAGGTGGAGATCTGCTCTTACCTTCTTCCCTGACGCAGACCAAGAAAGAGCTAACCCGAGGAACAGGACGAAGACCGCTTGATCGGTGGCTGAAGCGAAATATTTACCGCGGCACAGAAGAGGAACGACGTGCGACGAGCAGAAGAACGAAGAGAAGAAAAACAACAGCCAGAGAAGATGGAGAAGATGAACTAAGACGAACACTTTTCCCGCGACACTCGACACTCGACAGACAAGAGGGAGAAGAGGAACGCAGAAGAGGAAGAAGAGAACAAAGGGCGAACCCTTTTGCCGCGACGATTAAACCCTAACTATGTTTCTGTGTGGCTAAAAAAAGCTATAGGCTAATTCATTTTGCGGCGGTTTTTTAAACCGCTGCAAATTGAACCCGAACCGCCGCAAACTAAATATTAAACCGCCGCAAATATTAAACCGCCGCAAATCAAATTTAAAACCGCCGTAAATGATTAAACCGCCGCGATTGAAAGATTAACCGCCGCTAAATAATTCAATTAGCGGCGTTAAATTTAAACCGCAGGGAACCCAAGGATTTAGAGGCGGTGTATCTAACCGCCGCTAAATAACCGCCGCTATACATTGATTTTCTGGTAGTGTTAAAAAGGTGGCAAACGGGGCAGAAACTGTCAGCTCCCCTGCTATATAAGTCTCTCCACTCCACATCCCCCAGGTACGCGCAATAGTATTTTCGCTACTGTTCTATTGCTTTCATTGCTCTTCCACCGCCGGAGACTGACTTGATTGTCGGAGTGTCTTGCCGGAGACTTTTCCCGGTGGGTTTTAACGGTCTTTGCCTAGCAGATCGAAGTTAGTATCGGAGCCATCATCGACGGTTCGTGATCCTTGGGAGACTACGTGCTCTTGAGAGTCCATCTCATTTTGCAACAGGATCAAACTGTAAAAGATATTGTAAAGGATATTTATGAAGAATGTATTCATCGTTTGTTATGATGAATAAGTTCACAAATCAAAAGATAATATGAGTTGTATTTGTAAAGGCACGAGACTATACGAATGCTAAAATGATAAATTCTAAGTCTGAAGTATTTGGATGTTCTAAATACTAAATTTAGTGACAAAAAGAATAAATAATAAGATCAGGGTTTAATCTCAATAAGAGTGAATATTTCTTTGCAAGTTGATTTTTAAATATGCATAAATTAATCATGGAACGAGATTTAAAAACCTAGATTTTATATATATATATATATATATATATATATAATGAATTTAACATTTATTAGAAAAAAAAACATCATTAAGTTCCAAAATACAAAATAAAAATGATATATCCGAAAATTTTTAGCAAAAAATTTAATGAAAATGACATAGCCCTTCAATTATAAAGATTCTCGATGAATTCATTTGGTCTCTTTGGATATAATTTGGTTTGGGATAAACTGAAGGTCATCATGAAAGTTCATACGATAATTAAATATGTATATAAAAAATATTATATCATTTTTATTAAATTTTATGTTAAAAATTTCCGCATTAGTAGTGCAAAATTATTATATGATTGATTCCGACAGGTGTCCCTTCCCTTCCCTTCCGACCAAGTTGCAGTCTTTTTCTATGCTCGAAACTGTTTCCGGAAAGGAACAAGAAAATGGGGAAGGTGAGGGAGGAGCAGAGCAGCAGCGACCAAGTCCCACTGCGTGGTGGAGTGGAAACGGACATCGCCGGGTCGGTGTAGCAGTTCCGTAGTTGCAATTTTGTCACCTTCGCCCCTGTCGGGAGGAAAATGGAGAGCCGGATGGAGTCAACTGAGGTGAAGGAGAAGGAGGAGGAGATGCTGCATCACTGCGGTGGTCAGGCAACAGAGGAGCCGAGCATCGACGCCGACAAGTTGAGCTACGAGATCTTCTCTATTCTAGAAAGCAAATTCCTTTTTGATTACGACGACCACAACAAGCTCTGGCTTTCCGCCGCTCCGTCTGCGCCGGAGGAGGCCACCCAGTCGTCCTCCTTCGGGAACCAGAGGGGCAAGGTCTGCGTTCTCTGCATCGACGGCGGCGGGGGAGGCGGCATGCGGGGTATTCTCCCTGGGAAAGCCGTTTCTTACCTCGAGCAGGCTCTCAAGGCCAAGTCCGGCGACCCCGACGCGCGAATCTCTGATTATTTCGACCTCGCCGCTGGCACCGGCGTCGGGGGCGTCTTTGTGGCCATGCTCTTCGCCAGCCGCGACGGCGTCCGCCCACTTTTCGAGGCCGACGACACCTGGCGCTTCCTGGCCGACAAGGGCAAGCATCTCTCGCGGAAGGCGTCGTCTTCGCGGAGCGCGTTCCTCCGCTGCCTCTCGCTCCGCGGCGGCGCGTCGACGACGACGACGGCGGCCATGGAGAGGGCGATGAAGGAGGCGTTCGGCAAGGACCTGACCCTTCGGGACACGGTGAAGCCGGTGCTGATCCCCTGCTACGACCTGCTGACCTCCGCGCCGCTGGTGTTCTCGCGCGCCGACGCCGTGGAGAGCGAGGGCTTCGACTTCCGGCTGTGGGAGGTCTGCCGCGCGACGTGGGCCGAGCCGGGGCGGTTCGCTCCCGCGGAGATCAGCTCGGTGGACGGGACCACCGCCTGCGTCGGCGTCGACGGCGGACTGACGATGAGCAACCCGACGGCGGCGGCGATCACGCACGTGCTCCACAACAAGTACGAGTTCCCCTTCGTGCGCGGGGTGGAGGACCTGATGGTTCTTTCCCTCGGATGCGGGGACGCCGTCGATGGCCGGCGAGGGGCCAGGGAGTGGACTGTCCCCGTCGCGCGCATCGCGGCCGGCGGCGCCGCAGACCTCGTGGACCACGCCGTCGCTCTGGCCTTCGGCCAGTGCCGGAGCTCCAACTACGTTCGCGTGCAGGTAGGCGCGCGCCAAATCTCGACCGCTTCCTCCCGCCTCTGAAATCTGATCTGTAGCCACGCTGCTTTTGGATGCTTCGGCAGGTTAACGGCCGGAGAATCAGCGGCGACGCGGACTGCTGCGACGTGAAGGCGCTGTCGCAGGCATCTGAAGAAATGCTGAGACAGAAGAACGTGGAATCCGTGCTGTTCGCCGGGAAGAGAGTGAAGCAGGAGACGAACATGGAGAAGCTCGAGTGGTTCGCCGGGGAGCTGGTGGTGGAGCACCGGAGGAGGAGTGGCCGCATCGCCCCCACCGTCGCATTCAAGCAAGCGATCCCAAAGCCTACAAATCGGTCTTAGCAGCAGCTCCATCTTCGATTATGCTAGCTCCGTATCGTATGGTATCCATCTTCTTTGTTCTTCGCCGGAACATCGTCTGGATCAGATCCACCTCAGAATTGCTGGAAGGAAAAGGATGTTTTGTTCTTGCATCGATCTCCAGACATTCTCGTGACGATACAAACTGTAAATAAATTGACGGAGTTAAATCTCCCATAAAAAGATGGATATAATCGAGTTGGTATTTATTTTATACGACAGCAGTGAGTTAAAACCTAGCTATTGAATTGAATTAAGACTCTAAAACATTTATCGACTCTTAATTTATAGAGAAAATTTCGAAATTTATTAATAATTTTAATTTTTAATTTTATAAATTTTAAATTTTTTTTAAAAAAATAAAATCATAGATTTTAAAATATAAATTTATATAATTGCGAATCTAAATTTAAATCTTAATTCAAAATTAAAAACTCTTATTTTAAAACTGTTAGGATAATTATTATCATTCCACGGGATCATTGGGTATCATAAATTTATGTAAATATTTTTTTATTTGTAAAAAACTATATATATTTCAGCAGTTAGTACGATCAAAATGCTATTTTAACTTTTTTTTCTACCTCTTTTCTTTTTTAATGGTTTTGATAATCTATGATGTCTTTTTAATTATCGCCCTTAAATGCTTGTCCAAACTAATACGGGCCTGTGATTTTGTGAAAAAACAAAACTAGAAGGGGGATGTGAAAAAGAAAAATGCCCAATCAAGAAAGAGGAAGCTTTGAGATGACCCAAACGTTCTTCAATCAGGTGGGAAAGAAAAAGCCAAAGCACGGTAGGTGCGCGGTCCAAACAAAGCGTTAATGTTTTATTTATCCGATTCATTTCATTTTTTTCTTCAGAAGAAAATGGCTAGGGGTCAAGACGTGCCATCAATTGTTTTTCTTTCTTATTTTTTTTTATGATCCAATTAATCTTGGATGATTCGGAAAATATCAAAGGCTTCAAGGTGCCGAGAAATCCATAATCTTATTGAAATAGAGGTCAAAGTTCAGATGAATCGAATTGATCAATTATTTGAGATGAGGGGGTGATCATTTGGTTCAGATAAATCAAGACAACTCTCAACTCATTTTTTTGTCTGTTTTATCGATTGTGCGATAAGCTCCACTCGGCTATGTCCACTCGATGTCCTGCTCCGCTCCATGTGGAAGGAATTGAGCGATCTTGCTCTTCTTCAGCTAGCTGACCCATTATGGTCGCAATGACATTTTCCTAGCTCTGGTAGGAGATCACACCATCCACCGATGCTGAAGATAAATAGATATTAAAAATGACATTCAAAACTAAACTCGAATATCAAATGGACAAGAAAATAGGTCAGAGTACTGACTTAGTTCATTCAACTCTTTGAGGCTCAACTCTCCCAACTCTTTTAAGTCGGTCTAGCTGATTATTCCAGCTTAGTTCATTTAGACTCTTTGGGAATTAGCTCCCCCGACTTCTTCAAGTCGGTCAATCGGACTCCTCCGACTTAGTTCATTCAAATTCCTTGGAGCTCAACTCCCCCAATTCCTTTGGGTCAATCTATCCGATTCCTCCGGCTCAATTCATTCAAATTCCTTGGGGCTAAGCTCTCACGATTCCTTTGGATCACACTCCTTTAGTTTAGTCTCCTTAGACCCGATTCTCTTTAATTATATATCCTGTGAACTGACACAGTACGTGAAATGGAACATGAGTTGTCAGAATACGTAGAGTGGTTTATAAATATAGAACATGAGTGATATGACCGTAGATATAGCCGTAAGATAGAGCGGCAATATTACAATGATATACTGATGGGATATTTTTTTTTACTTTAACACCCTGTTTGGAATGGAAGGAATTGAAATTCAATTCTATTGTTTGGTAGCAATTTTCAGGAAGGAATTGCTAAGGAATTGAATTCCAATTCCTTTCAAACTCCTCAAAACAAATCACACCTAAACACATGTGATTTGTGAAAGGAATTCACTTAAACAAATTAAATTACCAAATCGCTCCCTCACAAAACAAATTAAAGTTGCTCCGGCTCCATCCTCGCAGGATAAAATCGTAAAAGTATAACATTGAATTCAATTTAATTATGTTTTTACAATTCATTCCAAATATGAGAATTGGAATTCAATTCCGGTCGGAATTGAATTCCGACCGGAATTGAATTCCAATTCCTTACTTAACATGTTTCCAAACAGGGTGTAATATGACGTTCAATTAATAAAGAGAAAATATCATATTAGCAATATTATAAAATGAGTCTGTATCCATCGGTGAAGGCATGCTCATTCTACGCACATGCATACATGTGCACATATCCACTGCATTTCCTCATCTACTATTTATCTTCTCTACTCTCCCTTGTCGGTGATTAACTTGATCGTCGAAGTGGCTAAGACAGAGCACTCCTGGTCTCCATTCTAATCCTCCCCTATGTCTCTCTGCTTCCCAAGCTCGGCGGACTCCATGATGGTCGATAATCTTTTCTACACACAGAGACTTTGTCAAGATAGAAGACAACTCATCAATGTCTCACCCATATCGACGATGTAAGACAAAAACATTGGAGATAGACGATCTTCAGTCTAGAGGTAGATGATCATCCTCCTATGAATTTACCAAATAAATCCCGAGCACAACGTTAATGGAACAGGTCAGAGCCGACCCTTCTCGTTTGAAGGCCCTGGGCGAAAATATAAATTGTGCCCTAATTTTATCTTCTTACTTCTTCAACAAACAAATTTTTACATAGAATATATACACTAAAAAAATCACAAAGATAATTTATTTAAAATGTTTTTTGATGCCCTTTTAAATATAAAATCACAAATAATAACATATTTTTTAAAATAGTCTTTTTAATATATAAAATTACTAATCCATTTAATTATATTGAGATAAGATTTTATTAATTTTAATTTTAAAAAATTTCTTTTGACAAAACGGTAAAAAGGGGGTTTGAATGTAAGGGCTGCTCTCATTTTACCCGACGGATTCGAATTAGCCCCCCTGATCGTATTTCTCCCGAATTGAAAGAAAAGATTGGAAATTTATCTTTTCAGAGTTATCGTCCTAATAAAAGAAATATTATTGTGATAGGTCCTGTTCCTGGTCAGAAATATAGTGAAATCATCTTTCCCATTCTTTCCCCCGACCCTGCTACGAAGAAAGATGTTCACTTCTTAAAATATCCCATATATGTAGGTGGGAATAGAGGAAGGGGTTAGATTTATCCTGATGGTAGCAAAAGTAACAATACAATCTATAATGTTATATTAGTAGGTGTAGTAAGTAGAATATTATTACGAATTATAATAATATTCTATAAATAATCATCATATTTGGAACGATTTGTTTTTAAAAACTTTAATATTTAAATGGAAGATTATTTTTTATTTGTTCCATGAGATTCACTTACATGAAATTATTTGAAATCAATGAAAACTTACTCTGAGCTAGGGCTATGGAGGAAATATCCAGTATAATATTATTTAAAATAAATGAAAACTTATTATTTTTATTGTTGTAATTGGGCAAAGGGAAAAGGAGTGCTCATGAATGCTGATCCCTAGGATTAGGAAAATAAAGGGAAGATGTTGCTATTCTGACAAAAGAAGAGGAAATTGTTTACCTGTCTTCATTCGAAATCCTTAGCTAGCTCCGGTGGGGTTGACCATGAGACACACAAAAATAATAATAATAAAGAAATGCAACACGAGTTGGTCTTGTGGGGCAAACAAAAACCCTAGAAAATAAGGAGCAAAAGAGAAGAGGAGAAGCTTGTAGTTGCGGAAATAAAGTCTTAGAAAAGAAGACGGTTACTCCTTGCTACACTGCAGTGAAAAAGAAGAGGACGAGGAAAACTACCGATGTGAATGAGAGAAGAAGGAGAAAATTTTACTTTCTTCGTTAGCATTACCAACCTTAGTTAGCTTCGACGTGCTCCGGCGGCTCCTGCAGCACAAGAGAGTGAAAAATGGGAGAAAGTGACTGTTGTGGTGGTTGGAAGGAGAAGAAAAATAAGGATAGTGGTTGGAAAACTAGGGTAAAGAAGGGAAGAGGGAAGACCACGGGGGAAATAAAGAGGAGAGAAATAGAGTTATATTTTTTTTTATATGTACCATATATAAAAAAAATTTTGGGCCCTAAAAAGTGTTGGGCCCTGGGCGGGGGCCCTGGTTGCCCTGGGCCAAGTCCGACCCTGGAACAGGTTCTGTTCCATCAATTTGATCAGATTTTCAAAGTGGCAAAATGGGGAGGTCATCTAAAAATTAAAAAAAGCTTTTAAAAACTTTTATAAGAATTTTAATCAAATCTATTCCAACAAAAATAATTTTGAAGTTCTTCAATCTATAGATCATGTACAGGTCGATTAGAGGGGATGAATAACTCTGTAAATTAAATACTAGTTTTTTTGCTAACTCTTTGCAAATATAACAAATTAGTTTAAACAGTTATAACTTAAAAATAAAATAAGTAAGAGACTTATACAATAGAATTTACTTAGTTGCAACCAAGGATGCTGCCAATCCAAAACAATATCATCGTATTAGAAAAATCACTTTCGTTGTAGGCAGAGAAGCCTCTTACAATCATGGAAAGCTCACAAAAATAATAGGAAAATGATGTTACCGTTGTGCTGATGTGGACTTAAGGTGTCTCAGTTGTGATCCGAGGCCCCTTAATTGGATAGAATTTATCTACAGCGTAACGGTAACTGTTGATAACTTTTCGATCTGAGACGCTTAATTTCAGACCTGAGACGCTTTAGTTCAAACTTGAGGCATCTCAGGTTACAACCCAAGGCGCCTCAGTTCGGTTCTTGCGGAGAACCGATTTCTTCAGGCACCTCCCAAGGTAATTGAAGCGCCTTAGTTGACCATCTGGTCAAAGACAACAGTCGCGTTGACTTTTTCGTCTTTCGTTCGTTTGGGTAATTTTCGGCTAACCAGAGTTAGACTCACCCGAATTCGACTCTGACCTTTTGCCTCAAATGAGCTTCCTCCCCGGCTTCTCGTCCCTCGAACAGGCTTTCTTCAACGGTGTACTCTTCCGCAGACTTTGTATCCCTCGGATATACCGAGCACGTTAGCTCCCTTCCTGTGCCATTGTCATGCCCCGACAAAGAGGAATTGCTGGTCCAATATACAATCGGACATCATCTCCCCTATACGACGGACAGTTCAGAACATTTATACAAACACCCACGTAGTATATATGGTCTGTGGCCTCAAATAAAGATAAAACATATAAAGTAAAACATCAATAGCTCTAAAATCCATAAAAGCTTACTAGAGCTGCCCTCCGGGCAAGTGCGCAACAAAACATCACATAAAGTCCAATAGAGGACTCAGAAATACAAAATCACGAGTCAAATACAATCCAATAATGTCCACCACGTGAAACAAATACAGAATAAGAGATATGCTAAAATAGAAATAAAAAAAATACGCGGAAGAATTCAAGCCGGAGTCGTTGGGACTTAGAACTGGCAACTGGGCTATCCTGGCAACCAATCAACCTGAAAACAAAAATAGTGTGATGGGTGGTGAGTCCAAGTAGACTCTGCATGTATAGAGACAGATATGCATGCACATAATAAACAGCTGTACAAGCTATACAGAAACAATAGGATACAGTCTCGAAGAAAATATTAGAATATGCATAACTGAAAGTACCAAATGAATGTATATACCAGAAATCAGCTTATCCTGATCATAATAGGATCGTATCATACGACCAGGTGCAGGTCATCGAATCAAACATATAATATCTTCTGTATGTGCATACCAAACATATGCAGTAAATAAATACAACAATCATAATCAAATGCACAATGCATCATATGCACATGATGCAATGACATAATCACCCATAACACCAGTCAAGCCACCGAGACATATCATATGTGTCGGCCGAGTGGGTAGGACCGTGACACTGTACGCACTCTGTTATCATTGCTCCTGAATAACCGAGTGGACATGATGTTGGTGGAGTAAACACTCCGCCCCAGATCATATAGGGGAGATATCTCTCTCATTTTCTCTGGTCTCTGGAAAGAGGAGAGATCCCCTGCCTGCTACCACACTCTAGAACAACTACCCATGAGCAACTGAGCGGAGTAGTAGAGAGCAAATACACACACCCAACCGTATCTACAAACCCATGAGTAGCCGTGTGTACAGATTATGTAGCAAGCACCAGCTCAACCACAAGGGAGCCGATAGTCGTTGGCATGCAACAATGCAGGGATGATGCATGACTCTAACACATGCAACCCCTACCAGGTCATCAATACATAACTCAACCGACCATGTACAGGTTGAACATATATATCATAATCTAACCATCATACATCTAGGTACACATGCAATTATAAATAGAATTAATCAATACAAGCATACAGTGACATGCTATTATATCTACGTACACATGCTTGCACAAATACTATACAGAATCAGATAGCAATAAAACGAGACTGTATAGATGGAAATTAGATCATATCCAAGATCAAGCAATAAGTAGCCATGCAAGGTAACAATGATAGCAGATGTAAGGTAAATAAAACCTACTGCAAAAATATAAATAGTCATGCATAAAAATAATGTGGATCTAAAGAAACAAACAAGAAGTACCCGCCTCCAATGGAAGAAATACTAGGGATGGCAATGGGGCGGGGTGGGGGTGGGTTTGACATCCCCATCCCCGCCCCCGAATTGTATCTCCACCCCCATCCCTGCCTCGATCCATGATTTTACGTAATCGGGGAATCCCCATCCCGATCCCACGGGGATTAAATTTCCATACCCGCCCCGATCTCCATTTCAAATTGATTTACTATTAAAATTTAACTCTAGATATTATGAAAAATTATATACTTAAATTATAATAGTTAATAATAATAATAATAATAATATTATTATTATTATTATTATTATTATTATTGAGAGGACTATCGAGGCTATCAGGGTGGGTTCGGAGATAGGGATAACATCCCCATACTCGCCCCCAATCTACTGCGGGGATTTGAAAAATTCTCCGAACCTGTACCCATACCCGATAACGTCCCTCGAACCCGCCCCGTTTCAGGTTTTCCCCACAGGGCCCTAAACCCATGGGGAAAATTGTCATCCCTAAGAAATACATATACGTAGAGTGTTGGAACTTGGATGGCTAGAGAGGGGGTGAATGTAGTCGGACACCGAAACTTTTGGACTTTGTAAATTTCTGCACTTAATCGTTTAGTAGCACAGCGGAAGCAAACAAAAACAGAGTATGCAGAATTGAAACCCTAAGCTAAGAACAAACACAAGAACGCTAACAAGAGGGTTTACAAGGTTCGGGGATAACTTGCCCCTACTCCTTGGCGTGCCCGTAAGGTGGGTGATCCCTTGATCGTCGGCAGATCAATCCCCGAAAAATCCGGATAAAATGCAACCTCCTTCTCGGTGAAGTAACCTCTCCACAACGTTTCAACAAAAATAGAGTTTTAAGCACAATGAAACACAAGAAGGATCTTACAGAGCACTTAGGACAGCAAGAACTCAAGCAAACTTCTCACCGAGCTTCACCCAGCGCAGATCTCACGCAAGAACTCCCTTCTTCGTGTCTTATCGCTGATGGACTCGCCAAGCTTCCTGGTTCTTCTTCCAAATGCTCAAGTAACAGAGGTTGCTTCAGAGATCACAGTCGCTTGCTCAAGATGATGGAACAGAGTTGTCGCGAGAGCAAAACACAAGATGTCGCAAGAACACAAGCTATAACGTTGTTGAGACTTGTTCGCCACAAAAGCCCTTAAGTCTCAGCTCACCGATCACCAGGTCACCACCTCACTGCACCCTCCAGCTGCTCACCTGCAACAGCCAGCTACTACTGAGCTCTCCTGGACTCCCTGAGCTTCCCTCAGACCAGCCCCAGTCAGCAACTCCAGCCAGCGCCAGCGTCCGTTGCAACCTGAGATGGAAAACGGACAAACCTGCTCCAAGGAAAGACTTCCATTGACTCTCCTTGAGTGTTTGAATCCATCCCTGTCACCTGCACACTTAATCAGAGCATTAGCACAGTAAATCAGCAGTGAATCAAGTATCAGAGATTAATCGTAGAGAAATCAGATGTGTTCAGATGCGATCAGAGCGTCTGACAGTGCATTTTGAATTAAAGTGATCGGTCACCGGACCGATCAGAGAGCCTCCTGATCGGTCACCAGACCGATCAGGGTGGGTTCAGACCGATCAGGCTCTATCCTGATCGGTCCCCAACGCTCAATCAAAAATCACGATTTCTCAGGGACCGATCACCAGACCGATCCCAGGTTGTGGATCAGTCACTAGTCCGATCCACCCTTTTACAGGGGCATTCCTTAGCTTCGCAGTCCAACTCTCCTGATTGGTCACCAGACCGATCAGGGCATGATCAGGCCAATCAGGCTCCGTCCTGATCGATCATAGTGAGGAACTCGCGACACTTGATCGTTCACCAGAACGATTCGAACAGTGTTTTAGATCGGTCACCAGACCGATCAGGAGCCAAGCAGTAAGGGGAACCAAAACTCACTGCATGCTCCCTGATCGGTCACCAGACCGATCAGGAGCCGAGCAGCAGGTTCCCAACCTCACTGGGTGCTTCCTAATCGGTCACCAGTCCGATCAGTCATCGCTGGATCGGTCACCAGACCGATCCACGAAGGAGCACCGTGCCAACTTCCCTGATCGGTCACCAGACCGATCTAGGGACTCCAACCTAGCCCTCCAAGCTAGGATTTCATCCAACCTAGCCCTCCAAGCTAGAACCTGGCCCTCCAAGCCGGATTTCATCAACCTAGCCCTCCAGGCTAAGACCTGACCCTCCAAGCCAGGACTTTTTCACACCTAACCCTCCAAGTTAGGATTTTTCCACACCTAGCCCTCAAGTTAGGATTTTCCACACCTAACCCTCCAGGTTAGGACTTTTCCACTCCTAGCCCTCCAAGCTAGGATTTTTCCACACCTAACCCTCCAGGTTAGGACTTTTCACACCTAGCCCTCCAAGCTAGGATTTTCCCACACCTAACCCTCCAAGTTAGGACTTTTCACACCTAGCCCTCCAAGCTAGGATTTTCCCACACCTAACCCTCTAGGTTAGGACTTTTCAACACCGTGCCTAATCCCCGATCAAGACTTAATCATAATCATAATCATCAACCTAAACTAAAATCGGTGTCAACACCAAAACAACAATCAGGGTCAGATTCCATCAACATAGAGAACCACCCGCTGAGTAATACGTAACCAATAAACACCAATCAATGCCCTGTATCAAAGGACAAATTTAAATAGTTATTACAAAAATAATAACTAGCTAACAAGTCCCTAAATCGTATTAGAGTTAACCTAGTCTTGTATTTTATTTAATTATCTGATTAAATGATTAGCCCTTGCTACTTTTGGAGTTAGGTTCAAGTTTAGGTTCAGTCCACCCCTAAACTAATATCCTACCTTACACACCGTAAAGTATGCTCCAAATGGTAGCTCCCGGACAAGAAGCAAGTGTTGGGGCAATCTTGTAGGGATCTCCCGACGACATAAACACAAAAACGCAGCGGAAACAAGATCCCTGGAACGATCCATGTGAAAGAAAACTCGTACAAAGCCGACCTACAGCTACTTATCTTATGGTTATACCTTTGATGCGTGCCCTTTTGTTTATCCCGCTCGTCCAAGGTACGTCGGATCTCTAGCACGTTCAAGCACCCGTGCCTCTATGCGTATCCACATGAGCACGATCTCTCAGCTTCGGAGAAGAACTACCTTAGTTGTGCTAGCAACTTCAGGTAGTTCACAAAACCACCAAGAACCCTCAAAGAAAGGGTTTCGGCCAAAGAGGGAGAAGAGGAGGAAGAGAAGAAGGGAAAAAGACTTAGCCCTCATCCAAATGACAAGATCCTCTTTTATACTCATCCCATGAATATGAAGAGTTTTTGTCCCTTTAGCTTCCCTTCGTTAAAGCCAATAAAGAGCACATCCTCTCATGTGACTCTTCAACTTCTCTCTATTCAATGAAGAGAGACTTTTCCTTTTTCCTTTATTATTAATTCATTAAACACTTTAATGAATTAATATCTCATCCAAATTCCCGATTAGGTCTCCCAAGCTCCCGAAGCATCGTGTCCTTAGTGTGTGACCTAATAGGTTCTCGTAACGTTAGCAATGTGTCTAAACCGCTTTAGACACATAAGCAATAAGCGGCATCTAGCAATGCATCATTGCTACCCAAGTAACAAGAAAGTCGAGATCCGACTTAACCTTCGTGACTAGGATAATGTATGACCTTGTCCTTCTATCCTCGATATCTAGATTGACCAATGAGGCTTAGACTGTGTCATCCTCGATCAATCTTTGTATTTCTTGATTCCCAAGTAGACTCACTCAAACAAATGAGTTCAATATCTCATATTGACTCATTTGAGCATGATCATGCGTTTTAGTAGTCCTACTAGGTCAAAGGGCTCACAGATATCACTCCCATCATATGGGAGGATAGATCTCATCTACATCACTCACATCCCTCCGTAAATTCATTACATACCCAGTGATAGCCTTTATAGTCCACTCTGTTACGGGTGACGTTTGACGATACCAAAGTACATAACTCCTTATGTAGGGAACCGTAGTGACTTCAGGTCTAAGGACTATTCATACTAATAGTCACATGAGAACGTTTATGACACTCATATGACAATCTATGAAACTTTCTCATGGCGGGTCAATTCAGTACACATTCTCTAATGTATACCCATGTGTCAACTTGATATCACATATCCATAACTTGTGAGTTCAAGTCATCAATTGACCTACATGCTAGTCTTCATGCATTAATATTGTCCTTGAATATTAATGTTTGACTAGGAATAATTTAGTATAGTGTTCTCTACATTATCTCACTATCGATTCAACCAATCGATATGATGTAGATAAGAACCTACTACCCAAGGACATTATTATACTTAGTTATTTGGCACAAGTATAAAGTAAGTATAATAATCAAACATGCCTTTATTAATGGTAGAATATAATATAAAAAGTCCCTAGTCAATCATCACATAATTGGCTCTAGGCTCCTACTAACAAATCTATGGTCCGGAGTGACCATGTGTTTTGATGTTTGGGCAAAGAGTTTAAGTTAGGTTTACCCTTGTGTTTGATATGGCTATTTGAGTGTGGGTTTGCAGGATACACATAGGATTAGCTAAACGCTTCGGGTCTGGTGAAGGATGACATGAGGAGACAAGCCGTGGGCTTGTATGCATCTGAGGGACCGTGGACAAAGCAGGAACGATGAGCCGAGGGAGGCGAACTTCGAGGCATACGCGAAGGCTGGCATGAGAACGATCCGCGGGTTCGTATGTATCCGAGGGACGAGAGCCAAAGTCGCAGAAGGCTTGAAGGCAATAGGTCAAGGCTGCTGGTCAAGGCTGCGGGATTAAGCAGGAACGATGAGCCGAGGGAAGCGCACTTCGAGGCATACGCGAAGAATGGCGTAAGGACGAGCTGTGGGTTCGTATGCATCCGAGAGACGAGAGCCAAAGTCGAAGAATGCTTGAAGGCAACAGGTCGAGGTTGCTGGAAGGATCAGCTAAGTCGTGAGGGCCCGAGTGCTAAGAAAATTGTACTCGGGATGGGAAACCCTAGGTTAGGGATTGGAGCAGTCGACTGGTGCTTGAATCAGTCGACTGATGAAGTGCACAGAAAGATCAGTCGACTAATTCTATGAGCAGTCGACTGGTGTCGGTTGGAATTCAAACGTTACGTTCGAATGGACCAGTCGACTGGTAACGTCTATTTTCAGCTGAGAGCTCTATTTAAGAGAGCTCGGTTTGGCTGGGAATGGTTGACGAAGTTGACTTTGGTTAAAGGCCAATTAGTAGTCTAAGTGCTCAGGAGAGTGTTGCGGGTTGTGGCGAGGTTTCTCCACCCACAAGGAGTTACACGAGCTAGCCGGAGGTCTTCCGGGGTGTCATCCACCGACGGATTGGGATCGTCCACCTTACGGACAACCGTGGAGTAGGAGCTTTATCTCCGAACCACGTAAATGGTTTGTGTTAGCATTGGTTTAGTTAATAGTTTAAGTTTTCACTTGTGCGTGCTAACACTTGTAGGAAGAAACCGCGAATCAAGTGGGTGAACGGCTATTCACCCCCCTCTAGTCGTATGTCAAGGTCCTAACAAGTGGTATCAGAGCGAGGTTCGCTCGTCTACAGACTAACCGTAGGGAGAGCAAATAGCTAGAGGAAATGTTGATTGAAGAAAGATTAGGAGACGATATCTATGTTTCACCTCCCTACGACCGCGAGAATTTCAAGTATTGGAGGATGCGGATAAAGACTTGGTTCGGCATAGATTGGAATTTCATGATCGCACTAGAAGAACCATTTGAAGTTTCGAAAGATAAATATGGGAAAAAGCTCCGACCACGATATTGGAATAAGGAGCAACAAACACAATTGAAGGCAAATGACAAGGTAATTTCAATTTTACTTAATATTTTACCTAACGATGTGATTAGCCGTGTAGGGGAATATAAAAATGCGCATAAATTATGGAGCAAGTTATTAGCGCTTCATGAAAACCCAACGCAAGCTCAAGTAATGGAAGAGCCCAAGGAAATGAGCTTAATGGTCCAAGAAGAAGAGAAAGACCAATCGAATGAGGAAAGAAGCTCAACATCCGAAAAGGAGGAGGACAAATCGGATGAGGAAAGAAGCTCAATATCCGAAGAGGAGGAGAAAGAAGAAAAAGATTCATCCATATCCTCAAGTGAAGTGACACAAGAAATTGAAGAATCATTCACTTCATCAAAGGGTGAAGAAGGAGTCTCCACTTCAAGGATTGAGGGGGAGGAGCGAACGTCGCTCTAATACCAATTGTAGGTCATGTGTAGGCCGCTTAGAGAGAGGGGTGAATAGCCCTGTAAATTAAATACTAGATATTTTGCTAACTCTTTGCAAAGGTAACAGATTAGTTTAAGCAATTATAACAATAAACAACATTAACAACTTAATTAAAACAAGTAAAAGACTCAAACAATAGGATTTATTCAATTGCAACCGGAGAGGTTGCTAATCCAAGGCAATAGTAGCGCACTAGAAAAATTTCCTTCGCTGTAGGTAGAGAAACCTCTTACAATCTTAAAAAGCACACAAAAAGATTAGAAAAATGATTACAAGTTATTTTTTCTTCCGAACTCTAGGGGGTATTTATTGTCTAAAAACTGATATTACCGTTGTGGTGACGTGGACCTATAGCGCTCAATTGTGATTTGAGATGTCTCAGTTGGATAAAAATTTATCCAGGATGCAACGGTAACTACTAATAACTTTACAATTTGAGACGTCTTAGTTCAGACTTGAGACGCCTAAGTTCAGACTTGAGGCGTCTCAGATTACAACTGAGGCGTCTCAGTTCAGTTCTTGCGCAGAATTGATTTCCTCAACTGAGGTGCCTCAGTTGACCATCTGGTCAAAGTCAATAGCCACATTGATGTTTTCGTCTTTCGTCCGTTTAGGTGATTTTCGGCCAACTAGAGTTAGGTTTACCCAAATTCGACTCTGGCTTTTCACCTCGAACGGGCTTTCTCCCTCGTTTCTCATCTCTCGGACGTCACATACGCCTTTCTTGTCTACCGGTGTATTCTTTCGCAGACTTTGCGTCCCTGAATGTACCAAGCTCGTTAACTCCCTTCCCATGCCATCTTTCTCGACTGCTGAGTCTTCTATTTGACTTTCTGTGTTCCTAAGTTTCTACATACTTAGACGCAGGGATTAAACACAATCAGAACTTAACTTGACTTAGTTAAACACATCAAAACTATTCCAATACTTACACAATCATGTTTTTTCATCCACTCAAAATCAAACCAAGCTAGTCTTTCTTCCCTTCCTCATCAAGCTATGACCTCACTCGAATCTCCGACAGCAGCATCACAAATCTACTTCCCGCTGCGAGGCCCACCGTCATGGCAGCGAAGTCAGTTATGGTAGCCGCCACAAACTCAGTAGTCTACTAAAATTTTTCTTCTCTTTTTAGTTTCCTCTCCTTTCTTTCCTTCTTTTCCATCTTTTCTTTCCATTCTCCCTAAGAATGTTCTTTCAAATAAACAGAGCGTGAAGACACATGGGAGTGGTGGGATTTTGAAGTCCATAAATCTTAGTAAATGTTCATTAAAATTAGAAATATTTAATTCATCCCAATGAACATTTAAAGGAGTAAATAGTGTTCATGTTTTGAATTGTTGTAGAAAACTAATTAAATTTGAAATGAAAAACAGAGAAGATTAGAAAAAGAAATCGTCATCCATCTTTTAAAATTTAGTTATCCCTGACCCATCCAAATGATTTAGCTCATCTCAAATGGTCCAGTATCTCTAATCCCACAGTAAAATACAGATAGATAAATCAAATACGCAACAGACCCTAACGAAAGAAAGACTTTAATATTTCATCTTCTCCAAGAATAGCCGATTTAGAAGATCCAAAGCATTCTTCAAGCATCATTTTCTTGCAAAATCACCTTCATAGAGCCAAATTGGAGTAAAACATGAATTTCCCATGCCCCGCAAATCATATCCCTTTTTCTTCTAAATAATACTCATACAAATGGCAACGAAGGCGGCCGACAGACAGACAGACAGACAGCGGTCACAGAAAGGATCTTAAATATGGAAACTATGAATCATTCCTAAACTATCAGCCAACTGCAAACCATGATGGAAATTCTTCCTTTCCCCCATGTTTCTGAACCTCTGCTAACATCCTGTTTCAACTGATGCCATTGCCTTCAGAGCATCCTCAGCTCTTATCTTCTCTGGGACAAAATCTAAACAAAAATGTGGAAACTATCAATTTGAGATCAGATTTATATGATCATTTGAGAGCTTCAAATTGCAGGGGAAAAAACAATACCTGACAAGAACTCGTATCCCTTTCGACCGTGAACAGTCGATGCTGAAACACAAACGTGAAGTCACGGTAATATAAGACGTTGGGAGTTACAAAATGTTATTCATAATATATTTACCACAGACAACAGAGGAAAATGTACTTGGCAACGTGAATGAAGAAATAGATTCACATGGTTTTCCAGGCTCAAAATGTGAAAATATATAGCAACTGCAGGTAGAGCTTTTCGCTCGACAGTAATATGAAGAAAGTACAGGACAAGGAACAAATAAAAAATAAAAAATTTAGAAGAAACGCTGTATCTACTTGTATTTTACTTTCATTCTATGAAAACCATTTTTCTTCTATAAGCATCTGCTATCCAAATTAAATAAATGGAGACTTGCTCTTGCCGTCTAGCTTGGATCACTATCCGTAAATGGCAATTTCCACTCAAATTGGCACGAAGATCCTGATTGTAACTATCCGTCATGAGAGGCCAGCTGATCCAATGGATAATTTCTTCAGCTGTGATGTTCTTGTAACTTATAATAAGTGTTCTAACCAAAACGTCCTCATTTCTTAGTTTTTTTTTTAAATAAAATAAAATCTAGCACTGGGGATTACTTCCTCAAATCCTGTTCCAACTCAGCATTCTCGTCAGAAGCTATCTGACGCCTCCTTTAACATTGGCTGCTGATGTGCTCAGGTGGAGATCGAATATTAATTCGCCACTCACTGTCAAATCTGATTATAACTTATCTCATGAAATTTAAAAGTCTTTACAATGCAGTCTTCTCCTCTTATGTTATAACTAAGGTGAAAGTTTTGATTCCCTCAATCTTAGAAATATTAAGCAATTCAAACAGCAACCAACTCTCTCTCTATATATAGGAGACTAACATATCAATTTTTCTTCTTTGCTAACCTAGATATCCAACAATTCAAACGACTAATTCTGAAAGTGACCGGCCGGCCCCCTGAGCTACCGTATGACAGCATATGTTGTGTGAATTGGAAATTATATATTATAGCATCCATTAACTAATAAGTCTAACATAACCAAAGCACCAGTTAAAGATGCATAATTCAGAGGACAACCTATAGCCAAATCCACATCGGCCATGTTAGAAAGGATTTTAGGGAAAAAATGAGTTAAATCATATCATGCAACAAGATGCAAAGGACAAGGTGCTATAGTGACAAAAAAGAAATAGCAATGACTTGGGCTCCGGAAGCAAATTAAAGCATGCTGAGTTCGTACAAAATCATGTTATGTTCAGCTTAAGTTTAGATGATACTGTAATTCGTGTGAGTGGGTAATGATTTATGGAGGATAAATCATACTGTAATTTAGGCATAGTTGTCACAAGCACGCGCTTCGCTTGCTTAAGCGCCAGGCGCAGCGACACGCAAAGGCAGAGCTTCGACGAACGCGGAAGCGAGCGAGATCAAAGAAGCGCCGCTTCACTGCGGTTTGCGCGACGCGTTCTTTCGGCAGCATCGGAGATGTCCGACGAAGCTTCTGGCGCCGCTGGGCACTTTTCTGCGGTGTCCAGCGGCGTTGGAAACGTCCCAGGCCTTCCCCGGCAACGCCAGAAGCAATGTCGCACACCTCCGACGCCGCCAGAGGTGTGCCACGCTGCTTTCGGTGGCGTCGGAGGCGTCGCGCTTCTGGTTAAAAAAATCATACAATTCCTCAAAAAAAAATCAAATAATTCCTAAAAAAATAAAAACAATTCCTCAAAAAAATCTTATAAACTTTATTAATTCATATAAAATAAATTTAAATTTTGAAAAAATATTTTTAAAATAAAAAAATTCTAATAAATTTTATTATGTAATATAAATCAGATTTAAAATTTATAAAAATATATTTTTTAAATATAAAAATCTGATAAATTTTATTAATTAACATAAATCAGATTTAAATATATTTACAATTAAAAAATTTAAATTTTTTATTAATATTTATAAATCTTTAAAATTTAAATCAGATTTAAAATTTAAATACATAAAAATTATATTTAAACAAAATCTGAAAAATATTAATTAGATATTTAGATTTAAATATATTGAAATTATAGTTTAAATAAAATTTAGTAAATTATATTAATTCATATAAACCACTAAATCAGATGTTTAGATGTTTAGTAAATATATTGATATTTAGATGTTTATTACGCTTTTTCTCGTAAAGCCCACGCTTCGCTTTGCGCTTTAAGCCCCAAGACCCTTGAGCGCTTTTTTACGTCTTGCGTTTGTGACAACTATGAATTTAGATAATGCTTATCTTAGAATGAATTTGGGCTCAGCAACCTTCGTTATTTCTATCTCAATTATTTACTATAGCAAAAGGTGATTGCGCTTACCCCAGACAAGCCAACCGCCAAGTGGCTAGGGGGTGGAAGGAGTTTATTTCAATTATTTATTGATGCTACACCTAATTGCTGTTGAATAATAGTTTTTTTTCCAATTTTAATTTTCCAAGTATCTTCGCACATTTATCTTAGCATTTGCATCTCTGTTACATTATTTTTTTGTATGTTTCATTTTGTGACAGCACAACATTAATCCATAAAATATTAGCCAATTGTACCAAAGTCTTTCAATTTCATTTTAGCCTAAGGGATGCAAAACAATTACACAGCGATTGCATAAGACTTAGAAGCACTCTCCATTTCAAGTACACGCATTATCTTGTTAATCATACCAACAGCGAGATCTCCCTCACATCGAAAAATAAGTTTATAATATCTAAAAATCTTCTAGAAATTTAATCTTCATACGCCTTAATTGTTCCCTTGATTATCTTCTTTTTAACTAAGATCATTGGTTTCTCCGCAATACAAGTTTCAAGATCAATCTGATTAAACTCTCAACAAATTAGCATAAGTGCATTTTCAAATACATACAATAATGAGGTTTAAGTTGAATATGATTTGTGAGTTCGTCTAACCCAGACTAGAGCAAACCCTTGATCTGACCTAGAATTTATTCACTCCTATGGCAACAATATTAGTAACCATATGATCATGCATGTTCTTCTTCAGACCAGCATAATTAGTGGATTTTCCTTTTAAAAAAAAAATCAGCATGATCTCAACAAATCGTTTCCAGTTCCAGTTATCCACACATGTACAGTTTATTTCAATTATCAAGCCTTTTTTGTAAGATCATATTACCAACTAAAATGACAGCTAGCCTATGAGACACCCTTATTCCAGCTAATATCCAATTTATTGGTACAACAATAATTAGGGATATTACCAAATGCAAAACTTATAAAAAAATGTTATTTTCATTCACTACTAGAACCTTGAATCACACTTACATTTAGTAGTAAAATATCAAAACCATGATTCCCAAGTGACTATCTTCTGAAACTGAAACTAGAATAAAATGCAACCAATTTCTCCATAGTGATTGCAGTAAAAATGGGTTTCCACTGCTTCTCAAAACATTTTACAAGTCAGTTGGTCAAATGTATCTAAGTCTACAATGAATAGATATGGCTAAACAAACAATTTATGGTTATCCTTTCGAAGGGAGACAATAAATAGCCAAGAAAAACAAAGTAGGTAACAATAGCGAGAGAAGTTGCTAGAGTCAAATAATTGATCAATACCGTACCATATGATATGATTCAAATATTAAATTCTTCAATATAAGAACTATTACTTGAATTTAGACAAACTTTCATTATATATTCTATTTTTCTTTGGATTAAAGTTTTTGTTGCTATGTAATCCTATAACCAACAGATTATTAGGCTTTAGGAAACAAACTCGTAGCATAATTGGGGTATGGTTGTGTCCTTTCGGTAGGGTTTGTCATTTTGTGTCAAGTGGGGTTAAATTAGGTTCAATTCAGACTTAATTTGATCGTTTTAAGATCAAACAGAATTCATTTTTATTCAAACCGGGTTTAATCATGAGAAATTGGGGATGAGATTCTAATTTATCTTCTCTCCCTTCTTTCTCACATTCCTCTCTCCCGCCAACCCACCGGACCCTCCTCTCTTGTGCATCCTCTCTCTCGCGACACTAAAGCAACCACCTCCCACACAATCTTTCCTCTCTCCAGCAACACCATAGCAGTCATCGGGTTTCGCTTGTTCCTCCCTTCTTCAACAGGTAATCATCTTTCTCCCCCACTCTTGATCTTTCTTTCTCCATCTTTCACTTCTCCTTCGATGTCAAAGCACCCTTTTGCATCTTGCCACTCTCCCATGCTGATTTCACCTCGTGTCCACGAGTTTCAATGTCAATGTCAGATTGCCAAAGAGTTTTAGTGTCATGTGAGATTGGAAAGAAATGTTTCAAGGGTCACCTCTTGGCGCCTCAAAGCCTATCAAAATTATTATGCATAGAATAACAATTTTGTTCATATTTTATAATTTTTTATTTGAATCTTATGTGATTCGTAATTCAATAATTCATCGAAACAATTCCCAATATGGACCTTAATTTAATACACTTAATAGCGAGAGAGAAAACATATCAGTGATAACTACTACAATTTGTTTTATCTAAATCCAAAAGAGATCTAGCTTAATCACCAAGACACGACAACAACAAGACTGGAGAATGTGACTGGTTCTGAACTTCAAGCTTCGGTGACCTAAACTTCTGAAGATACTTTAAACTAGGTGGAAATTGTAACCATGGTAATATGGTAGCACCCACTCAGAAACAAACAGTAGAATCGAATGATCAACCTTTGGAATTAGTTCAGAATAAAATGGAGAAGTGAACACAAGAATCTCATTACAAACACCATATTTTAGCTTTAGAAACCAAATTGTTTCATTAGCTTCAAAAATTAGCACCTCAATATCTTTACATATACGTAAAGCTACCTTCAATGCTTTATTGAAGTTTCATGGGCATTAGGCTTTTTGGTATAACAATCAACAAGAATGCCAAACCCCCATAATAAATACAAGTCTTTTTCCTTCAAGCTTTGACTTGTAGGTCAAGTGTGAAGCAAAGATAGACCAATGCTTAAAATAGAGAAACACAATTATATTAGAAAAGGAGCCACACATTAAAGATGAAAAGACAAAATAAAAAAGTGAAGAAGGAAGCAGAAATATTGGGAAGAAAATAAGAAACAAAACAACAATTGAATCATTTGTCTTTCAAGTTAAAACAAATGCTGTTCTAAATGAAGAGGGAAAAGATAATGGCACAATTATTTTGACAGAAGTTTTCCAGTAGTTTATGTAACGTTGGAAGTATTAAATCAAAACTAGGTGGAAATTTTCCCTTAAACCCAATTAACAAAATGCAACTGCCGAGAATTAACCAATCAAAAGTTTAGAAAGAAAATTATGCAGACCTTGCATTTCTCAGCAAATAAATTACTTAAGTTAATTGCATTACTCAACAAGAACTTTAAAAGAGACACTCACAGAGATCATTATAGTTGAGAGATTTCTTTTGCCTCTTCGTCCCTCTTGAATAAGAATCCTCAACAAACTTCTCCAGAAACATCTCCTGCATTAGAAGAAAATAAGATCCCATACATAAAAGTCCAAGCCCCCAGGGAAAAATAGAATGAATGTGCACCACATTAAAACAAAGAGAATTAAAATTTATCCTCCTGCGGCAATGATTATTTAATACTTGTGCAGGTTTGATTTCTCAAGTGTCAATTTGCTCGCTTCTGTGTGCTTAACAAACACAGAACTGAAGACACCAGATTATCACATTATCCACCAATGGCGAAGTCAATTTTCCAGCCTGTCTACATACAATTTTCAGTTTTTCAGTTTGGTATGTATGGTTAATGTTGTCCATAGCATTCCTAATACTTTTCCTTGCATAATGATAATAGGTTCATCCTTAAACTTCCAGGACATTTCTGACGAAGTTAATATGAAATCTAATGGTTACAAATTCTAAACTGACTAAAAAGAAAGTGGAGAAAATACAGCTTGACAACAAGTAGAATATTGAAATCCAAGTGAAACCCTAATGAAAGTAATTGCAAGATCGCACTTTGACACTGGAACGAACAAATAAGGGATCAATAGACCACGATTCAGGCGTCAGACGAAAGAAAACCCTAACGAGAAATTTTTGATCGAGAGGGAGAAAAGAAAGAGTATAGGGCGAGGGCAAGGGAGAGGAGTAATTACAGAAGCCTTATTGACGAGGAATACGGCGTTGGAAGCGATCCCGGTGATGGTGACATTGGCATTGCCTCCCTCGAGGCGCATGAGGCGCCGCACACGGCTCATCGGGAAGCTGCACGAGGCGTTACCGGCCTCTTCTTCATCGTCAGCGATGGCGGGATTCTTCTCATTTTCTTCCTACTTTTCTCCTTCTTCGCCGTCTCCTCCCGCATGTCCCCTTTCTTCACCTTCTTTTCCTTCTTCTCCGGGTTTTCAGTGGTTCCTACCGTACTCTTCTTCTTCTCCACTTCCATGTACTCGTCACCCGTCTTCCTTTTAGTCATCTTCTTCTTCTCATCCACCACTTGCTCCTTTTTCTTCTTCATCTTCTTCTCCGCCTCTTCTTTGGGCTTCCTCTGAATCTGCTTCTTCATGTCAATCTCCAAACCTTTACCTTTACCTTTCCCTACCTTACTTTGGCCTTCAGCTTCCTTCGTCACGCCATTCTTGCTCTCCTTCCAATCGCTCCTCTCGTTCGCCATCTCTGCCCTCTGCCTCTCTCTCACTCTCTCTATGGCCAAGTTTCGAGCAGCCACCGCTCTCCAGTAGCCAAAAGCAGCAGATGGAGTTAGAAACGAAGTGTTTTATTGCGGCCCCTTTGAATAGCCCCATGGGCTTTGATGCAGGCCCTTAACAAATTATCCTTCAGATCTACTAGTAGGAATGTAAACAAGTTTAGGAGTGATAATTCTTATCGTTTAACCCATTGAATCGAATTAACGAAAATTAACAAATGAGGATTTTTTTATTAACAAATCAATTGACCACTCCAACAAATTAATTTTTTAATTATCAAATCAAATATAATATAACATAAGAAAGGATAGACATCAGACTTTCAATTAATATATTTAATTTATAAATCAAAATTGAATAAAATAAAATAATAAAAATTTTAAAAATAAATAAATAAAAATTCAAATTAATCATATTAAATTCTCAAAATAAATCAAGTTGATAGCTTTTATTTTCAAAAAATTAAATTCTATTAAACTATATTTTAAAAGACATATTTTTGAAAAAAAAAAACTTTCATCACGTATAAAAATCAATAGTGCATAAAAGAAAATGGACGATTAGTTATCATTTCATACATCTACGATTTAATTTTGTGTTACTATATATTTTATTAGAGTTAATTTAATTATTCATCGCATACTTTCCGATTATGGCACTGACTAGTTATCATCTCAGACATCCGCGATTTGATCCCCAATTACAGTGTATTTTAAAAAAAAATTCCTCCAAATGAGATGCGAACTTTGGGACGTTGATTTTTTAAACCGCCCAGTGTAAATACTTCTCGATTTATTTTGACGGACCTGGGGCCCACCGCGACTAGTTATCATCTCAGACATCCGTAATTCGATCCCCAACTACAATATATTTTACAAAAAAAAAATTCCTCCAAATGAAGCACGAACCCTAGGATGTTGAATTTTTAAACTGCCTACTGTAAATACTTTCCGATTTATTTTGACGATCGATAAAAAATTTTTGTGAGATAAAATTCATCGTCCGAGATTAAAAAAGACTTTGTCAATCACGGAAAAAAATCTATTCTCGAAGACATACTTTTGGAGAAAAAAACAAAACTTTCATCCCACATAAAATCAATTCTAGACGAAGACGTACTCTTGGGAAAAAACAAAATTCTTCCATCTCTAAACTAGCTATAATAAATTAACTTTTTTTTACGTAAGTTAAAAACAATGAGCATAACCTTTTATTACACCAACAACTATTTACCATGGCAATGTTAAACTAACCGCCCACCATCCTGATGTCCCATGAACACTACCATTGCCGCACCTCGGTCATTTCAGGATGGGGGTGTGCTAACTTAAAGAAATAAAGAATAAAGGCAGATGAGATAAGAGTAAATTTTTCTAAATTCCTTACTTACTAAGTCAACTTTATATATAATCTGTACATAAATTTTTCTTTGCATGTAGTCCCGATGAGATGTTTAGTGAGTATTATTTGAAAAAAAATTAAGTATAAAAGTAGAAAATTAAGTAGGATAGTTTGCATCCACCATATCAATAATCCTGTACTCAATTTTCACTCTTTTATACTCAAGTTTTACTCTTTTATACTCAGTTTTCATTGATGTATACTTAATTTTCATCCTTTTATACTCAAATCCATCGGAAAGTAAAAACAAAAAAAAATTTGTGTGGAGAATGTATGTAAAGTTCAAAGGATTATTGAGGAGTTTATAACAGATAAACATATTGTTTACATCGAGCAATCTGGAAATCAACATTATTCAATATATTACAGCAAAATCTACCAGCACCCTACAAAGTGTATCATCCTACTCGTCCAGGACTCTCGATTACCAAAATAAAGCACTGATGTCTATGATTCTTCACTGCCAAGACTAGAGATAAGAAACGAATGCAATATACTGTAGAGAGAACCCAACGTGAATCATCTGAAAAATAACTAAAAATCAAAACATAGATGGTTCAGATATCCCGATAAGATAAACAAAATCACCTTCACTAGTACATGATCTTGAAAAAGGGAATAAAGGGAGAGTTTCATAAACTTGAAACAAAAATCTATGCCCCTACCATCAACCTTAGGCTTCTATTAACTCAGCATCACGCTTTTTTTTCTTCTTCTCCTTCTTCTGGCTTTTCTCTGCATCAGTGTTCTCTGTCAAGCTGGCTGCGAATTCTGCCTCTTCACCACCTGAGTGCTTCTTTTTCTTCTTCTTCTTCTTCTCAGTTGATTTCTCTTCGTCTGAAGAATCAACTCCACTTATATTTTTACTGCTCTTTTCCTTCTTCTTTTTCTTTTTTCCACTCTTCTCCTTCAGTTCTTCCTCAACCTCGCCGACAATAGCATCTTCGTCGGCCTCCTCGACTTTCACTTTCTTCAGCTTCTTTACTTCGTCACCAACAACACTCTCTTCTACCTCCTCAACCTTCAGCTTCTTCGCAGCTGGTTCTTCGACAGTATCCTCCAGCTTGCGTTTCCTTCCTTCCGTTTCATTATCACCCTCATTATCCTTGTGTTTCTTCTTATTTTTCTTAGCCTCTTTCGCTTCTATAATTTCTTCCTCCTTCTGCACCTCAGGCTCCGGTGCAGCGGCGAGACCGGCGACCATTGAATCCCCACCGGCTGGCAGCACCACATTCCTTTGCCACTCAGCTGGAGTCTTCTCATTGGGCTTCCCGTGCTTATCCAGGAGCCCCTCAGCAATCATCATCTTCTTCTTCAGAGCTCTCGGCCCCAACCCCCATTTTCTGGGATAAGTATCCCTGTCCATCACCACCCTCTTAATTTTAGCAACCGATCCATGGTCGCATGTTGCCATAACAGCAGTAGTCATCTCAGCGATTCCGAGAGCGACCGCTTCCCCTTTTGTGGTCATCAGCACGATTTCCTCGCCGACTTCAATATCATTCTCAAACCTCAGAAGCCCCGGAATCATCAGCTTCGCGCCATAGCAAATAGCATTAACTGCAGAGTCCTTGACGACAATCCTCTTGTAGCTAGTAAGAACCACCTCCAAAGGCATCACCACCCGCCTCAAGTAGCTCTCGTCCTTGAAGTTATCGTACATCCACTGGGCGTCCAACACATCGTGCATCGTTACCATGTTGTCCTTCTCGCCGAGGATCCCTGAGCGGACACGCCGCAGCTCTTGCATATGCCCGCCGACGCCAAGAATCAGCCCGAGATGGACGCAGAGGGTACGGACGTAGGTGCCGGCCTGACATGAGATCCAGAAGACGACGAGGTGGCGCTCGGGATCATACTCGAGCAGCTTGCTGTCGTAGATAGTCCTGATGCGGAGCTCGCGCTTGACAGCAGAAATGAGAGGGGGCCTCTGGAAGACCGCCCCGGTAAGTGTCTCCAGGGCGCGGGCGACCTTGGCGACGTCGGGAACATCAGAGTGGAGTCGGGCGACGCAGACGTACTCTTTCCCGGCGCCCTGCTGAGACTTGACGAGACGAGTGGCACGATCGATGCAGACAATAAGGTTTCCGGTGACTTTGGGGTCGAGGGTACCGCTATGGCCGGTCTTCTCGGAGCGGAGGATGCGCTTGATCCAGGCAACGACCTCGTGAGAGGAGGGGTTGGAGGGCTTGTCGAGGTTGAGGACGCCGTAACGGAGGTACTCCGCAAGGGGCCTCTTGAGGGGTGAATGTCCAGCTGGGAGCGGCGTGTAGTGGCCGGTGCGGACGTTGAGTCGGTCGTAGTTCTTAAGGAGGATCGGCCATGCGGAGGTGTCGACGGAAGGGGTGAAAGATTGGGGCTTGATGAAAAAGTCCTTGTCATCAACGCCTTCGGCGGTGGCAGCGGCGGAAGGTAGGTGAGGAAGGACGACATCATCGGCGGTAGTTTTCTTGTCGTCCTTGTTCTTCTTTTTCTTCTTCTTCTTCTCAGTGTCGACGGGCGATGGCGAGGGGATCTCAGCCACCGTCGAAGACATGGCGGCGGAGCAGGAGGAGTAGATTAGGTTAGGGTTTCGGTAGGGTTTGGAGAACAAACGAGAAGCCGGCGGGGAGGAGCGGAGGAGGGTTTTAATACGCTAGGTTTAGATTGAGCAAAGCCGCGTCATCTGTGCGGGCTGGGCCAGATCCCGCACGCTTTATCACAGATCAAACGGCCCATGACGTTACACTTATTTGGCACAGCGATTTATTTGACGATCGGAATTATTAAAGCATAATAATAATAATAATAATAATAATAAAATAATTAACTGATGATTAATACGTGAGTCATTATAAGTATCGGGATCAAAACCTGATAAAATCAGTATGTCCGTTCTCCGAATTAGCGAAGGATTATGCCCATTTAAATTTCACAGTTTGATCCCAATTACAACATGTTTATAAGAATTTTTCCTCTAAATAGGGACACACAATCATGAGATAATGAGTTTCTGGACTGCTCACCACGGGCGCTTATCGATTTACCCTAACAGTCGGTGAGAAATTTTCGTATGATCAGGCCGACCGCAGGTTCGGTATTACCTGGTTTATCTTTTTCTTTTTTTTTTTGACCCCAGAAGTTATGGTGCATGGAAGTGTACCAAGTTGTCATCCAGATACTCGCAATTCAATCCTTAAGTACAATGTATTTGTAAGCATTCTTTTTCAAAATGAACGCATAATTATGTGATGAAGGACTTCTGGATCATTGATTGGTACAATGTATTTGTAAGCATTCTTTTTCCAAATGAAACGCGTAATTATGTGATGATGGATTGTTGGTGCCGGAAGCACCAGATCGAACCTGGTCTTGATAATGGCAAAGAGTTCAAAGTTAAGTATGTTTTGTGATCTAACGTATTTGCTAAGTGTGCAGGAAAGTTATAGTTTACCTAGGCACGAAGTCTTGATCTGCATGGTTGAGCACGAAGTCCTGGTCGAGGACTGGGCACGAAGTCCTAGCCAGGGACTGGGCACCGAAGACCTGACCGAGATTGGCACGAAGACCTAGTCGGGGATCAGACACCGAAGACCTGATCCGGAAGATCGAGCAGAAGACTTAGCCGAGCGAGGACAACAGACAGAAGTAGGGATGGGTCGAGGAACAGACGTCTCGAGATCCGGGAGCTTCGGAGGTCCGAGCAAAAGTCCAACCAGAGGTGCCGGTTGGCAAAAGTAACTTCTCCAGAGTGGAGTAGGCGAAGACATGTTCCCTGGAAGAGGGAACAGTAAGCGTTAGTCCGACCTAGGATTTCATTTGAAATTCAAAGTCAGGATCAGATAGGCTTCGGTTGTCGTACATGCATATACTTCATATATTATTATTTGCATTTGGACTAACCTGTTTTGCAACTCAAGAAGTTGAACCAATAGCCTTGAGGGCGCCCGAGTATACAGGCGCCCGAGAGGTCTCGGGTGCCCCAGTTAGTTTTTCTCAACGTTGGCGGCTGCTGATTGGATGTGTCACGTCAGAACTCAGGTGCCCCAAAGCACTCAGGTGCCCGAGAGCGGATAAAGTTTGGCCGAGTCAGCGGATGACGACGCGGCAGAAGCGGCGACGTGGAGGTGCCCCTATGCGCACTCGGCGCCCAAGTGGCAATATAAAAGAGGTTTCGCCCCCTCAGTCTCAACAATCAATTGAAATCAATTCTTCACACCATTTACCTCAAGTTTGTTGCTCTGAAGCGATCCAGGAACTCCAACAACGACGCACTACTTCCGATCTTTATTTAAGAAGTTGTTGATATAATTTCAGTGTTTTTCTTTGTACTCAAACTTGCATATTTTTGTAACATTTTGCGAATTATAGAATTATCTAACGAAAATAGTCAAGGATAGTGGACCTTGGAGTAGGAGTCGTCACAGACTCTGAACCAAGTAAAAAAATAAAGTTGTTAGCATTGTTTGACTTGAGTTCTGACTCCGAACCAAGTAAAAAAATACCCCCTATGCATGTGGATGTAACCTTTAATTTTTCGAATAAATTAGATTTTCTGTATAGTAAGTTAAATATATTGCATGATAAATTAGCTAGTAATGACCAAATCAAATAATGATAATATTAAAATATTAAATATTAATTCTTTAATCTTTAATATAATTGTTGTAATTTTAAAAATAAATTCTAACTTTTAAAATAATTTTTCAGATAATCCTATTAATCCGAAAGATAATTATGAAATATTAATTAATAATAATTCTAATAATTTACTAAGAATAAAATTCTAGTTAATAAAAATAAAATTTTAATTAATAATTTAGATAAAATTTAACCTTTAATTAATAATTCTGAAGATAATTTTAATAATTTTAAAAATAATAATGAAACTTTAATTAATAATTTTGAAAGTAAATCTAATAATTCTAAAAATAATAAAGAAACTTTATTAATAATTCTGTAGATAATTCTAATAATTCTAAAAAAATAATGAAACTTTAATTAATAATTTTGAAGATAATTTTGATAATTTTGAAGATAATAATACAACTTTAATTAATAATCTTGAAAATAATTCTGATAATTTTGAAGATAATAATACAACCTTAATTGATAAACATGAAACATTAATTAAAAATCAGGAAGATAATTCTCAAACTTTAATTAATAATTCTAAATATTATTCTGAATATGAAATTGACATATCCAAATTAATTCAATTTGAAACTATAATTAAAAAATCTAACAAGGAAAAGAAATAAAATAAAAATATTAAATAAAATTGAGAACACAACATCAAAAGGATCAATGGATGAGACTTAATTAAATTAATGGAAATTCTACAATTAGACCCAAAATTATTGTTTTACTCTGAAAAAATTCAAATCTATTTAGATAAATCTCAAATTCTAATATTAATTAATAATGTAAATCTGAAATTCTAATAATAATTCTTAAAATTCAAATTTTAATTAATCTAAAATTCTAATAATAAGTTAATTCTTATATGAATAAATCTTAAATTTTAATTAATAATTCAACTTTAATTAGAAATTCAAAATTAAAATCATAATTCAAAATTCAAAATTTTAAAATTCATGAACTAAATTTTAATTTATTACCTTTAATTATGAAATTAATGTAAAATTCTACTCAACTAGAATAATTAAGTTAATAATGTGTCAATGTGGGTTGACACGTTTATGGATTCACACGATTTGTATCAAATCGAGAATTTAATATAGTATTAGAAATCTAATTAAAATAATTTGTCTTGATTGACACATGCATAACTGCTATGCTCATGCATTTGCTTATTTTTTTTTATACATGTTATGTCATACATGCTAGTTTATTTCCTGCTTAATCTATAATGACTAGATAGGAAAAAAATTGTTTGATACTTGCCTAACATAGTACCAGGGTACGGTGAGATGATAGTACGTTAGGAAAGCTTAGTCTAGGAAGTCAGGAAGGGTAAGGAGTACCTGATTTGTTCGACCTAGCTAAGTGGAATTAGCCGAAGCTACCTCACCACATTCTAGAGTAGTTAGACTAGAGTTTCTCAAAGAGTAAATTAAAAGTATCATTTCTTTAAAAGGTTCAGTCAAAAAAAGGATCATTGTTCCGATACCCAAGAAGACTCTTGTACCTCACCAAGACCTGGAAGCTAATTATTGAAATTTACTTTTAACTTACTACTTGTTAAACTTGAATCTAACTCGAGGTTAAATAATCTATAAAATTTAATTGAGAAAAATTAATCAAGCATCTCACAAACACTCATAAGGTTACCATGCTTATTTGTACTGCGACACTTAGAATGGGTGAGATGATAAGGATTAATCAATTAATAAATATTTTCAAAATATTTTAAAAAATCCTTAGAGTATTTTCTTAAAATCTTATTTTCAAAATAGTGATTAAATATAATAATGTTTGAATGAATTTCATGCATGATTGTGTGCACTTATAAATAGATTTTAAAAAATTATATATCCTTTTGAAAATTATTTGACCTACACTTAGACACAAACCTTCTAGGTCAATACTAAAATCCCTTAAGACACTTCGGAAGAGTTCCTTGTAGTTAACAAGAGTTGTCAGAAGGTGTCAGGTTCAGGGAGAGTCAATCTTTATGCGAAAATTTTAAGTTTTCAAACATTTCTTTTGAAAAATTATTTTTGAAAAACTATTCATTCAAAAAATTATCATCTCTTTTAAAATGATTTTGCTCGAAAAATTATATTTTTTTTCAAAAATATTCCTTCAAAAATTTATTTCTTTCAAAATATTTTTTGAAAAATATTCCTTCAAATATTTATTATATCTTTCAAAATATTTTTCAAAAATTTATTATGTCCTTCAAAATATTTTTCAAAAAATATTTTTTAAAAATTTATTATGTCTTTCGAAATATTTTATATATATATCTTTCAAAAATCATCATATCTTTCAAAAATGTTCTTCTAAAATATACTTTAACTGCTCTTATAATTTGGATAAACCCTAAAGACACATAAGAAGTTTTTCTTATGATCTACAAGGATTCTTAAAATTGTGTCAGGTTTAGGGGGAGTCTCAATCAAAAGAACAATTTGTTTTTTGATTTTTGATTACTTTATTTTTTTAAAATTATGTAATTCTTTTTGTTTGAATTGGACCCCAAGAATTAGAGAAAAATTAACTTATGGTCAACAAGCTTCCTAGGACTGTGTTAAGTTTAGAGGGAGTTCAAATCAAGAGACCTATTATAATTTTTCACAAATGCTATACATTCAAAAATAATATATTTTCGAAAACCATTATTTCCAAATATTTTTTGAAAATCTTTTAGTCTTCTAAATAGTTCTTGAAAATTTTTGAAAAATTACTTTAGTTTTGAAAAATCTCCAAGACACATAAGGATGATTTCCTTGTAGTTAACAAAGTTTCTAGGATTGTGTCAGATTAGGGAGGAATCCAAACTAAAGATTTTTTTTCATATTAAAAATTCTTTATTTCGATTGGAAAATCTCTATGACACAGGAAATTTTCTTATGGTTAATAAGATTCCTAAGATTGAATCAGATTTGAAGTTAAATCAATAAAGTATTTATCTTTTCAATTTTTTCAAGTACTTAGAGTTCCTTAAAATATTTTCTGAAAAATATACTTATTTTTTTAAAAGAAAAGGGTTTTTTTTTTAAGTTCATGCTTTTCTTAATAAAATTCTTAAGTATTTTCTAAAATTACATTGTTGGTGCAAATTTGTTACTTAAAATCTTTGTTATTACCTTATGTTTTTTTTATGTCTATCATAGGGAGAGAGAGGACCATAAGTTAGATTTTTTTCGATTTTTTTCTCCCAAGTATTGACCTAAAACCCTTAGACCAAAACCTAACTTAAAATTATTGTCAAACATAAAAAAGGGGGAGATTGTTGGTGCAAAAAGCATCAGACATGAACAGTCAACCTCTGGTGTTTCGATGTTTGACAATATACCAAGGTCTGGTCAATCTAACCAAATGTTAAGCCAAACAAGACTTGATGTTTGGTAGGGTAAACCCAGGTTTGATTAGTTTGACCAATTGGTTAGTCAAACATGACCTAATATTTGGCAGAGTGATTAGCACCCAGAGTTGGTCAGTTTAACCAAGGGTTAGACAAACAGGACTTGATGTTTGGCAGAGTGATCAAAACTAGATCTGATATGTTTGATAATATACCGAGGTTTTGTCAGTTAAAACAAGGGTTAGTCAAATATGATCTGATGTTTGGCAGAGAACTCAGGGTTGGTCAGTTTGACCATGGGATAAGTCAAACGGGACTTGATGTTTGGCAGAGTGATTAAACCCAAATCTGGTCAACTAGACCATGGACTAAGCCAAACAGAACCTAATGTTTGGCAAAGAAAAGTCTAGCTAGGATCAGATGACTAGCAATGAAGTCCTTATCAAGACATCGAAGACTTGTGAGTGAAACTGGGCACGAAGTCCTAGTTTGGGAAATTGGGAATGAAGTGCTGGCCGAGGGTTGGGCACCAAAGTCCTGGTTCAAGGAATTGGGCACGAAGTCCAGGTCGAGGATCGAGCACGAAATCCTGATGAGTATGTTGGAAACGGATGGCTAGAGAGGGGGGGTGAATATAGCCAATCACTTCGACTTTAAACACTTATGAAGTTTCTGCAACTCAGATATCAGTAGCACAGTGGAAAGAGTAGAAAAACAGAGTGTGCAGAAAACTAAAAACAGAAACGAAAGCAAAACAAACACAACTAGCAAGATCGCTAACAAGGAGGGTTTACAAGGTTCGGGGATAACTTGCCCCTACTCCTTGGCGTGCCCTTAAGGTGGGCGATCCCTTGATCGTCGGCAGATCAAGCCCCGGTTAACACCGGATAGAAGACAACCTCCTTCTCGGTGGAGAAACCTCTCCACAACGTTTCAATCACAAATATATGTTTAAGCACAATGAAACAATAGGAAGGATCTTACTCAAACACTCAGCAAAGACAAGAACACAGCAAGCTTTCCCGAGCTCCACCCAGCGGCGATCTCACGCAAGGAACCCTTCCTCGTGTCTTCCCGCTATCGGACTCCAAGCCTCTTGTTCTCTCCTTCAAACGCTCAAGTAATGGTTGCTTCAAGAATGCAGTAGCTTGCTCAAGGTGATGAGAACTTCAGAAACACAGCAAGCAAGTTGTGGAGAACTCAAGGCGCGGCAAGAAACTCAGTTCGCAAAAAACAAAACCCTCCACGAAGCCTTCTCCGCCCTTTTTGTTTCTCCACTCAGCATCAGGTGACAGCATCTCCTGCAGCCTCCAGCTACCTCACTGCCAACGCCAGCTACCACTGAGCCTTCCCTGGACTTCCTGAGCTCCCTCAGCCAAGCTCCAGTTAGCGGCTCCAATCTGCAGCTCCGGCCGTTGCAACCTGAGATGGAAAACGGACAAACCTGCTCCAAGGAAAGCCTCCATTGACTTCTCCTTGAGTGTTTGAATCCTCCCCTGTCACCTGCAGCTTAATCAGAGTGTTAGAGCAACATATCAAGCAGTAAATCAAGATTCAGAAGTGAAGTGCAGAGAATCAGATACGATCAGACGCTCTGATCGCGTCTGACAGTGCAATTTGAATTAAAGTGATCGGTCACCGGACCGATCCAGGGCTTGTGGATCAGTCACCAGACCGATCCACCTCTGTGCTGGGATTCCCATCTCTCACGGCAACACAGCCTGATCGATCACCGGACCGATCAGAGTGAAGTCTGATCGGTCACCAGACCAATCAGAGTGAAGCCTGATCGGTCACTCAGACCGATCAGGACATATGAACAGTAATTCTGTAATCAGATCCTAAGTCCCTGATCGGTCACCGGACCGATCCAGGGTCTGATCCAGAGGAGAACTCACTCACTGTTCGCTCCCTGATCGGTCACCAGACCGATCAGGAGCAAGTCAGTGAGGAAGCTGCTTGCTCCCTGATCGGTCACCGGACCGATCAGACATCGCTGGATCGATCACCAGACCGATCCACGAAAGAGCAGTGTGCCAATATCCCTGATCGGTCACCAGGCCGATCCAGGGAGTCAAACCCAGCCCTCCAAGCTAGGGTTTCATCCACCTTAGCCCTCCAAGCTAAGGATTTTTCCATCTAACTCTCCAAGTTGGGAATTTGCACCTAACCCTCCAAGTTAGGACTTTTCACCTAGCCCTCCAAGCTAGGACTTTTCACCCAACCCTTCCGAGTTAGAACTTCATCCAACCTAGCCCTCCAAGCTAGGCACCTGACCCTCCAAGCCAGGACTTTTCACCTAATTCTCCAAGTTGGGACTTTGCACCTAACCCTCCAAGTTAGGACTTTTCGCCTAGCCCTCCAAGCTAGGACTTTTCGCCTAGCCCTTCCGAATTAGGACTTTTCCATACCTAGCCCTCCAAGCTAGGATTTTTCCACACCTAACCCTCCAGGTTAGGATTTTCTCACACCTAACCCTCCAGGTTAAGACTTTTCACACCTAGCCCTCCAAGCTAGGACTTTATCACATGCCAGCGTGCGATCTCCCAATCCACCTGGACTTAATCCAAATCCATTCAACTAAACTTAAATCGTTGTCAACACCAAAACAACAATCGGGCCAGACTGCATCAACAGAGTAAAGCTGGGTCCTAGTAAGTGAAGCTAGGTAGACGAAGTTCTGATGAGTGAAGTTGAGCACGAAGACCTGACCGCAGGTTAGACACGAAATCCTGGTGAGTGAAGCTGGGTAAAAGTCCTGGAAAGTGAAGTCAGACAAGGTAAAGTCCTAGTGAGTGAGGCTAGGCATTGGGAAACCCTAAGGAGTCGACCTTAGGTAGTAAAGTCTTGGAGAGTTGACTCTAAGCAAAGCCTAGTAGGTCAGGTAGACTTACATAAGTTGGGCTAGGATGTTTGCTTGCTTTGTATGTTTACTTATCTTGCAGGAACTTGAAGTTGGAGACAAGGGAGGAGAGTAAAAGCAAAGAAGAAAAACTGCAACCTGGGACCAATCCTAGGCGTCTGGGAGGACCTGGGCGCATGAGAGGCTCCTGGGCGCCCCCATCATCCCGGGCGCCCCTATGAGCTTGGGGGTGCCCGAGAGCCCATCCTTTATCCCTGCATCAATTTCGCCGATGCGGATTAGATTGGATCACATTGGGGACACCCTATAGGCATACGGGCGCCCATATGACCTATATATAGGGATTCGAGCCGAAGATTCAGAACATCAATTTCTTCATCCTACTACTTATTCACAGCGCAGCTACAATGCTAAGGCGAAGTTCTACGATCAAGGAGGCTCTAGAAGGAAGTGCGCGACACTTCGGACTTCTGGATTGGTCGGAATCATCATTTCTTGTTGTTTGCTTTTACTTACAAGTTGTAATCATTTTCTTTATTTGTGCTTGTACTCAAAACTGTAAAACGAGTTTCTCCATCTTCGAAAAACTTCCGGAAAGGAGACAAATAGTGGGCGGGCGCTTTCCGTGATTAGGCTAGTAAAAGTTCACGTGTTGACTATGTTTGTTGTTTCTTATTATTCCGCTGCGCACTGACACTCTTGATACAACGAACGAACTATTGACGAAGTTCTAATAAAAAGTGAAAGTCGATATTGATCAACCCCCCCCCCCTCCCCAACCCAATCAACGCTACTGATCCCATATGGACTTCTGGATTATGTGCTATGAGTATTTTACGATTTATTTGATGATTGATGAGAAATTTTTATGGGACGAAATCTATTTACTAGATTCATCATTATTAAGAGATTGATTGCTGCTGCCCGAAGCTGTCGAGAAAGCCGAAAGAGTTCGAGGAAAAAATTAATGAGATCTAGAAATTACTCGACTGTAAAAAGTCACAAGTATGGAATAAAAATTGAATGTTTCAAACCATATAAACTAATTGTGTTAGCACCTGTTTCATGAAAAGAGTTCTAGGAACAACTAAGTCAAAATTAAAGACATTTTTAGAGGCATGGGATAATGACAGAGATCTAAAATCTCATTTAATCCATGTCATAATTTTCTTTGGTCTTCAAGTGACTAGCATCTCATTGACTTTTGGGATTCTCTTAAAATTATTCTATCAACATGGATAGTTTTCTCCATTTCTATGGGTGAGTTCATTTTTATTTTTAATATAACCTAAGTGTATAATTCTTACCCTTTAATTAATTCTTATGATTTTTGCCATCCCTATAAATCCGTGTAATATTATGTGGCAAAAGGTGAATCGTTCATTCCTAATATCCCCGTCAATCCGTCTCAGAATCAACACAGAAGAAATAAATCACGGGGGCTAAATCCGTATAATACTAGATAGATATTTTACTCGTGAAGATAAACTCATAGATTTTTTTCGCCGTTACTTCAACTCACGATCACGTAGTCTTAATGTTTTATTAAATTCAACATTAAATATATTCCAATAGATAATCAGATTCAAATTGATGTTGACTATTGCAAGACTTGTGCATGAGAAAAAGTGGGAATGAAATTAAAGATATGTGGAACAAAAGAAGTGGAGACCATAATAATGTTTTTGTTTTTCACTGAATGATCATGGCTTCCAAATGTTGACATTGTACACTATTAGACTTGAAATAATACAAGTCCAAAATTATAAAATTTATATTTAAATGCTTTTTAAAAATAATAAAAAATATTTTCAATGGGTAAAAATGAATAACCTCTTTGAATTCATACCAACCATGCAAGGACCACCACCCCACCGCCGAATGCTTATTAGACCTCTAGTTTACTCAACTGTTCACCCGCCCCCAATTCCAGAGCAAAGCAGAGCATCAGCCATGCCCTCCATCAACTCCTCCCTCCTCCTCCTCCTCGCCGCCGCATCCCTAAGCCTCGTCGTCGCCGCCGACCCCGACATGCTCCAAGACCTCTGCGTCGCCGATCTCAACTCTGGTAATTCAATCCATCAAACTGATTAACAAGACAAGTACTGACCTCGTAGAATCTTGCGAACGCAGCTGTGAGGGTGAACGGGTTCCCGTGCAAGCCGGCGACGAACGTGAGTGCGTCCGACTTCTTCTTCGCGGTCCTGGCCCGTCCCGGCGCCACCAACAACACGATGGGCTCGCTGGTGACGCGAGCCAACGTGGAGCAGATCCCGGGCCTCAACACCCTCGGCGTCTCGATGACGCGCGTCGACTACGCGCCCGGCGGGCTCAACCCGCCTCACGTCCACCCGCGCGCCTCCGAGATCGTCTTCGTGCTCGTGGGGGAGATCGAGGTGGGGTTCGTGACGACGGCGAACAGGCTGGTGGGGAGGACGATCGGTGTGGGCGAGGTGTTCGTCTTCCCGCGGGGGCTCGTCCACTGGCAGCGCAACGTGGGGTCGACACCCGCGGCGGCGATCGCGGCCTTCAATAGCCAGCTGCCGGGGTCGCTGGGCGTGGCGGCGGCGCTGTTCGCGTCGGAGCCGGCGGTGGCGGACGAGGTGCTGGAGAAGGCGTTCCAGATCGGGGCAAGGGAGGTGAGGGCGATCAGGAGGCGCCTCGCGCCCCACTAGTCGTGCTTGAAGCCAGATCAGATGTATGCCACGTGAGACAACTCCAATTGCTTTTTCAGTTACATCGTTTGAAATAATTTTCAGAATTCATTTTCATAATTCGATCTGCATATTTCCAAATCAGATGTATGCCGCCTCTGTTTGGATCAACTAGATCATTGGGTTTGAGGGATGTGTGTTGAATATTGCCAAATTTTAGGAAAATAAAAAGAAAATCAAATGAAAATGGAAAATAAGACTTGTATTGTTTTTATGTTTGGCCTTAGTTTGTGTTAAAGGATTTAACTTTACTGAGTATGAAGCATGGAAGTTTGGCCTTACTTTCACTGATAATTTTCTTCGAATTCGACAGAAAATTTGATATCCGACTCAAATGAAAAAAGAATATAAAGGGACTATCAATATTTAATATCTAACCTGAATATTTAATTAAATAAAAAATATATATACATTAAAAAATATTTTTATTAAAATTCATTGCCAATTTATGTTGATGTTAGGAATATGTTAAATAGATGTTTAATTTTTTTTTGAAATTATATATATATATATAAATATAATTTTAATTTTAATATGTATTTGTTGAATGATATAGTTGGATTAAAAGAAGAAAAATTATTAGTATACAAGATATGAATTCTTTAATAGTATAGGTATTCAGATAGATATTCGATACTCGATAGATATAAATAAAGGATATAGAATCCAATTCGAATCCAACCCATTAAAACATATCATATTCGTATTAGGCATTCTATATTTATGTCATTCGCATAGTATAAATGAAGGGTGCTATATGGAATCAATTCATAGAATTGAATCAACAATTGCTATACTTCGCCGACGATTCTATTGAAGTCGTAGCTTGTATATATAAATTCTTGAATGATATGTAAATACAGAGGATTGCCAACCCGTCTCTATATTTGCCGACGCAATATGGAAAATCTGATGATTTAATATAATATTTTATACAAATGGACAAGGAGGGGATTTTTGACAAATTTGAAGGGAAAAAATTTCTCGTGTGATAGCCTATTTGACTTTTAATTTAACTCTTTACAAATAAGCATGGAGTTGACTGTGTGGACATCCAGAGTTAATATATGACTTTTATAGAATATATTACTCTTGCTCTCAAGATTAACGCAGTTGGATTTTACGTGAGTGTGTACTGTAATATGTTTTAGGATTAATTTTTATTAGGTGTAAAATATTTTATTGAGTACTTGATACTTGATATAAAAGACCGTTATACTATAACAAAATATCATTCATAATTTATTTATTTATTTATATTTTATTGTAGAGCCGAAGATATTTAAAAAAAAATGATTAACGAGGTTACCAACCAACCTCGGTAGAGCCGAAGATATTAGGCCGTAGGAGAGCAGGAGAGATATCGCTTTTCTACAATGATCACATCCCTCTATTCACGCTTTCTTTTCTTTAATTTTTTTTTAATATAATTTTAATTTTTTTTAAAGAATCCATATTTCAATCTAATTTATTAAATGTATTATTTTTAAAGCGCAATACCATTTATTAACTTGATAAAAAATTATTAAAATTATTTTAACTTTGCATAAATCATTTTAAAATTATTCTAGATATAATATACTACTGGAACATTGTAATAATTATTTTTTCTTATTTGCCCTTTCTCTTGTATTTTGTATAGGTTGTTTGGTGTGAGTTTGCTCCCGAGGTTATATAGGGTGACTAGTCACTATCTAAGATATTCATGATTCGATCTCTAATTATGGTATATTTTATAAAAAAAAATTCTTCAAATGGGACACGAACCCTGAATGCTGGGCTTCTAGACCGTCCACCGCGAGTGCTTCCTGATTTATCCTGGCGACCGATTAGAAATTTTTTTTGAGATCGAGTCGGTCATCCTAGATTCGTCTATTACCTGATTTAACATTTTTTTTATTTGGTGTGTGTTCTTCCTAATTTAACATTTGATAGTTAATGTAAAACTTTTATGGGCCAAATCAATAAAAAAACTCTAGATTAACATATTTTATCGAATTTTTCCCTACAAATGGGAAGTGAACCCTGACATACTGGATTTCTAGATAGCCCACCGTGAGTATTTCCCGATTTATCTTTGTATCCGATGAAAAATTTTCATGAAACTAAATTGATCATCCCAAATTCGTGTACTACTTGATCAAATATATATTTTTTATTTAGTATGAGTTCTTCCTAATTTAATTTGATAGTCAATGTAAAATTTACGTGGCCAAATGGTTATTAGTCTATTTAAATAGAATATTCCAACTAAAAAAACCTCCCGACCATGCTCACAACTCTCACTGTCCCCTCGAGGGATCGTCTATTTAAATTGGGCCAAATCGATATTAGTCTATTTAAATTGGATATTCCAACTAAAAAAATTTCCAGACCAATATATTTTACAGATTTTTTTTTTCAAATGGGACGTAAATCCTGATATATTGGGCTTCTAGATTATCCACCATGAGCACTTTTCTGATATATCAGATGACCGATAAAAAATTTTCATGAAATTAAATTAATCATCTCAGATTCATTTACTATTTGATCTAACATTTGTTGTTTATTTGGTATGAATTCTTTCTAATTTAATTTCATAGTGAATGTAAAACTTTTGCAGGCCAAATGGTTATTAGTCTATTTAAATTGGATATTCCAACTAAAAAAAACTCCAGACCACGCTGCGCGACCAGCTGTCACAACTCTCACCGTGCCCTCGAGGGATCGTCTCCCGCCTGATCCCGCAGTTGCTTTTGCCCGTCGTATTAAGCCGTGCTCGATCGCATGCAAAGTCAGTTCGGCGGTCGTTGAGAGTTAGAACGAGAGGCACGGGGAAAGAGCAAAATAGACGGAGAAAAAAAATTCATTTATTGTGTTAGTTCGGCTGTAACAATCTGTACCGCAAAAATATAAAGTGAGGCGTTTGCTAGAAAAAACAAGGTGCAAAACTTAAAAGGAGATCTCAAATTAAAAGAAATATCAGATGAATATCCCTGAATGATAAAATCTTGTATCCCCTAGTTATTATAATGTATTTATGATGAATTTAGATTTAAAAATTTTAAATCTCTAAATATTATTATATTACAATAATCTTTAGATCAAAATTGTATAAATTTTATTAAAATCATTTTAAATCAATAAAAATCACTTTAAAATAGTTTAAAAAATCATTATTGTCAGTGTGTACATCTATATGCCAAGACACTCTTTATATATTGTGGATAATTATTCATAAGAATAAGTATTTATTATTAATTATTTATTTTTATGTACGTATATGATTAATAATAAAGTTTCACAAATCAATGAATATAGTAATTTGAAAATGATCTTTGATCGGATAGATATCTAAAGGGGACATAAATATCTAGATCAACGTTCAGTATGACTAGGTCAAAATAGACCGAAGGATGAATATCCAAATTGTACTTAAGGTGCCTTGAGATTAGAGGTATGTACACGACACACGACTCACTTAAAAAGAGACCACATATTAAGCATCATTGGTTGTTCCTCTTATAAATGAGTATAACTGAGCTTTTACTTGAAACTTTATTTATTTTATACGTGTACTGATGTACTTTGACGTCGTTAAAAACAATCTTTAATCGAATTGTAATTAATATGGTAGTTGAGTGTATGACAAAGTATAGTGAGAATAGTGTTGAGTCAATAAAGGATTCATCGCTCTCTTGGATTAGGGAATTAACATCTTGATCGCTTGATAGAGATATTAGTGACTAAAAATCTATGATCATAAGAGGAATGATTTATCATTTAAGAGGAGTTTATTATATATTGGAAATCAAGTAATATATTAATTTGATGATAATGTATAGTGTATTGAATTAATTGGGATGTAGGGTAGATAAAGTGATTGAATTATACAGTAATAGATTTTTGTTGATTTATAGTTTATGATCAATATTTTATCACGTTGGATGATTAAAAGTTGTTGCTAGACGGTTATCTTAGTTTATGCATAAATTTACATTGCCTTCGTATATATAACATAGATGGTCGCACAAATACCACATACATATGAAATTATCTAATTGATTATTTAGTTGATACTAAAATTAATCAATCATTACAAGAAAAATCGGCTTCAATAATACTGAAAAGACAACGATTTTATGCCAAAATCGTTATTTTTTATTATTGAACTAAGATTTTTATTAAAACTGTTATCTTTGAGTAGTGTTTTTGGAGGCTACGACAATGATATTTGAAAATCATAGTCTATGAGCGCATTTTTTTGGGGCTACGACAACGATTTTTGAAATTATTGTCTATTTTGCGTTGTTTAGGGGGTACCATAATATTTTTACTAACCGTTGTGTATACATAGTAAAAGATAACCCTATTAATAAACCATTTATTAACTTTTGACGTTTTATGAACTTCACAGCTTGGTCGGGTTTTCCTTTGCTGCCGTGTTTCCTCTCCTTTGAGCTTTCCTTTACACCCTGTTTGGAAACATGTTAAGTAAGGAATTGAAATTCAATTCCGGTCGGAACTGAATTTCATCCGGAATTGAATTCCAATTCTCATGTTTGGAATGAATTGTAAAAACAGAATTCAATTGAATTCAATTGTTATACTTTTACGATTTTATCCTGCGAGGATAGAGCCGGAGCAACTTTAATTTATTTTGTGAGGGGGCGATTTGGTAATTTAATTTGTTTAAGTGAATTCCTTTCACAAATTACATGTGTTTAGGTGTGATTTGTTTTGAGGGGTTTGAAAGGAATTGGAATTCAATTCCTTAGCAATTCCTTCTTGAAAATTGCTACCAAACAATGGAATTGAATTCCAATTCTCAAAGGAATTCCAATTCCTTTCTTTCCAAACAGGGTGTTACATCTTCTTTGCATTTTTCTCTTCTTCACCTAGACCCTAATCGCCAAAATACCTTCGCATTTCCCCCCTCTTAATCTAAATCCTAACCGCCAAAACACATCTTCTTCGTATTTTTCCTTCTATTACCATTTTATTAAAACCCTAAGCGTCCTTATTTTTCCTTGTGTTTCCTCTCCTTTGAGTTGTTCATTGTCTACTTTCTGATAAATATCTTTTGGAACGTACTGTGGGTTCTTGGTAGTCCTGTGAATGATGTTTCGCTTTATATTATACTTTCTTTTTTTCACGGTTTAATATTTATTTACCTATTTCTAGTTGCTTTTATTATGTATTGATCAGTACATATAAATATTTATTTATTTTTGCAGCTCAGAGCAATGAAGTGGAGCTAATCTAGTTGTGATATGTAATATCCATGTTCTTTATAATCCCAAGAAAGCAGATATCAAACTAGGTCAGGTATATTGTATATCCTCTGATCCGGGGATATGATTTTTAGAGGGATTCAAGGCTCGGTCGGGTTCGATTGCCGATCTAAACCAGTAGCAAATAAGCCGAACCAAGAGTCACCCGAGGTCTGGTACTCGGGGTCGGTCACCCGAGGTCTGGTGCTCGGGATCGTCATTTAAGGCCGGGCGCTCAAGGTCTGATACTCGGGGTCGATCACCCGAGGTCTGGTGCTCGGGATCGTCACCTAAGGCCGGGCGCTCAAGGTCGGGGGCGCATGGTCGGTCACCCGAGGCCGGGTATTCATGAGCTCTTTGAAGGTAGTCGATCGATTATAAGTTGTCCTTATCAATATTCAGAAGGCAACCGCCTCAGCCTAATCATTACTTGGCATAGCCGCCTAAAGTTAATGAGGCACAGAAGAGACAACTTCAATACGGTGTCAGGCGGCTGTGACAGTTTCCCAATATTAATGTGGCTGTCGCTATCATGATCTGTCGATTGATCTTCTCTTAATGAGACATGACAGCTCGCACGCGGGAAGACCCTTTCTTCCCCCTATATAAACCCCATTTCAGCTTCAGGGAGGGGGTCGCTGTCATTTTACAACCACTCCACCATATCGAGAGCTCCGTTTCGGTCCGACCTCCCAAGCTACAGCAGACCGGGTCGGCTTGGTTAGACCGAGTCATCCGAGGGAGAACCGATCTTCGCTTGTCGACAGGATCAAATTTGGCGCCGTCTGTGGGAATCTTCGCCTGATCGAAAGCTGAGGATGAGTGACTCCAATCGGGTGACCGTTACTCTCTCATAAGAGGACTTGGAGCTGCTGATAGAAGCTAGAGCCAGGAAATTAGCGGAGGCCCAGCAGGCAGCCGCCCAACCTATCCCACCGGGCCCGACCGAGCACACTGCTCGCGTAGGCAGTGAGGGAGGGGTTCGACAGGAGGGCAGTCTTCACTTCCAGCTGAAGGAGCAGGACAATCGGATCCTCATGAAGCTACATCTAGCCATGCCAGAGCTAGCAAAGGGAAGGCTCCCCTTGCGCCGTTCCCGACTGAGCGCACAAGATTCCCCTTCTCTAGCCAAGTCTTGAATGAGCCACTGCCCAAGCACTTCAGACCCCCGTCCGTTGCTGAATACGGAGGAGTGATAGATACCATTTTTGATGATTATTTTAATTGCTTAAATCCATATTTGACCTATGTTTTTATTGCTTAATTATGAAATTGCCCTAGGTTTTAGAATTTCCTTTTAATTTGGACTTAATTGCAAATTTACACATTTTTGGATTATTTGACCACTAATTTTCTGATATATTTTTGTAGGCATGAAAGGATCCTGGACCTAGGGCATACTGGGTCAAACTTGAGTCGGAAGTGGAACCGGATCGAATTATCATGTTTTGGATTAATCCAGGCCGTCCGATTCAAGAGCGGCTAGATCTGAGCCATCCGGGACCATCTGAAGCAATCCGAGCTAGGATTATGGTTGATCAAACATTCTGATCAAATCTGAAAGTTTCATCCCAATCAGAGCTCAATCAACCGTTGGATCAAGCTTGGAGGGCTCTAGATCGTCCATTCAAAGACTAAGTTGATCTGGACCATCCGTTGCACATCTAGAGGATCCGAGCTACCTCAAGGCAGATCCTGACCCCAGATCATCATCATCAAAGTTTGACTCCAATCAGAGCAAGATTTGCCGTTGGATCTTCTCCGATCAATCTGAGTCGTCCATTGGTTAATACTTAAGGAAAAATTCCCAGCTCTTCCTCTTCGTCGCGTCTTCGCCGCAAGTCCTCAGTTCTTCGTGTTCTTCCCATTTTCTTCAATTTTTCTTCAATCCGAGGCGCGACCACCTCAAATTCTCCATTTGTTCATCATCTGAATCCTTGGAAGACTGCTCCGATCGAGATTTCAACTCAAACTTCATCCGGACAGAGCTTGTTGAGGGTTTCGCATTCTCTGTGGTCGGGAGCTCTAATCTCAGTTACACTCAAATTCAGATCACCTGAGCCACTTGTAGGGGTTCTCAGGTGAGCTCAGGTCATCTCCAAATCTTCATCGCAGCTCAACAAGCCGAGATTGAAGAGCTCGGATCGAAATTTTCCAGCTGATGCAGTTTGAGCCGAATTCAGAGATTGAAGTTGAATTTCCACTGATTTGCTGAGCCTAGGGGTTCGAAGCCAGCTCTTGATTGACAACCAAGAAGATCTTGAGCTAATGGAGGATTGGGGTTTAGATTTCCGTAGTTAATTTTCAGTTTTAGATGTAATTTCGTTTCTGCACTTCACGTTCTGTTTCTGAATTGATGTTTCAGCTGCTGTAGTTAACCTTTCGGGTTTAATTCTGCTTAATTAGTTGTTTTAATCTGTTCTTCCATTAGTTGGCTAGCTCATTTAGTTAACACTTTGGTTAATTTCATTTGCTTTGCAGTTTTAATTGTTTGCGTGCCATTTTATCAGCTGCGTATCAGCCCTGTCACTTGCGTATCATGTTTTAGTTCTGAACCTTAAGTTGTAGTTTCTGAATTTTCTGTCTATGACCTTTAGTTCTTCTTTGAATTCACATTGTAGCTTGTTTCTTTTTAAATAGCACTCCAGATCAGCTCCTGCAATAAGTTTCAATGCGTGCCAACTTGGTCTCTGAACAAAACTTCATTCTATTTCTGTAATTCCCAGCTGAGAATTCTGGATTTCTGCCAAGCAACACTAGATTTTTTTGGCTCAGTGTTTCTGGTCCTTTGATTAGTGTACCAATCTGAGTATGTTTGTGTTTTGCAGCCAAATCATTTGCTGAATATTTGCATATCAATTCCGAATTTCTGCATATCCCTTATTCTGAATTTTCACTTCTAAATCTGAACTCTTTTACTCATTCAAGTATATGCTTAACTAGTGGCTTGTCTTCCAAGTGAATTGGTCATTTAAACTTCAGAGTTGGCAGTCCACAATTCCTGTGTCAGTAGCGAATTTCAGCCCACTAGCAGTGCTCTTTTGCGTGCCAACTGCTGAAAATCTGCACTTTGTATCAAGTGCAGATTAGGCAGTGCTTGGTGCCAAGTTTAAGGTAGTTTTTAGTGAGCTGTTGTGTTTGAAATTGGTTAGAGTTGCATTCGGACTTATCTGAGCTTCCTTACAATTGTTTGATTTAAGATTTGGTAGCTAGCTTGATTTGTGCCAAGTTTGTTTGTGGCTGAAAATTCCTGCCCTGTTTTATTAATTCTTCTAGCAACCTGTTTTGCAATTTGATATCAAATTTGTGTCCATACTTTAGTTAAATTCTCTAGCTTGATTCGGTTTCCATTGGTTGAATCATTAAGTGCCAACTCCTTGTGTAGCTCCCTTAATTGAGTGGCTTTGCTTTTCATTGCATTCTTCTTGTCTATTCGAAACCAAAACCCAAATATTTATTTGAAACCCGAAATTCACAAACGACACCTAAATACAAGCGCGAATCAAACACGACAACTAGCCCCGAGAAAAATACGACCTGTGGCCCCTTTACTACGCTTTTCTTCTTTGATTGCAAAAAGGGTTTCCAGCATTTCATTCATTTATAAATTCTAAATTCTGACGGATCCACATTTCGTGACAACTTTAATCTAGTATATTTTGGGTCCGTCAAGGAGCTACTGATCCTGAAGAGCATCTAAAGAAATTTGAGAATGCTTCGATGCTGCATCAGTACCCGGATGGTATTAGGTGCCGAGCCTTCCTAACCACTTTAGCAGGACCAGCCCAGCGATGGTTTGACATGCTCCCGGAAGGATCAATAAAAGACTTCGCTGATTTCAAGAGATTGTTTCTACAACACTTCGCGAGTAGTAAACGACATCACAAGACTAGTTTAAACTTGTTCACCATGAAGCAGGGCTCTAAGGAGTCCCTAAAAGCCTACATCAGAAGATTTAATCAGGTGGCCTTGGACGTACCTACTGCTAAGTCTGAGGTATTGGTCAGCGCCTTTGCTCAAGGTCTGCAAGAAGGCGAGTTCTTCATATCCTTGATCCGGAAGCCCCCGAAGGACTTTGAGAGTCTGCTGGGCAAAGCCAGTAAATACGTGGATGTGGAAGAGGCACAAGCCGCCAGACGACCGGAGATCCGACCCGCACCTGAGAATCCTCAACACCATCAGAGGAGTGTGCCCTCCGGAGGACCGCTCAGAAGCCCTAGAGCAGGAGGACACCGACAAGGAGCCGAATGAGGAATAGTTCAGCAAGTTGCTCAGGGTTGCTTGCCCACTAGATGGCGGCCCTACTGCTCCTTTCATGATAGCCACACGCATGACCTTCAGGACTGCTGGCAAGCCGGCAGAGGTCGGGGCCGCACCAGCCGAGGGAGTCCAAGAGGGGCTCACCAAGGAGGTGGTAGAGGTCGGGGAAGAACATCGTCTGGCCGAACTGAGTCCCCAGCCCGGCCAACCACCTCCGCAGCAAGGCAACTGTTCCCGACCCCTAGCTCCCCCGGGCGGGGAAATACCAGCGAGGAGCAGGCTAACCAGCAAAACTCTGTGCACGGGTCCATCAACGTCATCTCAGGCGGGCCCACCTATGGAGATTCCAACAGAGCTCGGAAGTCGCAGGCCCGACGCCTGGACATTTATCAAGTGGGCTGCAGTTCTGCCCAAGCTCATGGACCGCAGATCAACTTCGGTCCCGCAGACTTACAAGGAATAGAAGTACCGCATGATGATGCCCTGGTCATCACGGCGGGCATAGCCAACTATCAAATCCATCGTACTATAGTGGATTCTGGCAGTTCAGTGAATATCCTATATTTGAAGGCATTTGAGCAACTACAGATTGAAATGACTGAGCTGTAGCCCGTGGCTACACCCTTATTTGGATTCACAGGGAATGAGGTCCAACCGTTGGAACAGATCAAGCTGGCCATATCACTCGAAGAAGAACCTTTAAGAAGGACCCGATGGTCTACCTTCCTGATAGTAGACGCCCCTTCAGCCTATAACGCCATCCTGGGCCGACCGGCCCTAAATGAGTTCCGGGCGGTGATGTCCACTTTCTATCTGAAGGTCAAATTTCCGGTAGGAGATCAGGTCGGTGAAGCCAGAGGAGATCAGAAGGTCGCCCGCAGGTGCTATGTAAATGATGTCCAAGTAGAAGTAAGCAAGACCTTCCGAGCTGCGCCGGCCAACTGTAACATGGTACATACCTCTCCGTCCTCTCCTTGGGCTGAGATGATAGAGGAGGAGGAAGAGGTCCAGCTTTTATCGGACCAAGAGGAAACCAAGGTGAAAATAGCTCCAGGGCTACCGCCCGACCTCAGGCAGCAAGATCTTAAAGGGGTCAGACCAGAGGTAATGGAGCATAAGCTGCACGTGTACCCTGACGCCCGACCCGTGAAGCAAAAGAAAAGAGATTTTAGTCCTGAGCAGAATAAGATCATCCAGGCAGAGGTGGAGAGACTGCTGGGAGCCGGGCACATCCGAGAAGTCCAATTCCCCGCCTGGCTGGCCAATGTGGTGCTGGTCTCCAAGCCAGGTGACAAATGGAGGGTCTGCATCGACTTTAGAGACCTTAATAAAGCTTGCCCCAAAGACTGCTATCCACTCCCCCGAATAGATCAGATGGTAGACTCTACCGCCGGGAGTGAGCTTATCTGCATGCTCGATGCTTATCAGGGATATCACCAAGTCCCATTATGCCCGGGTGACCAGGAGAAGGTCAGCTTTGTCACAGCGGAAGGTACCTATTGCTACACAGTTATGCCCTTCGGACTTAAGAACGCCGGGGCAACTTATCAAAGGCTGATGAATAAAGTTTTTAAAGAGCAGCTCGGGAGAAACGTAGAAGTGTACATCGATGACATCCTCATCAAGTCCGCCCGGGCTGCTGACCTCATAGCGGATGTACGAGAGACCTGCTGCACCCTGCGAAGGTATGGCCTCAAACTCAATCCTGCAAAATGTCTGTTCGGAGCCAAGAGTGGGAAATTCCTGGGCTACATCATGACCGAGCGGGGAATAGAAGCCAATCCGGATAAAGTAAAAGCTCTGCTAGACATGCCACCACCCAAAAATCTGAGGGAAGTTCAGCGCCTGACCGGAAGGATCACGGCCTTATCCCAGTTTATCTCCCGGTCGGCCGACAGAAGTCTGCCGTTCTTCAAGATCCTGCGCAAGGCCTCCAAGTTCCAGTGGGATGCCAAGTGCGACCGAGCTTTCGAAGAATTGAAGGCATACTTGGTCAGTCTGCCAGTGTTAGCTAAGCCCGAGGGAGGAGAACCATTGTATGTTTACTTATCTGCTACCGAGGGAGCTGCGAGTGCTGTGCTTGTAACCCAGAAACAGACCGAACAACAACCGGTCTATTTCTTTGGGCACTTATTAAAAGAGGCCGAGTGCAGGTACATGATGGACCCAATTTAGCTAATTAAAGTTGTCACGAATGTAGATCCATCAGAATTTAGATATTTATAAATGTGCTGGAAACCCTGTTTGCAATCAAAGAAGAAGAGCGTAGTAAAGGGGTCACAGGTCGTATTTTTCCAAGGGCTAGTTCAAGTTGTGTGATTCAAGCTTGCATCTATGTGTCGTTATTTTTTTGGGTTTCAAATAAAACTGGGGTTTGGTTTGCAATGAGGAAATGAAAACACAATGAAAAGAAAGAAAACTTAACTAGGCAAGTTTAAGCTAAGAATGACAATTGATGAGCTTAACAATCGAACAACTAACTCAAACCAATGAAACTTGACTGAATTTGGAAAACAATCATGAATTCAAATTGCAAGAGTACATTATGGATTTTATTGAACTTAAGGTACTACCACTCAAAACCGAAACCTAATTTGATATAATTGAAGCTATGAAACTTGATACACAAGGGATACGAGAACTATGTGCCAAAATTTGAGATTTACTGCAAAAATTGTAGCTGATCAACTCAGCTTGGAAAGCTGGGCTATCAGGGATCTAAGTCACCGAATTTAAGGAAGAAACTTCAGAAATGAAGTGCAAAACAAGTAGAAATAGGAAAATGCAGAAAACTTACAAATTTGCAAAAAACACTACAAATGCATAACAAACTTAACAAAGGAAGCTAGATATAAATGCATCATCCATTGTGCAGACAAGAAATAGAGGAACTAAGGTTTACTTGACTCGAAATTCAGAAGCTACAACTGAAAAGGAACAGAAATTGGCACTGAACAGTTGCAGAAAGGAAAAGAAACTGATTCACAAGGACATGAAACTGTAAATTGATAGAATTGCTAACTGGAATGTCAATCTAAGAGTAAATGTACTTGATCACTTAACTAACCATCTATCTAATTCAAATGCAGTTTTACTAACAAATGAATACGGAAGTTATACAAAAGCACTAAATAAACTAATCAGAATACTGAAACTATAAGTGGCACGCAGAAAACAGGTTGATACACTGATAATAGGATTGAATCGCAAGCTGTAAACTAAGAATTCATTGAAATTGAATACAATGGATCACTGAACAAGTTCACTAACTAATCTACTTGCAATATAGAACCTAATTAAAGCTGGAAAAATTCAGAAACGAAAATGAAATAGCTGATACAAAACAGAACAAGAACAACTTTGCAGAAACTGAAATTACAGCTATGAAAAACAAAAGAAATGCGATTAAAACTAAGTCTCGACCATTCCTTGTATCAAGACCACCTTGTTCGTCACGCAAGGGCAAGCCAAGAACCCCTTAAACTCGCAAATCTCTGGAAATTGAACTCCAATGTCAGATCTGCTCAAAACTGAACACAGCTGGAAAATTCCAATTCAACTCTTAGATCTCGATGTGGAAAGATGCGGTGATGATTTGGAAGTCATCTGAACTCATCCTAGAACCCCTACAGATGGTTCAGATGGGAACAAATGGACGCGGTTGAGATCCTAGAGCTCAAATCGCAGCTCTGCCGAAACCCTCGCACAGCTCTGCATCCGGCACAATTCCGAGCTAAATCGAAACACTCTTCCAAAGATCCAAGTCTTGTTCCAAGGTGCTGATCGAGTTGGTCACGCCTCTGATGAAGAAAATTTGAAGGAAAACGATGCAAAAATGAGAAAACGAGAAGGAGATTGCTGAAGCTCGGCGAGAACGTGATAGAGCAAAAATGAGATCTGATTTCGGTTAAGTAGTTAAACAGTGGACGGCTGAGATTGATTCCGCTTCATCCAACGGTGGATCCTTGTCCGATTTGATTCAAAATTTCCAGATCTCGATCAGAGGTCAGGATTATCCTCGTGGTAGCTCGGATCTGCCAGATCTCCAACGGATGGTCCAGATCACCTTGATCTTTTAATGGATGGTCTAGAACACTCCGATCATGATCCAATGGCTAGATGATCTCTGATTTGGCTGAAACTCTCAGATCTTGATCTGATCGCTTAATTAGCCTTAATCCCAGCTTGGATTGATCAAAAGTTCTCAGATGGTCTAGATCTAACCGTTCTTGCATTGGACGGTCCAAATGAGTCGTCGCTTGATCACTTGATCTAGTCCACTTTTGACTCAACATTTGACCCAACCTGACCTAGGTCCATGATCCCTTCAATCCTACAAGAGTAGATCAAAAATTAAGTGACAAAACAACTCGAAAATATCAAAATTTGCAATTAAGTCCAAAAAGAGTATAAATCCTAGAACCTAGAGTAAATCCACAATTATACAAGTAAAATATGGGTCAAATATGGATTTAAGCATATGAAATGATCAACAAAATGACACTTATCAGTACACTACACTCGAGAAATTAGTTTATGTCCTTGTGTTGATGGCTCGGCGACTACGACCCTACTTTTTGGCTCATCCTATCCGAGTGCTGACCAATAGCACACTCGGGAAGGTCCTGATCAACCCTGAAGTCTCAGGTCGGATGGTCAAATGGACAACCGAGCTGAGTGAATATGATATTCAGTACCAGCCCCGAACGGCGATCAAAGCTCAGGCCTTGGCAGACTTCCTGAGTGAGCTTCATACCGAGGAGGAGGAGGAGGCCTGGAAAATATATGTGGACGGGTCAGCCACCCGGGCGGGGAGTGGCTTGGGAATTTTACTGATGTCTCCTAAGGGAGACCCCATTCATCTCGCCGTGCGGCTGGAGTACCAGGCTACCAATAATCAGGCGGAGTACGAAGCCCTCTTGGCAGGCCTCCAGGCGGCCAGACAGGTCGGGGCCACTCGGGTCATCCTACATTCCGATTCTCAGTTGGTGACTCAACAGGTGGCTGGGTGGTTTGATGTAAATGACGCGACTCTACAGACTTACGTAGAGGCATATCAACAGTTACAAGCAGAAGTTCAAGAAGTTCAGATTATACAGATCCCCCGAGGAGACAATGCCAAGGCGGATGAGTTAGCTAGGCTGGCCAGCTCGGTCCGGCCATGGGTCTTCCCCAAGCCTTCACCTCAGGTCATGCTGGTGGCTCAGGTCGAGAGGGAAGCAGAAATGGAGATAGAGGGGGACTGGAGAGCTCCATTCATCGCCTACCTGAAGGAGGGAACTCTTCCGGACAGCCCCGAGCAAGCTCGGATACTGAAGATCAGAGCAGCCCGGTTCACCCTGATAGGGGACGCATTGTACAAGCGGGCTTTTTCCCGACCTCTAGCCAGATGCCTCGGAAAGGAAGATGCGGACTATATGCTTAGAGAAGTGCATTTGGGGTGCTGCAGAAATCATTCAGGAGGTCGGTCCATGGCTCAAAAAGTCCTGCTGGCCGGTTACTTTTGGCCGACCCTTCAAAAGGATGCAGAGAAAATGGCTCTTTCTTGCCTTTCTTGTCAGAAGTATCAGAACCTATCGCATCGACCGGTTGAGATGTTGAGAACGACCACCACATCATGTCCCTTTGATCAGTGGCGTATGGATATAGTAGGACCCTTCCCCAGAGCGGCAGGGCAGAAGAAGTTTCTGTTGGTAGCAGTGGACTACTTCTCCAAATGGATCGAAGCGGAAGCCCTGGCCCGGATCACCGAACAAGCAGTGAAGAAATTCCTTTGGCAGAACATTTTGTGTCGGTATGGCATACCTCATAAGCTGGTGTCAGACAATGGTCGGCAGTTTCAAGGTCGGATAATCAGAAATTGGTGCAAGGAATTTGAGATCAAGCAGGCCTTCACTTCCGTGGCATACCCCCAGAGTAATGGTCAGGCCGAAGTAGCAAATAGAGAGATTCTGAAGGGGCTCAGAGCTAAGCTGGATCAGGTCGGCGGATCCTGGGTGGAGGAACTGCCTGGTGTCCTATGGGCCCTTCGAACCACGCCCAAAGAGGGGTCGGGGTGCACTCCCTTCCAGTTAGTCGACGGGAGTGAAGCGGTAGTCCCCATGGAGGTCGGCTGTGAGTCGGACAGAAGACAACTGTATGGAGAAGACAACGCGGGGAAAAGACGAGCTGAACTAGATCTGATCGAGGAGGTTCGAGCTAAGGCTGCAGTCCGTATGGCCGCTTACCAACAAAGGATGCGGAACCGATATAACCAACAGGTCATACCTCGACATTTCCAAGTAGGGGACAAGGTATGGAAAAGAATCAAGCCCGTTGGAGAAGTAGGCAAGCTGGACCCTCCATGGAGTGGTCCGTTCTTGGTAGTCGAGGCGCTGGGATCGGGAGCCTATTATCTGCAAGACGCTCAAGGAAAGCGGCTCGGAAGACCTTGGAGTGCAGTGCATTTAAGATTGTACCGTGAGGAGAGCGGAGAGAAATGATTCTTGTAACTGTACTAAAAAAGAACGATGACAAAAACTCCAACTCTCCAAAAACAGCCAAAGCAAGTTATAAGTGAGCTTGCACTCACGCACCCACCGGACTCGGCGCCGATCGGGCGTGGCGTTCCACGTTCGATCGGGCCTGGTCGGGCGTGGCGGTCCACGCTCGGTTAGGGTAAGTCGGACGGTGTCCAGACTCTTGCCAAAGCAAGTTATAAGTGAGCTTGCACTCACGCACCCACCGGACTCGGCGCCGATCGGGCGTGGCGTTCCACGTTCGGTCGGGCCCGGTCGGGCGTGGCGGTCCACGCTCGGTCAGGGTAAGTCGGACGGTGTCCAGACTCTTGCCAAAGCAAGTTATAAGTGAGCTTACACTCACGCACCCACCGGACTCGGCGCCGATCGGGCGTGGCGTTCCACGTTCGGTCGGGCCCGGTCGGGCGTGGCGGTCCACGCTCGGTCAGGGTAAGTCGGACGGTGTCCAGACTCTTGCCAAAGCAAGTTATAAGTGAGCTTGCACTCACGTACCCACCGGACTCGGCGCCGATCGGGCGTGGCGTTCCACGTTCGGTCGGGCCCGGTCGGGCGTGGCAGTCCACGCTCGGTCAGGGTAAGTCGGACGGTGTCCAGACTCTTGCCAAAGCAAGTTATAAGTGAGCTTGCACTCACGCACCCACCGGACTCGGCGCCGATCGGGCGTGGCGTTCCACGTTCGGTCGGGCCCGGTCGGGCGTGGCGGTCCACGCTCGGTCAGGGTAAGTCGGACGGTATCCAGACTCTTGCTCGAAATAAACATGAATCATTATCTTTCTACAGTACCTATCGCCGAGTCAGGGTATTCGCCTGACCGGGCAAAATCGTCGAGTCAGGGTATTCCCCCGACCGGGCGAAATCGCCGAGTCGGGTCGTACGCTCGACCGACCCTCATTGCTGAATCAAAGTATCGATCTGACCAAGCTACAATCCCGAGTCTGGGAAGAGACCAGGTTGGAAGAGTAACAGCACGAATCGCCCAAGCGCTTGACACTTAGCCAAATTTTTGAGTTGGCCTAAAAAATCAAACTAAGGAAACTAGGATGAACATCCCGAGTAATCGGCAATAAGCGAGTGCGTCGAATAAGCAACACTTAGCAGAAATCTCGTGTATCGCAAACAACTAAACGAAATAAAGAAAAAGAAAAATCAACAGGAATTAGATAAGGCCCGGGGCCATCACAAAGTCGGGCTTGGAAGGCCAAGTCAGGAAATTAGATATCATTACAAAATTTCAAATAGCTTAGAGAGATGGGGCAAGGGCGGACAGAGCAGCAGCTTAGGCTAAAGAAAGTCGGGACCGCCAAACTAAGTAAGTCTTGGAAAGTTAACCTAAGTAAAGGGAGGGAAGGCATCTTCAGGAATCGATGCCTTGATTCGCCTCAGCTTCACAGCGTTAGGGGGAAGGTCCTCAGGAAGATGACCGGCCTCGGTTAGCTGTTGGATAGCACCTATTGCGCCGAACTTGATCATGCCACCCGTACGCTCCGATATCAGGTTCAGGAAGGAGTCCGACTGGATATAGGCTACTCGGGCAGCTTCAATCCAGGCCGACTCGCCCGACTTATAATCCTCCAATTCCTTCCTGAGTCGAGCAAGCTCGGCACCTTGCCCCTGGATAGTGGTCTCCCGAACAGTCAGCTGCGCCTCCTGCCCCACTAGCTGAATCTCTAAACCCTGAAATGCCTCTTGCTGGGCAGCCAGCTCTATCTCTTTGTTCTTCAGGGCGAGCTGAGTTTGGTGATGAGCCGCATCCGACTCCTTCAATTTCCGCTGGAGCTCCTTCGCATCTGTTGTCATCTTAGCCAAGTCAGTATGGGCTCGAGTATACCGGGCCTTGAGGACCTTATTGTCGCCCTCCAGATGGGCCACCCGGTTAGTCAGGCGCTCCGTCTCCACCGCTGACTGAGCCATCAATTGCTGCTCTTCCTCCAAACGGACCTCCAACTCTGATATATGAGACCTCAGAGCGGTTATTTCCGAGCGCAGCTGGTCCAGGCCCGGGTCACCCGGAGGAAGGGTACTCTGCGCCGCGCGGGCTTCTAGGTCTCTCACTTGTCTCTCGGCCGCCCGGCGTGCTCGGGTATTGTCAACCAACGCTTGGCTGACCGCGTGACTCAGCGCCCATTGCTGCATGGTGATGTGGAGGTCATGAGTATAAACATAAACAATCGAAGAAGGGGAGAGGGTACCTGAGTCATTCCCACGAAGAAGTGGTCGGCTAAGGTAACAGAGTCCATCGCAAGAGACGCTGTCCATCCCTCCTCCCAGCCCAAGACCAACCTATCGTGCAAGTTCAGAGGCTGAGGCTGGACGGTCGGAGTTAGAGAAATAGCCGAAGGCACTTGAACGTCCACCGTTGAACGCGGCGGGGAATTCATGGATAGAAGGGCTTCAACGGCGTCGATGTGGGCAGTGCTCGATGGAGGGGCTTGAGGACGGGGCGCGGACCTTGAGGTCGATGCACCGGAAGGTATTGTCACAGGAGTAGGAGGTCGGGTTGTCGACCGAGGTATTGTCGGGGCCAGAGCCCGAGGGTCGTGTCGGGGAACCGCGGGAGCCATAGCTGAGCTCGGAGCCGGAAGTTGAGGGCTGGCCGCAGCTTGATCAGGACGAGAAGGCGGAGCGGCCTGACCCTCCACGATCGGTTCGGGGGATGAAGGTATGTCCACGCTGAGAACCAACCGGCGACGCTTTCGGACCAAGCTAGGAGAAGCTGCCGGTTCCACTTCTTCTTCTTCCGCCTCCGCCGAGGTAGAGGTCCCTTCGCCAGTTGTCTGAGTTGCCGCTCCCGCCTCCTCGATCGGGAGACTCTCTCCGAGGTCACTTGCGGCAGCCACTGACGGCTCGGGATCTGAGGCAACGCGGACTGGTGGCATTGCCCGAGCGGCTGCTAGTTGGGCAGCTAAAGCCTCCATGGCTTTATCCTCCCGATCCAATACCGCGTCAATCTAGCGCTGAACATGACTTCGGCTGCACAAAAGAAAAAGTTTTAGTTAGCATTAACAAACTTACCAAGCAAGTAGAAACGTACCGAGGGTGCCAGGTAGCTCTGCCGGGACTTGGCTCAGCCGGAACAGATATAGCATACCCTCGATCAATAGCTTGCCCGCGTGGTATCGGGCTCCCCCGAGCTTAGAAATTGCAGATCGGTAGCCCGGTTCTGAACGAAGGTTCTTGGGCAGTTGCGGGTGATCAGGCAGGTTTTCTACCCACGCAGTAGGCCAGTTCGGTCGGGGGATTGATTGGATATAGAAGAAGTGAGATTTCCAACCTTTATTGGAGGAAGGCACCTTCTCTAGGAAGGCGGAGTTAATACGAGCCTGGAAGTAGAAATTCCCGGGCTCTTGTTTCTTAAGATAATAGAAAAAATGAAATACTCAGGGTTCTAGGGGGATTTTATGGGCGGTGAAGATGATCACAGTGCCGCACAAGATTCGGATCGAGTTCGGGGCTAATTGAGACAAAGAGACCTGGAAATAACGACAGATCTCGCGGAAGAAGGGATGTAGGGGAAAGCGTAGACCGGCTAACAACTGATCGGAGAAGACGGTGAAATGACTTAAGGGGGGCTGGTGGGCCCGACCTCGACGGTCGGGCCGAGTTATCGAGTGGTCTTCGGGGATTAAATAATCTATGCGCAGAGTTTCTATCTGACCTAGGGTAAGGGAAGATCGGGTAGTTAAGTACCAGGGCTCGGGGGGCGCCGATGGTGGTGCAGACGATGATGCCATCAAAACGAAATCAGAAGAGTCACGGCAAAGGTTCGGCAAAAAGAGAGAATACCTAGAAATGAGGTTCGCCGGAGACACCGTTCGTCGGAATCGAGGAGGTCGGGCGGCGGAGGTCGGACAAGAATTGGATGCGAAGCGAAGGTCAGGATAAAAAGAGGCGAAATGAGGAGGTAAGCCTATTTATACCACTGGTAAAATCAGGATAGCCGTCCGATAGAGGGAAGGAAAAGGGCGGGGTAGGTTCCTCGCCGTCCGATCCCTGTCATTTCCTAGACCTCGAAGTTTTACTCGCACGTCGCACGAGCCACGCCTGTGACGTTTCGCTACCCGGGACAGCCAGTCGGAGAACAACACGCGTCCCTGCATTAATGAGGGTTTGATGGGGGATCTGGCATTAAAGGAGAAGATTAACCGTACGAGGTGACGTGCGGGAAGACTAAAGAAAGAGGCAAGCCAACCGAGCAGGGAGCCTAGTCAGTCGGACTGAACTCCTCCTTCGACTAGACTTGAGAGGGAGGCTTGTGATCCGGGGATATGATTTTTAGAGGGATCCAAGGCTCGGTCGGGTTCGATTGCCGATCTAAACCAGTAGCAAATAAGCCGAACCAAGAGTCACCCGAGGTCTGGTACTCGGGGTCGGTCACCCGAGGTCTGGTGCTTGGGATCGTCATTTAAGGCCGGGCGCTCAAGGTCTGATACTCGGGGTCGGTCACCCGAGGTCTGGTGCTCGGGATCGTCACCTAAGGCCGGGCGCTCAAGGTCGGGGGCGCATGGTCGGTCACCCGAGGCCGGGTATTCATGAGCTCTTTGAAGGTAGTCGATCGATTATAAGTTGTCCTTATCAATATTCAGAAGGCAACCGCCTCAGCCTAATCATTACTTGGCATAGCCGCCTAAAGTTAATGAGGCACAAAAGAGACAACTTCAATACGATGTCAGGCGGCTGTGACAGTTTCCCAATATTAATGTGGCTGTCGCTATCATGATCTGTCGATTGATCTTCTCTTAATGAGACATGACAGCTCGCACTCGGGAAGACCCTTTCTTCCCCCTATATAAACCCCATTTCAGCTTCAGGGAGGGGGTCGCTGCCATTTTGCAACCACTCCACCATATCGAGAACTCTGTTTCGGTCCGACCTCCCAAGCTACAGCAGACCGGGTCGGCTTGGTTAGACCGAGTCATCCGAGGGAGAACCGATCTTCACTTGTCGACAGGATCATCCCATAGTTTGCAAAATCGCGATCCTGGATCGTAGGATCGTACGATCCTACGATCCTGGATCACAAAACGATCCAGAATCGCGCAGAATCGTTTTTTGTAGCAGGATCGCAGCAGGATCGGTAGGATCGGACAGGATCGTATAGGATCGGACAGGATCGGAACAGGATCGATGAAAGCTTTAAGAGGTCATAACTTTTGACTCGGATTGAACCACGTGACCTATAATATATCAAATTGAAACTCGTTCAAAGATCTACAAGTTAGTTTTAAGATTGAATCCCAAAAAATATTGTTTAAAGCCTTTTCAGAGGCCCAGAAGATTATTAATCTTTTTTATTATTTTTTTTATCTTTTACATCGTTAGTGTTAGGGTTTTAAGATTATTTAAATATCTATTTAATTATTTTTTAGTTAGTTTTTGATTAATAATATTATGTTATATCTTTTTTCTAAAATGATGAGTCTTTAGATGTCTATTATCTAATAGGTTGACAATTAAATTGGATCATCTTGTAATAAATAGAATATTCTTGAAGTTAAACGTGATTATTTTCATTATAGTGTTAATAAAAATTGTATATTTTTTCATTTTAAGGGTTTTTGATAGGATCGTACGATTTTACGATCCGATCCTGACCGATCCGATCCTGACCCCAAATCGATCCTGTGTAGGATCGCGATTCTACGAACCTTGGATCATCCTCTATCTATGTTAAATAGTTTAATTAAGAACATAAACCTAGTACCGTAAGACTATAAAATTTCTGGTAAAGATATTTTTATTTTTTTTCTCCTGTCAAATTTGTTTTCAATTATTATTAATGCATTTAATATCTATCCATTTTCATCACAATACTACTTATAGCGAGGAACACACAATAACAATGTCTATTTAGTGAATTTTTTCATCCATCATCCAGTTATGTTCATCTTCACATATATCTATCCTTTGTTATCACAATATTACTTCTATTAAGGACAGAAATTAACATCGTGTATTCTATTCTTGTCCTTTTTGTTCTTTTTTAGAGTCTGCTTTATAATTTTATAGCGGAGAAAAAGGTGCCTTTATAGCAAATATCTACTAGGAGCTACAGAGTGAATACTCTTTATTAATCATTTTCATTTGGATTATCCAGTTTGCAGCTAAATCTTGCTGGATTTGTGAAGGATCAAGTATCTAGTCAATATCAACCTTCTTATGATCCATATTCATGGACCCCTTGGAAGTTGAGATTGAGTCAATGATAGGGTTGAATGAGCCCTGACCAGGATGAAGAATGAAGAAGTTGTTTGGACGAAGAAGCTGCCTGGTACCCCTGTGGTAGGCCGGGACAATCCTCCTTCCTGGTTCCCGGGAATTCTTGAGGGCGACACGCCCTGGAAGGACAGAGAGAGATCTCTCTCGGGAACATCCCGGGAGGTTATGCCCCGAGAGCCCCTCGGGAGCCATGACAAGAGAAAGCCCCGAGCTCTCCTCGAGGGGTGGAGTCCCCACAATAATCAACCTGGAATATTGATCCCCCCTTGGGGTACGGGTAAGCACTCCTCTACAGGAAAAGTCTTCGCGACCACTGAATCTTGCAACGGGCCGAGGATGATAACGGCGCAGACCTCTTCAAAGGATATCCATGATCACCGAACGAAGGGGGGACGTGTCTTAAAGTACGGGAGATGCAGCATCAGATGAGGGAGCACATCTAGCCCGTGGCCATCAGTATAAAAGGTAGCCCAACCCCTCCGGTAAAGGGGTTACGATCTCTCGTTTTGCATACTGTCTTTCTTTCTCACTACGATTACTCTTCGGACAACCTACTAACTTGAGCGTCGGAGTGGACTCCGCCGGACCACTGCCGGCGTGTCCCCTAATGCTGGTGTTAACTTCGCAGGACCCCAAGTTCCTCCTTGGCGTAATAACTTTCACACGGGCCGAGCCTCAGTGACTGCCGGCGGAATCCACTCCGACGCTGGTGTTAACTTCGCAGGACCCCAAATTCCTCCTTGGCGTAATAACTTCCACACGGGCCGAGCCTCAGTGGCTGGCCATCGTCGACGACTCCTTCCGGAACAGTCAAGAAGTACAGATTGGCATCAGAGGTAAATATGGTTTACCCTTTTTCTTTGCCATTTTAACTCTTCTACTTAAATTGGGTTATTTCCAAAATATTAGTGTAGTTTGGTTGTTTACTTCTTACCATATCTTTTCAGGCCATGCTGATTGAAACCATTTATTTGTTTAAATGATACAATTACCCATGTCATAGGTATCCTAAATAATACTAAATGTTTCTTCCAAAATATTAGGAGTTTTTGTGTCTTTATATTAAATTCACCATGCAAGTGTTGCTTCTTAAAAGAAAGCTGAAACAGGTAACATGCTTTTGTTTTTCATTTCATGATGTTGTATCTAATGGTAGGTAGAAAGTTAGTTTGTTTAAATTCATAGTATATTTTTCCATATTCATTAAATTAATTCAGAAGATGTTCTTTTCCAACTGTCTTTTAATGTTTTAACCAATGTATTCTATCCCTAGTTGATTGTTGTCTCACATAATAGTGTCATGCAGGATTTCTTGTTTGATCTTTATATAAAAATTGAACTGGTATTTGTAGGTCTTCTGGTTAAAATAATCTGCTTCATGTGAAAAAGGAATCTATAGAGTTTCCATGGCTCATTTTGCCACCTGTCGCTGCTTTCTTCCATTCCAAATTGACAGTTATTCAAAAAAGGTCCTTAGATCTTGTAAGGTTAGGTAACAAAATCTATCAATTATATTGTACGTGCTACTGCTGCCCCCATGAACCAAGAAGTTGATAAAAGTTTGTTGTCTTGGTCCTTAGGTTTTGCCATTTATCATTACTTTTTTCCCTAGCATATTTTACTGTATGCATAACTTACAACATGATAGAAATAGTCCCTATACTATTATCCTTACAAGTTCCTATTGCAATAACGTTCAATGTCACTTGGTGGGTTTACCATTTTGTGGATGACTTTTCTTCTCCAGACTCTGCTTAACTCGAGAGAACCATATTTGGTACATTTACCAATTAACATTTATAATTTCGTATAGGAATGTTTTTAGTATTTTTTTGACTGCCAGCAATAAATAACAAATTAATATTTTGAACTCAAGTTCAGTTTCTGAAGTTACCCAAATAGTTAATATGATACTTTAGGCACATTATGATAAATAAGTAAATGAGTTGTACTATTTCATATCTAATATGTTAGTTGGGTTTGGAAGAATTGTGATGTTGTATTTAGAGTAAAGAAAGATTATATACCTTAGATATATATTATAATATCCACCTCAATCTTAGTTGCATTTGGTTTTCCGATGATAACTTCCAGAAGAATGCCCCCAACTGATATATGTTATGCCTTTTAGCATTTGCCACCCTGTGAATGCTGCAAGCTCGAAAAAAAACTGATGATTTAGGTAAGATGACATCGTGGTTTTATTCATCTTTTATTGACCAAAATATTTTATTCGAGTGAAGTAAGTGGAATCTTTGTTCTTGTGACAAGTTACCTTCCTATTTGTGTGCTAAATTCACAGATTAAGCTGCCATTGATTTATTTTGGCAAACATTATTTGTTATTATTTTTGTAGGTTTGAGTATCTAAGAAATTTGAAGATGCAGTTAGGTTTAATAGCTTATGAGTTGTAAAAAGATGTGTAAACATTATGCACACATGTACTATTGTTAATGCTATGTATTGTAAAAACAATATTGTAAATATACACGGTAAACGGTCAAAGATGTTGATGTGCTTACTATATTTTGTAAAGGTGTTGTGTTTTGTAAATAGATACTGTGTATAGTTTGTCTTACAAAGATTTGGATTTTTAACTATTGAAAAAATGAATAGAGACAACAATTATAAATTATTATGAAAAAATTCAAAGACAATAATTTTTAACTGTTAAAATATTTTCTAATCAAAATTTTTTGGTCAAAAGCATTAAAAGACAATGGTTTTTAAATATTACGAAACTATTGTCTTCGGTATTAAATGACAATGGTTTAAAACTATTGTAGAACTGTTGTCTATGATGCACAAAGACAATAGTTTTAAAGTCATCAGTTTAGCATATTTTTAACAACATTGTCAGTTATAATGGTTAAAAATGACAACGACAACAGATTTTATCCATTGTTTTTGAACATTTTTGTTGTAGTGAATTTAATATTTCTGAATTAGAATTAATTAAATTATTAATTATTTCTAAAATATCAAAATCTAGAACATATCAAGATCAAATATGGTATTTGATCAAAGAAGAGAGAGTGAGTTAGTGGTAGTCACCTCTCATATTTTCCCTAGATTTTAGATAGCTACAATTGTGATGATTTTTAGAGAATTTTGGATAGCCACAATCATAATAATCCTTGGAGAGTTTGGGAGCCACAACCTTTTGATCTTCCCTCTGGAGAGTCAAAGAGACATCGACCTTTTCGTCTTTCTTGGAGGTTATAAGTACCGGAAAGTTGAAGAGACGTAAATCTCTTTGTCTCCCTTGGAGGTTATAAGTAGTCGTTGTAAGTATCCTGTAATAGTTTTGATGTGCTCAACCGAGTCAAGTTTGTAAGTACCTCAGGTGAGTTTTGATGTGGTCAACCGAGTCAAGTTAGGTTCTATTGCGTTTGATCCCTGTGTCTAAGTGTGCAGGAGCTTAGGAGTGCAGGAAGTCGAGCGGAAGACGCAGAGGATGATAAGAATGACATGGGAAGGGAGCCGTCAATCTCGATGCATCCAAGGGATGCGGAGGTCTACGGAAGAGTACGCTGATGGAGCGAGAAGGACGTGCACAACGTCCGAGGGACGAGAAGCAAGCCCGGGGGGGGGGGGGGAGCACGCTCGAGGAGAAGGTCGCAAGAGGGTTCGGGAGAGCCCAACTCTGGAAGGTCCGAGATTATCCAAGAAGACCCACTGGAGACTGGTCAGTACTGTGCAGACCTAAAGTCACTCGTGCGCCCGAGTCAACTCGGGTGCCCGTGAATGGGGGCGCCCCTATGTATTAGGTGTAGAGATCTATGGGCAAAAATATTTAAAATTTGCAGTGGAAATAAGATCCCTTGAGCAATCTATGCGAAAGAAAACTCATACAAAGTGAATTTACAAAAAAAAATCCTATCGTATAGGTATACCTTTGGCGCGTGCCCTTCGCTTATCTCGCTTATCCGAGATATGTCGGATCTCTTGCATGTTCAAGTATCCGTGCCTCTATGCGTATCCACACGAACACGATCTTTGCCTCTGAGAGGAACCACTTTAGTTGTGCTAGCAACTTGGGATGGTTCACAAAGCACAAGAACCTCCACTAGGGAGTTTTGGACAAGAAGGAAGAAAGAAGAAGAAGAGAAGTTCTCACCATTAGCCTTTGACAAGAGGGGGTATTTATACTCATCTAATGAATACCAAGAGTCTTTGTCCCTTGAGCTCCTCTCATCTTAATGCTAATAAAACCCAATGAATACCAAGCCTTTTGGTATCATTTGAGACTCTTAATATTCTATTCATCTAATGAATAGAATGTCTCTTAGTCTTCCTCTTAAATAATTTTCATTAAACCATTTAATGAATATTATCCATAATTAAGTGGTTGAGTCTAATCTAGACGAGTCTAACTCAAATTAAACTCAATTCCATAATCCAATTGGTTTCACTTGAGTCTAACTCAATTAATCCAATTTGGATCAAATCTTAGTCAAACTAAGATCAATTAATCTCCGAAGCATCGTGTCCTTAGTGTGTGACCCAATAGGTTCTTGTAACGTTGGCAATGTGTCTAAACCACTTTGACACATAAGCAATGAGCGACATCTAGCAATGCATCATTGTTACCCAAGTGATGAGAAAGTCGAGATCCGACTTAACCTCCATGACTATGATAATGTATGACATTGTCCTTCCATCCTCGATATCTAGATTGACCAATGAGGCATAGACTGTATCATTCTCGATCAATCTTTGTGTTTCTTGATCCCCGAGTAGACTCACTCAAACAAATGAGCTCAATATCTCATATTGACTCATTTGAGCATGACCATGTGTTTTAGTAGTCCTACTCGATCAAGGGGCCCACAGATATCACTCCCGTCATATGGGAGGTGTAGATCCCATCTACATCACTCACATCCCTCTGCATAATTTATTACATACCCAGTGATCGCCTTTATAGTCTATACTGTTACGGATGACGTTTGACGATACCAAAGTACATAACTCCTTATGTAGGGAACCATAGTGACTTCAGGTCTAAGGCAATCTACTAATCTCTCTATCGAAAAACCCCCAATAGAGTGGTCGAATACAAGGAAGTAAGAAGTGTAACAACCCTACACTTCCTACTTATAATAAATGAAGTATAAGAAAAGAGTAATTAAACTCATTACCGACACTATTGTAGAATGCCAATTGGGCTCGTGTGTTGGCGTTGGTCTTCCGGCAGCGGTCGATCGTAGTCGGGTTGTAACAGGGCCGCAGCAGGAAGGCGTGGAAGCAGAAGAATCACCGGAGCTGATGAATAGAAGGTAGAAGTTGTATCTTGAAGGTTGAACTTGATCTCCTTATAAAGGACAGCTGAGGCATCTCAGTTCATAATTGAGGTGCCTCAGATCCATCAACTTTCATCTTGCTCCGAAGTTGGTGTCCTCGCTACTTATTCTCTGGAAGGCGCCCCAGTCTCGAAGTAAGGTGCCTCAGTTCCCAACTGAGGTGTCTGGGATGGTTGAAAACTCTATCCACTATGCAGCTTCGCGGAGGCGCCTTTACCACTTTGGAGGTGCCTCCAGTCCCAACTGAAGCGCCTCAAGTCTCACCTGAGGCGCCTCAGATACTGTTCATCTATGACTTTTTTTGTAGTTTAAACCCTGCAAAATCATGTTAGTCCAAAACACAATATACCTTGCAAGACAAGGTTAGTACAAGTATAATATGAACTAAATAACTTCAATATTAAATAGACCCTTTTTTCCCAAGGCCAGGATCTAGTCAGGGTCTTAGCTTAAAGCTTCAAAATGGTTCTAAACTAGACCGTGCCTAAAATCTCTACCCGGGGCTCGTCCTCACCAGAATTCGCTCCTCCAGTGATTCACCTCACTTACATTGTGCAGATCTACTTAGTTTCTTAATCCACTAGGTCTTCAGCTAATTGTTAGGTCCCACAGACCCAGTTGGATTTTATGCCAAATATAAATCTACCAAACATAATTTAAAAGAATAAAAATTGAGAGTGAAACTTAGGTGGAAGTTTTTAAGGGTGATTTTTCTTTATTTTACACTTTTATTATCAATAGAAGTTAAAAATATTATTATATTTTAAATAAAATATAACTAATATACACTTCTAATAGGGTTCAACTTTAACTGAGTCCGACCAAAAACGGTTCACTCCGCACGTGTATAGCCACCTCTTTCGCGAGAGAAAAAGGTTGGTTTTTTATTGCGATCGCCTCTCGAGTTTGCTTTCGAATCAGGGCAAGTCTCCTTGCCCTATCGTTAGAAGAAAGGTGATCGAATCGTAGAGAGGAGGGCCATGGAGGGGTGGGATCCAAGCACGAAGTCGGCGCTGACGCAGATCCCTTTGCTCTCGACGCGGGCTGGGCCGCGGGACGGCGCGGCATGGACGCAGAGGCTGAAGGAGGAGTACCGCTCCCTGATCGCCTATACTACTATGAATAAGTCCAACGACAACGACTGGTTCCGCATCTCCGCCGCCAACCCGGAGGGCACGCGCTGGATCGGCACTTGTTGGTACGTCCACAATCTCCGCCGCTACGAGTTTCAACTCCAGTTTGACATCCCCGTCACGTATCCGGCCACCGCCCCCGAGCTCGAGCTCCCCCAGCTCGACGGCAAGACCCACAAGATGTACCGTGGCGGCAAGATCTGTCTCACCGTACACTTCAAGCCGCTCTGGGCCAAAAACTGGTATTTCGACGGATTTATTTTTTCTTAATTTAAAGATTATGTTACCCTTTTACTCTTCAACAGATTTCTCTTGAAAGCCTCCAATGTTATATTCTGGGTTAATGATCTGTTTATCTATTCACAGCCCTAGGTTTGGAATTGCTCATGCACTTTGCTTGGGCCTCGCCCCTTGGCTCGCTGCAGAGGTGCCAATTCTTGTTGATTCTGGTGTTATCAAACACAAGGATGACGAGGCTTCCTCAGCCGAATCATGAGGGTTTGCTTCCCCTGGCCAGTATAACGATGAACATTGAGCAAGTTTAGATTTTTAAACTGATCCAAATGTCATAGTGATAGCACAAAATAAATTTCTGTAGAATGGTGTGTCATGAATTATCTGTGCGCCAACTTTCTCTCAAGTTGTTTAATAAATTTGAATGATTCATTTTGCTCAAGTTTTTTTACGAACACATTTTTCTTCTTCATGCGATGATAGTCAATTATGCATAAATGATGTTGATCCTTAGCAAAACTTGATTACTTAAATGTTCTAGTGATGTGCCATTGAGACTCTTGCTCTTGAGGGGACAATGATGTTTAGTTCGTTTTTATTGCAAACATTCTTAATTTTGACTTGATGCCTTTCATCACTTCTTTTAGGTAACAATTGGTATTACTGTATTCTATGGCTTAATCGTGCCAAATTGCAGTTTATATATGTAACATTCTGGGCCCTTATGCATTCCAAAAAAGTCTAGCTATACCTATATGCTGCTCTCATTGTATTAAATTATTAGTTAAATTTGATTACAATAAGTTGTTCAGATTATTGACTGTGGCTTCATTGGATGTGGTTTGTTTTTTTATTTTTGCTGGTCTACAATAATAATGTTCTCAATGGATCTAAACCATTGTCATTTTGGTCTGATCTCTTCTCTGTCTTGTTGCTAATTTCAGGAGTTACTCCAATGTTAGAATTGTTATATAACCAAGACATTTATTTTCTTGAGCATTGAGATACTAATAATCTTCCGAGAAGATGCCAATTATGTGTACACCACCCATCAGAGTTATACACATTTTCTGTGTCATTAACATTGACATCTGTATTATGCTTTGTTTCTTTGATTCCTTGTATCTTCTTGCTGAATCCAATTGAAATTTTTGGGTTTGTTTAAAACCAAACTGAAATGGTTCTGGTTGGGTTTCAATTCGGATTTTTTAAAATGAAAATATTTTAGCTTGGTTTTGGTGTTTCTCACTAAACTGATAATGAACTGTGAACACCCCAAATGAATCTCAATAAATATAAAAGGCAAACTTGAATGTAGGATGAGGTAACTCATATCAAGAATAAAGAGATCAGCCCAATGGAACATAAAATGCAAACCAAAAAAAATAATCTTTACTTATCAAGATACAGACCTAAAAAAGGTTATAAGAGTTTACCTATCAGGATAAGTAGAGCGTTGAGTTGAATAAAAGGATGCAAGTCCTTGCCTATGAAGAAGAAACATTAAGCCTAAGGGTTGTAAAAGGCTGGCTGACCTAAGTAGAAAAGTCTTAAGTCCTTACCAAGCATAAGAGGCGAACATGAGGTGAGTGTAAGGGCAGTAAATGACCCAGCTAAAAAGGCGCTAGTCTTTACCTATGATATAGGAAATAGGCGAGCATAAAGGCTACAAAAGATGGTTATAATTGGAAAGAGCCTAAGTTCTTATTGAGTTGAAGGGGTGAGCCTAAGCAAATCTAATTGGAGAGGTATTAAGTTTTTGCTAAGCTGAAGTTTAGAGGTGAGCCTAAAATCTACAGCTGAAAATTGCTTTGTCATTTTATTTTCTTTCCTTCCCTCATAAGAAACACGCCCTAAGGGTCGTTAAGGGCATACACCCAGTCGAATGACCGAAGTCAAGAGCTGAGCTTATGGGTGGAGGAAAAACCGGAACAAAAAGTTACAGGCCTACCTGAGTTGAATGAAGATTATTAAATGAGTTAGAAAGGATACATTTGAGTGAAAAACCATAGGTCCCTCCATACTAGTATAGCTTAAAAGGGGAAATTTGACATATCAAAAGTGTTTAGCTATTGAATAATTTAAGGCCTGGAGGTTCGACATATCAAAAGCAGCCACAAAGAAACAAACTGAATATAACTTGGGAAGGAGGAGGAGCAAATTGGTTGGAGATCACCAGATACTATATGACTGTTATCAGTGGGAAGTAATGCAGCCAGAAGGATCTAAAAGTCAGTGGGTGAACTTGCAGTTTGATTCATTGAGTTTTGAATCTAATTCTTCTACTTTGATTGTATGGTTTTCTTGAACTTGCAGTTTCCATTGAAGAAATAAGAATGGCCGTTCTGTATTAACAGATGAGTAGTCGTCAATCAATCTTGTACTTTTATTGTGGATAAATATACTTAATCTATCCAAGTAGCTCTGTGATGGAGAAAGAGAAAAGGGGTATCTTGAATATTGCAACTGTATATATACACCCAAGATCTGTAAATTGACTGCTTGAGTATTCACTTTCTCATTGCTCCACATCTTTAAATTAGTTGGTACCATGTATTGCCCTTTTTGCATAATGTTTTCTTGTATATTTAATCTTCCTGAATGTTCTGATATTTATGAATGTTAACATACACATCAATTCTTTGCGTATCCAATTCCTTTTTTTAGCTTCGGATAGCAGCTGCAACTAGCTTGGATGTCATTGGATACTCGAACTTCGTCATATACTGCTTCCAGTCTGTTCTCTGTGATCTTAAGTATGAAAGAGGTGTAGTGGTCTAGTTGAAAGCAGCAGGGGACATCAAAACCAAGGTCTGGACTTATTGTTTATGCCATTCGGTTCCTTTCATTTAGGCTGCCACTTGGTTCACATTTTTTTCGGGTTCAACTGGGACTGTGTATACAAGTGCTTTAGAGCATATACTATCTCCTGGTTCAATCTTCTTCTCTTTTTTTTTTTTCAATTGAATTTATCAGTCCAAAAGTTGAAGTAATTTTTGGAGATCAACTTGAGCAGGAGAAGGCATTTCCTTTCAAACATGCATGCTTGGATTCTTGGCTGCTGCATATTTGTGATTGTTGGCAACTTCTCCATGTTCATATTGTAGTATCTGATTCACAAACGAGGGAGCGAGCAAGCAAGCAACTGGAATACTTAAAGACTTGTTGCGGATGTTTCAGTGATTTCATGGAGGATTTGAGTTATTGGAAATTGAAAAGAAGGATCAAAATGTGGAAATAATTATTGTAAAATGGCCCATAAGATGCCTCATCTTCCCAAAAGCCAGTAGGGATATATTCAGATTCAGTGAATAATGGGCTAGAGTGTCATCAGTGGTCACAACTTAGTGGAATGATCTCTAATTTGTTGCACCTTCACCTTCCCCAGTTGCTCCCTCCCCGATACTTGACATGGTAATGGATTTTTTTCTTCTGTTAACCATTTATTTCTTTTTTTTTGATAATATAAGTATCTAATTCTTATTATCTGATAATAGTAGAAGTGATTGGTCTGGGCATCGACCAACAAGATAAAATTGGAAAGTATAAATAAGTCTTGATGGACGGTTTAGCCTCATAAGTTTTTCAAATCACTTATGAGTGTGTTTTATTTAAATTATCATGTTTAATTTTGATTATATGATTATCAAATAATTTCAAAATTAAAATTATTAAGAATAAAACATAATCTACTGTTATTTAATTGAATACTTATTTTATAAAAAAGGGTAAAGTTAGTTTTTTATTAATTTCAGAATTACGTAATGTGACAGATATGTTTCATGATATATAAATTACGTAAAGTTAGTTTTTTTATTATGTTTCATGATATGTTTCAAGAATATTATTTAAGATTATCAATAATAATTTGTTATTTAAATCAAGTAAAATTAAATAATATAATTTTACATAGATAATCAAAATTATTAATAATAATCTGTAATCAAATATGACCTAAATATAATATAGTTGGAGTGAGATTTGAATTTTCGAAAGTCTGTCCCACCTCTTAAAAAAAATTTCTATTAACCGATTTATGATTTCATGAATAGTACAATTATTTTTAGTTCGATTTGAAATGAAATTTGAACTCTCATTTTCGTTTGAGTTGTTTAAATTTTAATTGAATATATTTAAATTAAAATTAATAAAAACATATGATTTGATTTGACTTTGGTTCAAGAACGGCTTAGAAATATTATAGATTTGAATTCGCTTGGAAAGAATTATTAAATATGAATTAAGTATTTTCTCATCAGATTAAAAAACTGACTTCTCATCTTCCATACATGCTCTCATACCATCTATTTAGTTGTCATCGGATGAATTGATAATTAATATATAGGTATTATCATCTTAAAATTTAAAATTAAAATTTAATAAATTAGTATGTCCGTCCTTTCCACGTGCTAGTCACAGTATCCCAGCTAGTAATTTCATGATTTAACTCTTCCATATTAATCCTAGATGAATTGAGAGACGATGGGACAGCAAATTGTCTTTATACCATCTCATACCATCTATTTATCTTCATGGTCAATCCGACTAATTTAGATATTCAATTGTTTGAATTTATTAAACGGTTTTTTATCAAAGAGCGTACTCAAGAATTGGTATTTACCAAAAGACGTATTATGATTTTATTTTTACCAAAGGGCACACTCATTTTAGTGAACTTCCTCTTATACCCCTCCCGCTAACTACTGTCTTTCTCTTTCTCTCTCTCAGTAACGAATTTCAAGATATCTGAACATACTTTTTCAGACTTTTTATTTTAAAATAATATATTATGGAATCGACTAAAAAATATAAGGTAAAAACCGAAAAAATATTTTAGTTAAAAAAATATCTCATCCAACGTGATTTCAAAAATATAAAGAGATGATTTTTTATATTTGATTAATATAAATTAATATATTAAATAATATTTAATAAATATATTAATATATAAAAAAGGCCAAGATTTCAGGCCCAGCGTGGCCCTGAAATTAGATGACTTCAGGCCCGACGTGGACTCAAATTTTTTCTATTTTAAAAATATATTAATATATAAAAAAACCTATCAAAACACGTAATTTCATATTAAAACGCAAGGTCTGAAATCACGCTAGGAGGGCTTAAGGAGGATCTGAATACATCTGTGTTCAGGCCCTCCCCTCCTTGGGCCTGAACACAATCTTGGATAAATGTAAGTAAATTAAATAAAAATATCAATAGTTCTAGTTAGAGTTGAGCTAGGAGATGATATTTTTAGTGTCCAAACTTCTAATGATTATAAATTATGTTGCAATAGGAGATTTTTAGTTCTATTAGTGGGTTTTCACCAAAACCCACTGATGAACCTAAAATATTTGGATTTCTCAAAATCCAATATCAATAGTTAGAGTTGAGCTAGGAGATGGTATTTTTAGTATCCAAACTTCTAATGATTATAAATTATGTTACAATAGGAGATTTTTAGGTCTATTAGTGAGTTTTCACCAAAACCCACTGATGGACCTAGGATATTTGGATTTCTCAAAATCCAATAACAATGGTTAGAGTTGAGTTATGAGATGGTATTTTTGGTGTCCAAACTTCTAATCATTATAAATTATGTTGCAATAGGAGTTTTCTAGGATGAATCGGTGGGTTTCGGTGAAAACTCACTGATGGACCTAGGATACTTGGATTTCTCCATACTTGATATCTCTATTTAGAATTTACTTAGGAGATGTTATTTCTGATGTGCAAACTTAATACCAATAATTTTCAGTTATGTTCTCTAACCGTATCAGTTGGTACACAAAGATGTATACATATGACTACATCTTAGGCACCGTTAAAAGAAACATCTCTTTCAACATGATTTCAAAAATATAAAGAGATAATTTTTTATATTTGATTAATCCAAATTAATATAATAAATAATATTTAATAAATATATTAATATATTAAAAAAACCCTATCAAAACACGTGATTTCAGATTCAATCGCAGGGCCTAAAGTCATCCTAGGAGGGCCTGAAGTCAAATAACTTCAAACCCTATAAATAATTAATTTAATAAATAATGATTAAATATAAAAAAATATTTTTAAAATAAAAAAAAATTCAGTGCCCTTGGGCCCTCCTTCTATGATTTCAGGCTCTACGTTTAAATATGAAATTACGTATTTTGATAGGTTTTTTATATATTAATATATTTATTAAATATTATTAATTATATTAATTTAGATTAATCAAATATAAAAAATTATCTCTTTGTATTTTTAAAATTATATTGAAAGAGATGTTTCTTTTAACTGTGCCCAAGATGCAGTCATATTTATATATCTTTGTGTGCTAACTGATACGGTTAGAGAACATTACTGAAAATTATTGGTACTAAGTTTGCACATCAGAAATAACATCTCCTAAGTAAATTCTAAATAGAGATATCAAGTATGGAGAAATCCAAGTATTCTAGGTCTATCAGTGAGTTTTTACCGAACCTCATTGATTCATCCTAGAAAACTCCTATTGAAACATAATTTATAATTATTAGAAGTTTGGATACCAAAAACACCATCTCCTAGTTCAACTCTAACTAGAACTATTGATATTTTTATTTAATTTACTTACATTTATCCAAGATTGTGTTCAGACCCTCCTTAAGCCCTCCTAGTGTGACTTCAAACCCTGCGTTTTAATATGAAATTACGTATTTTGATAGGTTTTTTATATATTAATATATTTTTAAAATAGAAAAAAATTTGAGTTCACGTCGGACCTGAAGTCATTTAATTTCAGGTCCAACGTGAGCCTGAAATCTTTGATTTTAGGCCCACGCTGGGCCTGAAAACAAAAGATTTCAGGCTTTTTTATATATTAATATATTTATTAAATATTATTTAATATATTAATTTATATTAATCAAATATGAAAATTCATCTCTTTATATTTTTGAAATCACGTTAGATGAGATATTTTTTTAACTGAAATATTTTTCGATTTTTACCTTACGTTTTTTAGTCGATTCCATAATATATTATTTTAAAATAAAAAGTCTGAAAAAGCATGTTCAGATGTCTCGGAATTCGTTATTGAGAGAGAAAGAGAAAGGCAGTAGTTAGCGAGAGAAGTATAAGAGGAAGTTCACTAAAATGAGTGCGCCCTTTGGTAAAAATGAAATCATGGTATATCTTTTGGTAAATACCAATTCTTAGATATGCCCTTTGGTAAAAAGTCGTTTATTAAATTTGAAAATAAACAATTCGGTCTCGTAAAAGTTTTTTATTGGTCTAGGATAAATTCAAGAAGTGTAAATAATAACATCATGAGTGACCCAAATATTGCAAATGTATGTTAGACCCTATGTGTGTTTCAAATTCTTGTTGTATGGGAGTCTATCCCGTATCTTATCATCTATGATAAAAAGTAAAATCATCATCTTAATCATCTTAACAATCCTGTCAAGTTGCCCTTATTTTTTTCGGAAAGAGATAAATCACGAAAAATTTCATACTAATATATAAAAAATAAAACAATCAATGGGACATTTTGCATTAGTTGAAACTCGTGATCCCCAGCTACGGCGCATTTTACAGGAATTTTTCCTTCAAATGGGGCGCGAACCCTGGGACGCTGGGCTTCTAGATTGGTCACCGCAAGCGTTTCTCGATTTACCCTGGTGACCGGTGGGAAACTTCTGTGGGGCCGGGCCAGGCCGATCACCCCAGATTTAATTTGTCTGCTGTCTGGTTCATCATTTTTTTTTTATTTACGTCAGTCCATAAAAATTATATATTTGCTTTGCTCTTGTATGTTAATAAGCAGTAGCAGCATATACAGGGATGTGATGTTATTTGGTGTATAGCTACTAGTGTTATTCTGCGAAGAAGAGTTTATGGCCCTAGCTTTTGAGGGGTGTGATTGCCCCGTTTTGTTCTTTCCCCCATATATTGTTTATTGTGACATTTTGGTTTTTCTAAAAGCAAGAATTAGAAAAAAAAACATATTTTATTATTATTATTTATTTGTACATTTGACAAAAAAATAATTCAATAGAGGCAAAGGACCTTTTCCACAAACTAATAATACGCTACTTTCCTTAAAAACCGAAAAGAGAAATCCGATTAAACACTTAAATAGTGAAGAAAAAGCGAAGTGGGAGGAGCGAAGAAATCGATGGCCGAGTCCCCTTCACCAGCAGCCCTAACCCTAACCCTAACCTCCCCACCTCCCGTTGCCGGAATGGATCCCCACCATCAAGACGACTTCCCTGAGAACGGATTGGGTCGTGGAAAAGGCGAAACGAACGGCCCTCCGGCGAAGAGGTCGCGCCCGACCCCCTCGCTTCCTCCTATCACTGCCGACGAGATTGCGGAGGAGTTCTCCCACCATGACCTCGCCATCGCTCGCATCAACAACGGAAGCTTCGGAAGCTGCCCGGGGTCGGTCCTTTCCGCCCAGGCCGTATGGCAGCGTCTCTTCCTCCGGCAGCCGGACGCGTTTTACTTCAATCACCTCCAGCCCGGCCTCCTCCGCTCCCGCGCCATCGTCAAGGATCTCATCAACGCCGCCGACATTGATGAGGTCTCCCTCGTCGACAACGCTACCACCGCCGCGGCCATCGTCCTCCAGCATGTTTCCTGGGCGTTCTCCGAGGGAGTATTCCAAAAGGGAGACGCCGTCGTTATGCTTCACTACGCCTACGGAGCTGTCAAGAAATCCATCCATGCCTATGTTGCCCGCGCCGGCGGCCATGTCATTGAGGTCCCGTTGCCCTTCCCTGTCTCCTCCAATGAAGAGATCATCCAAGAGTTTCGGAAGGCACTGGATCTTGGGAAGGCCAATGGACGGAGAGTGCGGCTTGCTGTAATCGATCACGTCACCTCCATGCCCAGCGTTGTTATCCCGGTCAAGGAACTCACCAAGATCTGCCGTCAGGAAGGTGTCGACCAGGTGTTTGTGGATGCGGCGCATGCCATTGGCAATGTCGAGGTTGATGTACAAGACATTGACGCTGACTTCTACACCAGCAATCTTCACAAGTGGTTTTTTTGCCCTCCTTCTGTGGCGTTCTTGCACATTAAGAAGCCTTCTTCGTCCGCTTCTTGTTTGCATCATCCGGTGGTCTCTCAAGAGTATGGCAAAGGTCTCCCGTTAGAGAGTGCATGGATTGGCACTCGTGATTACAGCTCCCAGCTTGTGGTGCCTTCGGTGATCGATTTCATCAATAGGTTTGATGGTGGAATCCTAGGAATTTGCACGAGGAACCATGAGAAGGTTGTAGAGATGGGAATGATGTTGGCTCAGGCATGGGGAACGTTTCTTGGATCACCTCCAGAGATGTGCTGCAGCATGATCATGGTTGCTTTACCTGGCTCTATAGGAGTCTCCAGTGAGAAAGATGCTCTGAAACTTAGGAGCTTGTTGAGAGATGAATACAGAGTTGAGGTTCCAATTCACTATCACCGGCCAAAGGATACTGAGGTTGTCCAGCAGAATGGACACGGTGGTGTTACTGGGTATGTTAGGATTTCTTATCAGGTGTACAATACCGTGGATGACTACTACAGACTTAGAGATGCAGTTCACAAGCTCGTAAATGACGGTTTTAATTGCGGAATGTTACCTTCAAAATGATCAGGTATGCTGACTTCTTTTAGCAGTTAAAGAATGAGTTAGTTCCCTTGATTTTTTTTTTTTCAAATCACAATAATTCAGATAGTATATGCCACTTTGAATACTTGATCTACTAGTGCAATGTCAGCAAGCCAAATTCTTGTGCACATTAATCTCAAAAAGTTGTCCTCATAGTTTATAGGGATTAACCACAGTGGTACTTGATCTAATGAATATTCATGCTTGAAAACTTTTCTTGATAGAATACTAGTCTTTCTGATTCTTTTCCATAAAAAAAAATGAAGAATTGTATGTTATGAAATTGTAACAAACCATGTGTTCAGCAACATCACTTATTGTCCACTTTGACAAACCTATCATACTATCAATTTTGTGCCATATGGTGAAATTTGATTCCAACAGGAAGAGCCTTTCTAAATGATCACCAACTGAAGAATTAGTCCACTCTTGGAGGCCAACTTGTATTCCATTTAACCAGTTACTAATTTGATTTTTACTGGCTTTTGTAACAACGATTTTTTGGAGCAAAATGGACCGGATTGGCTGCAGTTCCCTGGTTTTAAAAACACTGATTTCAACCACTCATTCTTTATCCTTCTCTGGGAGGACAGCAGTTGTTACGAACTAATTTATTGTTTACTTTTAATATATCTGATATTCGACCTTAAATCTTCAGTCACTTTTCTGGGGATTGGGTAATACAATTAGTAGTATATTTGTCATCAGAAACAATAAAGGGCAGCTTAGTACATGAAACTCTTGTTAATGTGGGATCTCAGATAAGGGTTTGTTGTAAACAATAATCCTTTTTATTTGTCATGTCCTTGAGCATTGTCTTTTGTTGATCAGCTTGATGAGTGTGAAATGTAATCATCCAAACTGTTATCTCAGTTTCAGTTTTATGTAGTTGGATTAAAATAAGTGAATATCGAACCATTTCTCTGCAACTGCAATATGAAGCCAAGCCTATCCACATTACTGCTCCACTTTATGAACCAATCACTTTATACTCATCATGCTTTTCTGTGGTAATTTATTAGGCAAAAACATACTGTTACTTGTTGCCATCACTTGTGCCTTCATTTTGAGACACTGATCTGATGAATTTTTCCGCCATCTTGAAACTGATTCATTCTTTCAGAGATACAATACCTGATTTTTGAGCATCTCGTTACTTTCATAAACGGCCTTTTGCTGCCGCAGCTTAAGGATCAGTATCTGATCTTGTGCTACCAGGGAAGCATGTAATTTCAGTATTGCTGCTTAGAATACCTGTCGATGAGACTATTTGTTTTCTTGTCTTTCTATCGGGTGTCTCCCTAGAGACGCTAGTTTTTTCTTCTATTTGCTGATGGCTTAAAGTTGTATGGCACTAAGTTGTATATTATGGAAGAAATTTCTCATAAATTTTGTCGTGCAACATCTTTATGCTCCTCAAGATAGATGCATTCAATTTCTACCTACCACTCTATATTTGTTCAAGCATGTCGTGGCTGTTGTTTGCATGAGGATCCGCTTGTGTGAAAATCTGATTGCTCCCAAGTAAATGAACTGACATAACAGCCTTTTTTCAGAGATAGGTTATCTTTGCAAGACATGATTTATATTACGTATCATATGCTAATTTTGAATGTTTCAGATAATTATTTATAGAGATAAATCAAAAAATTAAATAGACCGTCATATGAGAAGGTATAATTCCTAATTTCATCCCGAATCAATCCTTCATTCTGCAACTCTATTATATGATAACTAACTCAACCAAGTCTTGTTCAATATAGACAAATAAATTATGAGAGATATTTTATCCTAACACAATGGTATAATTCCTAATTTCATCCTAATCAATCCTTCATTCTGCAACTCTATTATATGATAACTAACTCAACCAAGTCTTGTTCAATATAGACAAATAAATTATGAGAGATATTTTATCCTAATACAATAATTTTTTTATATGATGAAGGTCAGACATCTAACGAAATATTTTATATCTCGAGACATTTTATACCCAATGGAAATTGGATGATTGATAGTACTAGCACAAAGATTATTCAATGAATACGAAACCTATGGAATTTGAGCTAATGTCTGTATCCGTTTCCATTCCATAGCCGTCTTTAAATTGATATATGATCTAATTCTAAACTCTATGATCCTGTTGTTTTATTCAAATATGTTTTTTTTCTTGCTTAACGAGTGATTATGGAGTTGAGTGGTCACATCTATCTGCATGGAAATTGGCCAAGTTGCATGTCAAATTCGTGGAGCAAGAAAACTTGATGAGGCAACAGAAAAATTACAACAGAAATATTCAATTTGTACAACTAAATAACTAGCAAGATATGAATCAATGCCTGAAATTTCAATGACATGGGCCATCCTATCAGAATAGCAAGTAGTTTTTACGTGCGATCGTAAAATGCTCAAGAAGAGCAGCAGCTGCTATTCTGTGTCACTGGTTGTCCGCGGATTTGTACAGTGGGTGGTCTCGCGTTGTTGATGGCTGGCTGGCTGGCCATCCTGCATCCAATAAGAACGGAACAAGCTCAACAACCAATTGGAGGGAAAAATTATACGGGAAGCCAAATTGGTATTGTCTGGTGAAACAATTGAAGAGATACCTATTCTTTATGGCAGCAGTCATGGCCATGAACGCCTGTTCCACATTGGTAGCGTCTTTCGCACTGGTCTCCATGAAAGGGATACCAATCTCATCGGCAAACACCTGTATTGCAGGAAACAACAACAATTATGCCATCAACAGTTTCCCTTATTCTGCAGAAGATCCAGTTTGTGGATTAAGATGTAGGAAGATTTTATCGTACAGGTTAGTAATATCCAGCAAAACAAAATACCTTGGCTGTCTCGTATGATACAGCTCTGTTTGCAGTAAGATCACTCTTGTTGCCCACGAGAAGCTTGTTCACGTTATCACTCGCATATCGGTCGATCTCATTTAGCCATGTTTTGACATTAGTAAAGCTCTCTTGGTCGGTTACATCATACACCACCTACATAAGTCAGAGTCTATAAGCAGGCAGTTCCAACGAGATATATATGCTAGGAAAACATTAAATTGATTTCAATTTTAGACTTACAATGATGCCATGAGCACCTCTATAATAGCTGCTTGTAATTGTTCTGAAGCGCTCTTGCCCGGCAGTATCCCACTGCAATGCAAAGAAAACAACTCATTATTGGCTGAACATTTAATGAAAAAGGCATTACATTAAAAATATAGCGGGAATAATTATTGCATTTGAAAGCATAAAAGCCAAACACTTCCAGTTAGCATTGTCTAATTCATATGTATTTAGAACCCCAATTAAAGTGAACTCTGCTTCTAAAACAATCACAATAGACACTAATAGCGGGAAACAATTACTGCAGTAGTTTTCCAGATCAAGGGTGTTTCAACTTCCACAATGATACTTTTAGTGACGTGATACATTGGATGAATAATAACAATTAAGAAACGACAGCAACATGATAAAGAAACTCACAATTTGAAGCTTAATGGTCTTCCCATCCTGGTCAACTGTGCGTATTTTCTTATAGAAGAAAAAAACTGTCAGATAATTCAGTCAATTCTTTCAACGGTTTTATGTTTTCTTTAAAAAAAAAGCCATAGCTTACAAAGTCAACTCCGATGGTGCTGATGTAACTTTCCAAGTAGGAGTCATCCTACAAAAGAATGATAAAAGCAATTATCAAGTCCTGCAGAATCTTCATGTAGTAGAGATCCACAGCATTAAAGACTACTGTAGTTTACAATATTGCCCTTTAATTTTAAACATTGTATTAAGTGGCTTTGATTGAATCAATTATCAAAATTTTTTATTTTCAATTTTATTTATTTTTAAATATCTAATATTCTGAAATGATCTTGGAATACAAAGAAAGATGATTAAAGGAAAAATACAATGCAAATTGAATTAGATGGGATAGAAGAAGAATGAATTTAAATATTTATGATAAGGGCAGTTGGATACATGAGTTTAATTTATACTTGAGAGATTTATATATTTGGGGAAAAATGTGCAATATTATATTTTGTAATGGAAAACATGCAATTTCGTAGTTTTAAAAGGGTATGCGTGGAATTACCTTAAGATTGAAGTTAAAAATTATAAAAGGAAAATGGCATTTTAATAAGAAAAAATTATAGAAAAATAGGTACATAAGAATTCAGACTAAGCAGTGCCAATAATACTAAACTGAAAATGTAAATAAAAAATATATTCTTATAACATACTTCAACAATGTATTTCCTGACTGATAGAAGAGAAACTACTTGTACATTGAGAACAACTTAAGATTCAATATCTTCTATTTGCCTTGTTATGCTGACCATTTTGTAACAGCATTCTCAAAAAGAATGGACAGAAAAAAATAAATTCAACAATGTGAATTTAATTACAAACCCAACATATGTTGTTATATTTGAAATATATGATCTAATAATAAGCAGAGAATGCAAATTGCATCTTACCGCAAATCTTAGGAGCAAACATGATTTTCCAACACCTGAATCTCCAATAAGCAAAAGTTTGAACAGATAGTCACTGCAAAAAAGAGACATGCCACACAAAAAGATAAATTAAAAGCACAAAAAGATTGTATAAAATAGTTTCAATCCAGTAATCTTGATACAGTTAAAACAACAATATTTACACACACACCAAACTTCATCATAAAGGTAAAGAACTTGAAACCATTAAAAGTCAAGTTTCAGATCATGGTTTTACAAGCCAGCATATGTGGCTTCCTTGGCCTTTGTAACAGGACTGCATCTCATATAACATATGATGTTCCTTACATGTGGTTCGTATCAATATGTTTGACAAGGTGGAAATATGCTAAGCTGTGTATATGGACATCTAACAAATAGAAATTGTACAAGGTAAATCTTTTGTTGTGGTAGCTTGTGAGTGTTACTAGCACTTGCTTTTTATGTGTGCAATTATATGCATGTTATATGTTTTAGACTGTTGATTAATATTGATTGTGCTATGTGCTTTTTGTTTTACATTAGAACGGAACCCATTCAATAAGAATACCAAAGTGCTATCAAGGTACTTAAACAACAATATATAAACTTCAATGTATAAAATTGTAAGTGCCCTATCTACTCTTGCATCTGAATAGGAGAATCAGCCTCAAGGAAGTGCTATTGATGACTTAAATTACATCAAAGATCAAAAGTACACAACTAAATCTTTTAAAGGAAGGACTGGGCACAACTCTAAGCACATTATACATGACTTGCTCACAACAGTAGTGCCAAAAAGCAATAATTTACCCAGATGTTTTTGCACACTAACTCTACACCCAACACAGACAAATAGAGATTAGTTCAACACAGTTATCTCAACTACACAGCCTATAAAAACTCAAAATAAAAGATCAACTGCCATGAATGGTATCAAAACTGGGCACTTAAGGTCCAGATAAAATGCCTATGGAGCAAGCTAACACCAGGTAACCTCTCCTCAATCTCTTCCATGGCGGCATGGAGAGATTAACCTAACACAGGCCTTTCTGATCACCAAAGATAAGTAAATTCTGAAAGGAAGAGCACGTTAGCCCTTATAGCTCCAAAAGTCAATCTATGGCTTGCATGGGAAAAAACTGCTTGGGATTAGCAAAATCCAATATCTCATAAGCTGGGTAAATAAAAATATTAGATTCAATAGCCTAGGTAGTCATTTGGATTAATCATAAATTCATCATATTAGTGGACAATTCAAAGGGAACAACATCCAACTGAAACATTTGTTCAATTAACAAGACATAGAAATTCTAAATAACAAAAAAAGTCCTGAGAAAATTAAAAAAATTGGAATATAAGTGACTTATATGTGTTATCACAATGAACTTGCTAGTCTTGTATTCACTGGAAGTTTATATAAGACTGCAGATACACACACTTTATAATTAAAAATTATTTACCATGAATTTGGAGGAGAATGGATAGAGGATAAAGAGGGGAAAACAGATGCAGTTGGTATCACGTTTATGCATTCAAAGAATGTGAAAGATCCAATGGTACAATTACTTGAATCAAGTATCTTCAAATGTCTAAGTAGGCATTAAGGCAGACAAAAGAAAATTTACCACAATCAAAATAATCTAAAAAAATATTAATATTCAAACGGCAAATCTTAGTGGCCAGTATCTGGCCACCTATTATTGATTTTTTTCCTTAATTATATTTGAGCCCATTAAATTCTTTATATATGTTAATTACTATAGTAATGATAAAACAGGTAATATATTTGATATAAATATGTATATTTTTAATTCGGTAAATCTAAGTGACAGCCACCCAAAATTGATTTTTTTCCTTAATTATATTTGAGCCAATTAATTTTTTTATATATGTTAATTACTATAGTAATGATAAAACAGGTAATATATTTGATATAAATATGTATATTTTTAATTAAAGCCACAAAATACATATTATGATTTATTTTAAAATAATTTTTTTAAATGATATTAAAAATTATGAAAAAAAAACAATTCTAGGTGGCCAGATTCTGGCCATTTAGCATTGTCCATATTTAAATTCTAAACTTGCCACCTTAGACACAAAAGCATCACATATAGTCTCAAAAGTTGGAACTTATAGTTGGTTGTTAAATGCATTTACAATTTGATTGAAAGATAGGAATTGCAAAGCTGGATCAGTACAATCAGTTTTGAGGTGGATTTTCAATGCATAACTCGTGTTGTGGATCAAACAATAACAAGATGCAGCCATAAAATGACTAAAAATTGAAGATTGTGATATATGGGTTAAAAATCAAAAATACAAAAAGTTGTAATGCATGGGAAAAGAAAGACAAAACTGAACAAGAAACTAATGGAGAGAATAAATAATTTATTACATTAGACAAAAACAGAAGATGGGCCATAATCACAAACAAGTTCATTTTATATGAAAAATCAAAAAAAAAATCCCGATTGGTTAGAGTAACAACTTGAGCTCTATTAGTGGAGGTAACAATGGGTTTAAAAATGAAAATAATAATTCATCTAAAGACCAACAGGCACCACTACATCCAGTAAAAAAAAGTAGTTCGCGATGCATGTTATCAATCAAAGTCTAAAAGGTCAATGAATACAAATCAATGCATGAACTACACAAAAATGAAATTACCTTAGATTCTTAAAATTTTACTATTTCAGGAAGTTCATAAGTTTCTACATAACAACCATGGAGGAAAACAACTTGCAATGATTAAATTTTTCAATACCTGGTAAGATCCATGCAACCAAAAATTACCTCCAAAAATTAAAAAAAAATAAATCAAATATGCATAATGTTACGAAGATAACTTTGACTCTCGTTCAATGATCATTAAATGGTTCAATCAATTCATCAATCCAACCATTCCCAACAGAGGAAGGTAAGGGCGAACGTTGGAATCCATTCATTCGTCGCAATACCCAAGAAAAAAAGGGAAAATGCTAGAATATGGGGCAGTTTGTCCATTAATCTAACAATTCCCAACCAAGCATAAAGAAAGAAGAAATTTAGAGTAGATGTAGATCCCGATTCGCACGCCATAGATCTGTTCTCAAGCCTAACTTGGCAGGACAGAAACCAGGAAATAACAGAAATCCCTAACCGTTCCCGATTAGATCAACTCACAAATCAGAATCTGTAGCCACCGGATATCCGTGAAAATACATTCAACGACAGCGCGATCCAAAATGAAACAATTCAATTCGAATCAGCGGAAAGATTCGTCACTTACTACTCCGGATTCATGGCGGACACTGAAGGCGCTACGCCGGTAGCTGAGGTGTTACTCGAGATCTCTGTCGAAGGGCCTGCAACCGAAGGCGATTTCTCACTTGCTCCTCGGCTGATGTTTCACCGAACCCAAAAATAGCAACGAGAGAGAGAGAGGACGAAGAGGAGAAAGGATTCCAAGAGGCGAGGAGGGGTGAGGTCGACAAATAAAGATGCCGAGGTGAAGGGGGCGAGAAACCGACACGACGCTGCGATTGACCCCGAGAGATAACGTGATCAAATGGAACGTTCGGGCACCAGCGAAGTCGGATTGGGCCGCCGTGGGAAAGGTTTGAAACCACCCTGACGCTTAAATGCATCTCAACCGTTCAGTTCCGAGGCGAAAGGGTTTCGTGTACGGCTCGATTGCGGCGTGTTCGAGTGTTTTATTTTGCACGGCGGAGGCGTATACGTAACAACGACCTTCGCATTAAGAATAAGGAGTCGTATTTCTAGAAGCTTCGAGTACGGGGCGGCCCGCTGTTTGAAACTTTTGCGGTCAACCTATTCGACTCGAAATTCGATTTATTTTCCAAATCCAATATGAAAAATATATTTTGTCACTATAATTAAAAAAATTGTTTATACCTTAAACACGTTTAATTCGTTGATATATGTAGGATAATTGATAAGTATACGATGTGGAAAGTATTAGAAATTTTATCATGTACTCGAAAATCATTGATGTAAAATCATGTTGGGCTGCTTAGAGGGGTTGAATAGCCTTGAAAAAAAAATAAAATCTAATTTCTTACTTTGAAACTTAGTAACAACACAATATTAATTAGAAATAATGAACATAAAAAGAAAAGAAGAGACATAAGAGTTATTTAGTTTGCAATATAGGTAGTTGCTAATTCAAGACGTTTACTCCACTAAAAGATCTCTTTTTATGCAGACGGAGAAACCTTTTATAAATAATTTGGAGCACATAAATTAGAACAGAATTAGAAGATGAATACAGAGTATGTTATCTACTCTATTTATAGCCCCTAAAAAAGTTATTCTGTTGCCAACGTGGCATGTTCAAGGCGCATGTGTTCGATCGAGGCGTCTGAGTTGGGTCAACTCTTATTCATATCGCAACGATCGTAAAACGACCCTGTCTGCGATAAGTTAGGTGATTCCGGGTGCTTGTGTCAGCTTCAGGCACCCCAGACTCCACGCGACCCAGATTAGACCCAACCACGGTTCGGAATCGACGGTTTGACGGTTCGGAACCGTCAGTTCGATGATTAATGGGAGGTTGACCCTTAACCTTAACCGCCCAATACGGTTACGGTTCACAGTTTGGAACTGACGATTCACGGTTCGCTACGGTTCGAGATTATTATATTAAAAAAATTAATAAATTAAATTTAAAATATAAACTTTATTTTAAAAAAAACTTACACTTATTTAAGTAGTTTATACATAGTTATTTTATATTTTTTACCCTATTACGATTTAGATCACTCACTTTCATTTCCTCTTGTTCCCATTATATTTGTTCCTTTAGTATCAAATTTTTCGACTTTGTCTTCTGAAAGTTGTATTCTTGGGATTCTTTTCTCGGCTCTGGTCCAATCGTCTAATAATGCTTGAGCTTCCAATGAGTTGGGAGACATAGTTGATCGTCATTCATCTAATATGTTGCCGTCGACATTGAACGTCTGCTTTACAGCAACAATTGATACTGGACAAACTAAGGGGGTGTTTGGTAGGTGTGTTTTCTATTTTTATTTTCTGTAGAAAATGCGGTTTTCTGGAAAATATGTTTGGTTTGCATTTTCCAGTCTTGTTTTCCAGAAAAAGATATAGCATTTTCTGGAAAATTAGAGAATGAAAGAAAGTCATTTTTCAGAAAATGAGAAAATGCGGGGGGCGTTTGGTTTGCCCCATTTTCTATTTTCATTTCCCAGAAAACCGCATTTTCTCATTTTCTGGAAAATGACTTTCTTTCATTCTCTAGTTTTCCAAAAAAAACGCTATATCTTTTTTTGGAAAATAAGACTGGAAAATGCAAACCAAACACGTTTTCCAGAAAACCACATTTTCTACAGAAAATGAAAATGAAAAATAAGCCTACGAAACGCCCCAGCACGCGGTTTTTTAGAAAATGAAAATAGAAAATGGAGCAAACCAAACTCCCCCTAAAATTTCTTTGACAATCATGGAGAAAACAGGAAAGCTTTGAGTCTTCTGTGACCACCACTTTAAAATATCAAAATATTCGCTAATTGCTTCATTAAAATCAAAAGAAGTCGTAAAATAATTTTCAAGTTCCTGTGTGAAATTTGAGGATCCTCGTGGACGTTTCGTCCATTCTTTTAATAAAAGTTATTCTTTTGTAAGTTTAAATTAGTACTAGTAGGCTATTTTATTTCAGAAATATTAGTTTTTATTCCATATTTAATCTAATATTGATTATAAAGATCATATAAATAAGTTCTAATATTATATATAATATTAACTTGATCGGGAGAAGAAGAATCTTTAATAGAAATTAAAACATCATAATATAAAATTAATATTACTTGTAAAACTTCTAATTTAAATCTTGAAATTAAAACAAATGTAATTAAATAAATTTCAGGAATAAAATAAAAATATTTTCCCCATTTAATTTTTATAGCTAATATCCAAGAAGTCAAAGCTTTATATTAATATGTTCATTTAATACAAATACTATACTAGAAAAATTTACTAAAACTAAATGAGCAGTGAGATAATAAACACCAGAAAGTTATTCGTTTGCATCGTTAAATATTTTTAAAATTTTACAAATATTACTATAAATATTTCATTATTGTGAAAATAAATATATATTAGTATTATTATTTTGTGCAAAAAAATAAACATAATAAATCTTTATATTAAAATGAATCTTGTAATAATTGATATGTTGAATTCCAATGTGTTAGAACATCACGTGAAAATTTTTTAGGCATCATTCCATTAGCTTTACAAAATCTATCCCATTATTTCATTATAGATGGATGCGATTATAAATATGAAATTGTGAATCTAATTGGTTTAATATAATTTTCTAAAAGTTTTAATCCATCTTGAACATATAAATTTAAAATATGACATACATAACGAATATGAAAAAATAAACCACCAATAACAGGTTGGCAAACAAATTTTAGTTCATCTATAGAAGCGGTATTAGAACTAGCATTATCTAATAATATTGAATATATTTTATGAGTCAATCCATATTCATCTAAAATTAATCATAATAATTGTGCAATATTATGGGTAGTATGTAATTCATCAAAAACTCTATAATCTATCAATCTTTTATTTTTTTTGAAGGATCCAAGAGTTATCGATATAATGGTAAGTCGTACCCATATAAGAATGAGTTTGCTAATCATTACTCTAAATATTGGAACATAAAGAAATTTTATTATTTAATTTATTAAATTCATCAATTAAATTCTTTTTATCTTATTTTATTAATTTTTTAATTGTACGAGTAAGTGTAGTTCTAGGAACACGTTTAGCACATGGATTAAGAGATTCTTTACAAAAATAGTCAAATGTGCATTTAGATCCAAAACTAAAACAAAGATGTTCTACGAAAATAAATTTAGCTAATGATTCTCTTAATTTATTATCAGAATATAAAAATAACCCAGAATTAGTACTACTACCGCTAAAAAATCTTGATAATTATGCTTGAGAGCGGTCAAGTTCATACTCTGTCAGGTGGTTCATTTTTACTTGTCATTTCAACGACCCATAGTCGCCGCTGGCTTGGAATTTGTATGAAGCATTGCAATGCTTACATTTTGCATGCAATTCTCCCGATGAAAGCGTGACCTTCTCAAAATGTTTAGTGAAAATGAAAGATTTTAGAGGAGGATTTTCTCGAACCTTAGAAGTAATTGCATCGGTATTTCCTTGTGTTTCGGGCCACGGAAGGTGCTGGGGTTGGGCCTCGGTCTCATCATCGATGGATTGAATTTGAATGTTGGGATCCTCGTGCATTATTTCTTTTCCCCTCCGAAATCGAGATGATGAACCTCCGCGACCTCCTCCCATTGTCGTCAAAAGATAGAGTCGAAAATGTTGATGCAGTCTAACCTGATCGTTGTTTTGGTGTTGACACCGATTTTAGTTTAGGTTGATGATTATGATTATGATTAAGTCCTGATCGGGGATTAGGCACGGAGTGATTGAAATCCTAGCCTGGAGGGTTAGGTGTGGAAAATCCTAGCTTGGAGGGCTAGGTGTGTGGAAAAGTCCTAACCTGGAGGGTTAGGTGTGAAAAATCCTAGTTTGGAGGGCTAGGTGTGGAAAAGTCCTAACTTGGAGGGTTGGGTGAAAAGTCCTAGCTTGAAGAGCTAGGTGAAAAGTCCTAACTTGGAGGGTTTGGTGAAAAGTCCCAACTTAGAGGGTTAGGTGAAATGTGAAAAAGTCCTGGCTTGGAGGGTCAGGTCCTAGCCTGGAGGGCTAGGTTGATGAAATCCTGGCTTGGAGGGCCAGGTCCTAGCTTGGAGGGCTAGGTTGATGAAATTCCGGCTTGGAGGGCCAGGTCCTAACTTGGAGGGCTAGGTTAAAGTCCCAGTGAGTGAAGCTGGGCATGAAGTTTTGGTCCGAGGGATCAAGCACGAGTCGGAGATGGGCCGGAGGCTGGTTCTCTTGACTTAGAGTGGGTTTGGCCTTGCCCGGATCGGTCTGGTGACCGATCAGGGAAGTTGGCACAAAGTTCCCTCTTGGATCGGTCTGGTGACCGATCCAGCGATGTATGATCGGTCTGGTGACCAATCAGGGAGCTTCCAGTAACTTTGGCAAACCTACTGATCGGCTCCTGATCGGTCTGGTGACCGATCAGGGAGAAACCATGACCGATCAATCTGAACGATCAACTATCGCGAGGTTTCTCACCCTGACCGATCAGGCTGGAGCCTGATCGGTCTGGGATCAGCCTGATCGGTCTGGTGACCGATCAGCCAGTGGATTCCAGGCGGGATTGTGGCAAGCTGATTTCCGGATCGGTTTGGTGACCGATCTGGTGATCGGTCAGGGTGACCGATCATACGAGCTTGCGATCCCAAGTTTCTCACTGGGGACCGATCAGGTTGGAGCCTGATCGGTCTGGTATAGTTCTGATCGGTCCGGTGACCTATCACTTTAATTCAAATGCGCTGTCAGACGCTCTGATCGCGCCTGCTTTCACTAATACGCTACTGATGTCACTTTGATCTTCTCTGCTATTACTGATATGAGTTTGATTTCATTTGCTAAACCTCTGATTGAGTGTGCAGGTGACAGGGATGAATTCAAACACTCAAGGAGAGTCAATGGAGGCCTTTCCTTAGAGCAGGTTTGTCTATTTGCCATCTCAGGTTGCAACGGATGGAGCTGCTGACTGGAGCTGCTGACTGGAGCTTGGCTGAGGGAAGCTAAGGGAGTCCAGGAAGAGCTCAGTGGTAGCTGGGTGTTGCAGGTGAGCAGCTGGAGGCTGCAGTGAGGTGGTGACCTGGAGCTGAGTGGAAGAGACTTAAGCCTTTGGTGGCGAAGAAGTCTCAAACAACTGAACAATACTACGCTGTGAACACTTCTTGCTGTGTGCTTGCAACAACTCTGTTTTCATCTTGAATAAGCAACTGTGATCCTTGAAGCAACTTTCCGTTACTTGGGCACTTGGGAGAAGAGAAACAAGAAGCTTGAGTCCATCAGCGAGAAGACACGAAGAGGAGAGTCTTGCGTGAGATCTGCGCTGGGTGGAGCTCAGAGAAGTTTGCTTGTGTTCTTGTGGCTCTAAGTGCTGAGTAAGATCCTTCTTGTGTTTCCTGTACTTTATTCTTTACATCTTGAAACGCTGTGGAAAGGTTACTCCACCGAGAAGGAGGTTGCATTTTATCCGGTGTTCACCGGGGCTTGATCTGCCGACGATCAAGGGATCGCCCACCTTAAGGGCACGCCAAGGAGTAGGGGCAAGTTATCCCCGAACCTTGTAAATCCTCTTGTTAGCATTCTTGTATTTGTTTGTACTTAGCTTAGGGTGTAATTTCTGCAATACTCTGTTTTGTGTTATTTGCTTCCGCTATGCTACTAACCAGTTAAGTGCAGAAAAATTGATAAGTGCTAAGTTTCGGTGTCTGGCTACATTCACCCCCCCTCTCTAGCCATCCAAGGTCCAACACAAAACGCGTAGAGAATATAAAGTTGAGAATAAGAGTAGAGAAGATGTGTGTGAAAATGATGAAATAAACTTCCTATTTATAGAGTTTGGATCATAACGGTCGCTAAATCATAGCTATTGATCAAAAAACGGTCAAATGATCTTAACCGTTAAGAAAAATAAAAAATCCCAATGGCTCGGAACCGCCGGTTAACTAGTGGTTCGGAGTCGTCCGAACCAGCGGTTCGACCCGTCGGTTCCGCTTGGGTTGGAACCGGAATCGGCCCAGCAAGATGTTAAGCCGGTTCCGATTCGATCTGACTAACTGGGTTAGCACCTGGTCCGTTGACTCGGGCCGAGTTCGGGTTGGACCCGACCCTTGGTCGGGTCTACCCTAGACAACTCCAGGTGCCCTATGATCTGGGCACCCCGATGTTGGTCAACCTCTGGTTGACCAGTCTCCTGGTGTTTTGGGCGATTTCTGATTATCCGAAGTTGAGCTCACCCGAATCCAACTTCTGACCTTCTTCTCAAGCAATCTTCCTTTTCAGCTTCTCGTCCCTCGGACGTCGCGTACGTCCTTCTAGTTGCACCAGTGTACTCTTCTGCAGCTCCTCGTCCCTCAAATGCACCAAGCCCGTTGGCTCCTTCCTGTACACTCCTTCTCGCTCGCCATATTTTCCGCTCGACTTTTTGTGCTCCTAAGTTCCTACACATTTAGACACAAATGTATAAAAAAAATTAATAGGACCTAACTTAACTCGGTTGACCATATCAAAACTATCCTGGGGTACTCACAATCTCTCCTTTTTTAAATGCATCAACCTGAGTTAAGTTAGAAAAATACAAACAAGAATTAAAAACAAATAATAATTATTTTTACAATTAAGTAAAAAAAAATATTATAATAAAACTTCTCTTAACTTAATTCTCATTTTGATTAATATTCACATAAAAAATTTGGTTATGGAAAAAAATCTTGTTATAAGAATTCGACTTTTTACCAAAGGGCGTACCCAAGAATTGGTATTTACCAAAAGGCGTACAATGGTTTCATTGTTACCAAACAACGCACTTATTTTAGTGAACTTCCTCTTATACCCCTCCTGCCAAGTACTGCATGTCTTTCTCTTTCTCTTTCTCAGTAACGAAATTTTGAGACATCTGAATATGTTTTTTCATACTTTTTATTTTAAAATAATATATTATGGAATCGGATAAAAAACGTAAGGTAAAAATCGAAAAAATATTTCAATTAAAAAATATCTCATCCAACGTGATTTCAAAAATATACGGAGATCATTTTTATATAAATTAGATGAGCAAAAATATACAGAGATCATTTTTATATTTGATTAATATAAATTAATATATTAAATAATATTTAATAAATATATTAATATATAAAAAAGCTTGAAATTAGAAAGGTCTGAAATCTTTTGATTTCAGGCTCAGCGTGGGCCTGAAGGCCCTGCGTCGGATTGAAATCATGTGTTATGATAGGTTTTTTTCACGTAGGCCTGAAACGTAAAGAAACATCTCTTTATATTTTTGAAATCATAATAAAAATCACTGAGAAGGACTACCTTACTTGAGGCATTCCAATTAATATAAAATGAGCATTATATTAAAAACGAACTTAAAGATATATATATATATATATATATATATATATATATATATATATATATATATATATATATATATATATCAATTCTTTGAAGAAAGAAAAAGCAACTTCAATGTATTACTTTTCTCTTTAAGTTCATTTTTCTAAACTGAGAACTAATCTGAGTCTATAAAGCGATCTTTTACAGCAGGACCTGAAATCAACTGATTTCAGGCCCTGCATGATTCTATAAAATTAATAAATATAAAAAAATAATTAAGAGAGATAATAATATATATTGATAAGCAAAATTAAAGATATAAGGATGATTTACTAAAACAAGTTATGATTCTACATTATTGCTGCATCGTTCTGTGCCAACTGATATGGTATGAGAGCATCAGTGGATTTTGGTGAAAACCCACTGATAGACGTAAAAAACTCCTATTGCAACATAATTTATAATCATTAGAAGTTTGGACACCAAAAATACCATCTCCTAGCTCAACTCTAACTATTGATATTGGGTTTTGAGAAATCCAAATATCCTAGGTCCATCAGTGGATTTTGGTGAAAACCCACTGATAGACCTGAAAAACTCCTATTACAACATAATTTATAATCATTAGAAGTTTGGACACCAAAAATACCATCTCCTAGCTCAACTCTAACTATTGATATTGGGTTTTGAGAAATCCAAATATCCTAGGTCCATCAGTGGGTTTTGGTGAAAACCCACTGATAGACCTAAAAACTCCTATTGCAACATAATTTATAATCATTAGAAGTTTGGACACCAAAAATACCATCTCCTAGAACTATTGATATTTTTATTTAATTTAATAAATCATGATTAAATATTATAAAAAATATTTTTAAAATAAAAAAATTTTAGAAGGAGGGCCTGAACACATCTGTGTTCAGGCCCAAGGAGGTGGTATTTTTTAAAATATTTTTATTTTAAAAATATTTTTTATAATATTTAATTATGATTTATTAAATTAAATAAAAATATCAATAGTTCTAGGAGATGGTATTTTTGGTGTCTAAATTTCTAATGATTATAAATTATGTTGCAATAGGAGTTTTTAGGTCTATCGGTGGGTTTTCACCAAAACCCACTGATGGACCTAGGATATTTGGATTTCTCAAAACCCAATATCAATAGTTAGAGTTGAGCTAGGAGATGGTATTTTTGGTGTCCAAACTTCTAAAGATTATAAATTATGTTGCAATAGGAGTTTTCTAGGATGAATCAATGGGTTTCGGTGAAAACTCACTGATGGACCTAGGATACTTGGATTTCTCCATACTTGATATCTCTATTTAGAATTTACTTAGGAGAGGTTATTTCTGATGTGCAAACTTAGTACCAATAATTTTCAGTTATGTTCTCTAACCGTATCAGTTGGCACACAATGATATATAAATATGACTGCATCTTGGGCACAGTTAAAAGAAATCTCTCTTTCAACATGTTTTCAAACATATAAAGAGATAATTTTTTATATTTGATTAATCTAAATTAATATAATAAATAATATTTAATAAATATATTAATATATAAAAAACCTATCAAAACATGTGATTTCAGATTCAAACACAGGGCCTGAAGTCATCGTAGGAGAGCCTGAAGTCAAATAACTTCAGACCCTATAAATAATTAATTTAATAAATAATGATTAAATATAAAAAAATATTTTTAAAATAAATGATTTCAGTGCCCTTGGGCCTGAAGTCATCTGACTTCAGGCCCTCCTACCAAAATTAAATAGGCGTTTGAAAAAACCTATCAAAACCTATTAAAATTAAATATATTAATATAATATATAATATTTAAATTAATATAATAAATAATATTTGACTTCAGGCCCTCCTAGGATGACTTCAGGTCCTGCGTTTGAATCTGAAATCACGTGTTTTGATATGTTTTTTTATATATTATTATATTTATTAAATATTATTTATTATATTAATTTAGATTAATCAAATATAAAAAATTATCTCTTTATATTTTTGAAATCATGTTGAAAAAGAGGTTTCTTTTAACTGTGCCCAAGATGCAGTCATATTTATATATCTTTGTGTGTCAACTGATACGGTTAGAGAACATAACTGAAAATTATTGGTACTAAGTTTGCACATCAGAAATAACATCTCCTAAGTAAATTCTAAATAGAGATATCAAGTATGGAGAAATCCAAGTATCCTAGGTTATCAGTGAGTATTCACGAAACCCACTGATTCATCCTAGAAAACTTCTATTGCAACATAATTCATAATCATTAGAAGTTTGGACACCAAAAATATCATCTCCTATTAAATAATATTTAATAAATTTATTAATATATAAAAAAAGGTTTGAAATTAGAAAGGCCTGAAATCTTTTGATTTCCAGCCCAACGTGGGCCTGAAATCAAAAGATTTTAGGCCCAGCGTGGTCCTGAAGTAAAAGATTTCAGGCTCAGCGTAGGCCTGAAATAGAAATATTTCAGGCCCAGTGTGGGCCTGAAATAAAAGATTTCAGGCCCTGCTCAGGGCCTGAAATCAAATAATTTCAGGCCCTGCGTCGGACTGAAATCATGTGTTATGATAGGTTTTTTTACGTAGGCCTGAAACGTAAAAAAACATCTCTTTATATTTTTGAAATCACAATAAAAATCACTGAGAAACACTACCTTACGTGAGGCATTCTAATTAATATAAAATGAGCATTATATTAAAAATGAACTTAAAGATATATATATATCGATTCTTTGAAGAAAGAAAAAGCAACTTCAATGCATTACTATTCTCTTTAAGTTCGTTTTTTTTGAACTGAGAACTAATCTGAGTCTGATAAAGCGATTTTTTACAGCAGGGTCTGAAATCAACTAATTTCAGGACCTGCATGATTCTGTAAAATTAATAAATATAAAAAAATAATTAAGAGAGTTAATAATATATATTGATCAACAAAATTAAAGATATAAGAATGATTTACTAAAACAAGCTATGATTCTACATTATTGCTGCATTATTCTGTGCCAACTGATACGGTATGAGAACATCAGTGGGTTTTGGTGAAAACCCATTGATAGACCTAAAAAACTCCTATTGCAACATAATTTATAATCAGTAGAAGTTTGGACACTAATAATATCATCTCCTAGCTCAGCTCTAACTATTGATATTGGGTTTTGAGAAATCCAAGTATCCTAGGTCCATCAGTGAGTTTTCACCGAAACTCACTGATTCATCCTAGAAAACTCCTATTGCAACATAATTTATAATCATTAGAAGTTTGGACACCAAAAATACCATCTCCTAGCTCAACTCTAACTATTGATATTGGATTTTGAGAAATCCAAATATCCTAGGTCCATCAGTGGGTTTTGGTGAAAATCCACTGATAGACCTAAAATCTCTTATTGCAACATAATTTATAATCATTAGAAATTTGGACACCAAAAATACCATCTCCTAGAACTATTGATATTTTTATTTAATTTAATAAATCATGATTAAATATTATAAAAAATATTTTTAAAATAAAAATATTTTAAAAAATACCACCTCCTTGGGCCTGAACACAGATGTGTTCAGACCCTCCTTCTAAAATTTTTTTATTTTAAAAATATTTTTTATAATATTTAATCATGATTTATTAAATTAAATAAAAATATCAATAGTTCTAGGAGATGGTATTTTTGGTGTCCCAATTTTTAATGATTATAAATTATGTTGCAATAAGAGTTTTTAGGTCTATCAGTGGGTTTTCACCAAAACCACTGATGGACCTAGGATATTTAGATTTCTCAAAACCCAATATCAATAGTTAGAGTTGAGCTAGGAGATGATATTTTTGGTGTCCAAACTTCTAATGATTATAAATTATGTTGCAATAGGAGTTTTCTAGGATGAATCAGTGGGTTTCGGTGAAAACTCACTGATGAGCCTAGGATACTTGGATTTCTCAAAACCCAATATCAATAGTTAGAGTTGAGCTAGGAGATGATATTTTTGGTGTCCAAACTTCTAATGATTATAAATTATGTTGCAATAGGAGTTTTTTAGTCTATCAGTGGGTTTTCACCCAAATCCATTGATGTTCTTATACCGTATTAGTTGGCACAGAATGATGCAGCAATAATGTAGAATCATAGCTTATTTTAGGAAATCATCCTTATATCTTTAATTTTACTGATCAATATATATTATTATCTCTCTTAATTATTTTTTTATATTTATTAATTTTATAGAATCATACAGGGCCTGAAATCAGTTGATTTCAGGCCCTGCTATAAAAAATCGCTTTATCAGACTTAGATTAGTTCTCAGTTCAGAAAAACGAACTTAGTTCTCAGTTCAGAAAAACGAACTTAAAGAGAAAAGTAATGCATTGAAGTTGCTTTTTCTTTCTTCAAAGAATCGATATATATATATATATATATCTTTAAGTTCGTTTTTAATATAATGCTCATTTTATATTAATTAGAATGCCTCAAGTAAGGTAGTCATTCTCAGTGATTTTTATTGTGATTTCAAAAATATAAAGAGATGTTTCTGTTGAGGCAATCAACCCTTAAATGATTAGAAGATCATGGTTTTGATGTGTGTGAGTGAATATGTTCAAGGTTAGAGTGTTATGTTATATTTGATGTGTGTGATTGAGTTTGCAGGACTTGGAGAATCACACATGGTGGACATATCCGAGGGACAAGAGCCGAGGGAGGAGGACTCCAAGGGCAAGCCGGGAAGTGAACTTCAAGGGCGCACGTGAAGGGTGGCATGGAGGCAAGCCAAGGGAGGCTTGTGTGCGCATCCGAGGGACGAGAGCCAGAGAAAGATGACTTCAAGGGGCGAGCCAAGGAGTGAACCTGAAGGTATACGAGAAGGACTATGTGAAGACTGGCTAGGAGTGAGTGGGCAGTCGACTGGCCAGAGGGCAGTCGACTGCCAAAACTCACAGAAGGTTTTCAGCCTTCTACCAGTCGACTGCCCCAGGGGCAGTCGACTGGTATACCCCGAAAACTAGCCGTTGGCTAGCAATTAATGCTAGGCCAGTCGACTGCCCCAGGGGCAGTCGACTGGTGCGAGACTAGACAGATTGCGAGTTTGTCCTGTTCTCCTATAAAAGGAGCACCTTTTTGTATGTGAGCGGTACGGTTCCGTACGACAACGAAGTGTTGGTCGTCTGAAAAGTGTTCTCTACTTCCTCTCTCTTATTCTACTACATTCTGTAAAGAGGAAGATCTCCACTGTAAAGGTTTCTCCACCTGAAGGAGATTTTTGATAGTGGAAGTGGTGTACGGCGCGGATCCTTGGATTAGTCACCCATCTGGGTGGATACCAAGTAAACGTTTGGTTGTTAGCATTGTTCATATTTTCTTTGCATATTATTGTTTCCGCTGCGCTAATGACTTTGTAGAGAAATGACTGAAAAAGTGCTATTCACCCCCCCTCTAGCACGCCCAGACGATCCATCAGTTTCTTTACGTTTCAGGCCTACGTAAAAAAACCTATCATAACACATGATTTCAGTCCGACGCAGGGTCTAAAATCATTTGATTTCAGGCCCTGAGCAGGGTCTGATCTTTTGTTTTAGGCCCACGCTGGGCCTGAAATATTTCTATTTCAGACCCACACTGGGCCTGAAATCTTTTACTTCAGGCCAACGCTGGGCCTGAAATCAAAAGATTTCAGGCCTTTCTAATTTCAAGCTTTTTTATATATTAATATATTTATTTAATATTATTTAATATATTAATTTATATTAATCAAATTTAAAAAAATGATTTCTGTATATTTTTGCTCATCTAATTTATATAAAAATGATCTTTGTATATTTTTGAAATCAGTTGGATGAGATGTTTTTTTAATTGAAATATTTTTTCGATTTTTACCTTACGTTTTTTATCTGATTCCATAATATATTATTTTAAAATAAAAAGTCTGAAAAAACATATTCAGATGTCTCAGAATTCGTTACTGAGAAAGAGAAAGAGAAAGAGAAAGACATGCAGTACTTGGCATGAGGGGTATAAGAGGAAGTTCACTAAAATAAGTGTGCTGTTTGGTAACAATGAAACTATGGTACACCTTTTGATAAATATCAATTCTTGGGTACGCCCTTTGGTAAAAAATCGATAAAAATTCTTTTAAAAGAAGAATTTTAAAATACTTAAAAAAAATGAAAAGTTGAAAAAAAAGAGTGCCTCAAATCTCTCGTCCATTTATGTATATATAATAATCTCTCTCTCTCTCTGCTATTTACTGGGTTAACAAAAGTTTAGTTGTTATTCTAGACATCCGTGGTTCGATTCCTAATTACGACATATTTTTATAAGAATTTATCCTCCAAATGGGACGCGAACCCTGGGATGCTGAGGTTCTAGACCGCCCATCGCGAACACTTCTGTGAGAAACTTCTGTGGGATTAGATCGGTCACCCCAAATTCACTTGCTACCTAGTTCAACATTTCTGTTAACAAAAGTCATCCCATGTTTTTTCGATACTCCCCTACTTTTGAAAACCCCTTACTTTTCGTGAAATCTATATTCTTGTTTGTGTGTAAAAATGAACAAGTCCATGCTTTGTAACAACTTAGAGGTAAAAAAATAGTGTTTGTTCTTCCTAAAGAAGATTGCTTCATGTAACCCTCTAACGAAAATTTTTCATTTGAGACTAAACTTTTAACATATATAACTATTTAACTATCAATAACTCTTATCAAGTTGCATGCACACAGATTGATCTGGCTATTGTAACTTGTAATCCATTTCCATGGAAGAAGAAAATATGCTCAAAATGAATGTATATTAGTACATTTTAAGAGCTTTGAGTGGTTGCAAAGCACATAATATGTAACAAAACATGTTAACCAACATCCACAATTCATATATCACACTACAAAAATTTCATTAAATAGCGACGAATAGATAGTGTCCGTCGCTACTATTACGATTCAGGTCAAACTCCTAACGATAGCGACGGAATTGGTCAAACTCGTCGCTAATAGCGACGGACAAGTAGCTTCCGTTGCAATTTTAGGTTAAATTTGAGGACTCGGCGCCCCCCCCCCCCCCACGGCCACGCGATCAGTTCTTCCACTCTCCCCGTCTCCGACGCTTCGTCGTCGTCCCCGACGCTTCGTCGTCGTCCCCGACGCTTCTCCTCTGGCGAACCCTCCTCCGATCCCAGGTACGTCGTGTTACGTTTTCCGACGGTTTTTCTTCCTTGTTTTCTGCTTCCGTGGCGGCGTGACCTTCTCATTCCGGCGTGGCCTCCTCCGATCCCAGTTACGGCCGCGCGCGCATGGCCTGTCGCGGCCCCTGCTGCCGGCGTGACCTTCTCATTTCGGCGGGCGCAACAGGCGCCGACCGCAGGTGCCGGCGGGCGCAGCTGCCGTCGACAGTAGCTCCGGGCGGCTAATTAAGAAATTAATCAGATTAATTGATTTAATTAATTAAGTGATTAGTTAATTCATTAATTGATTAATTAATTAAGTGATTAATTAATTAATTGATTGATTATTTAGATAAATGAATTGAATGGTTAATTATATTAATTGATTGATTAAATTGTCTTGTTTTATTAATTAGATTAATTTCTTGTTTACGTATCCGTCGCTACTAGCGACGGATTACTCTTTTTAATATTCGGAGTTGACTTTCCGTCGCTAACGCTGACCTGCGACGGAGAGGTGCCCGACGACGTTGTTTCCGTCCCTATTCGTCGCTATTAGCGTTTAGCGACGGAATACATCTGTCGCTAACTGCTGAATTTTTTGTAGTGCTTTGACTTGTTTTAGATGTTTGATGTGTCTTATAAAATGTGACTCTGCTCTTGTCACACAAAAATGACCAAGCTTTTGACATAATGTACTTCATAGCTTTCGTGTTGATGGATCAGCAATGGCTAACTATGCATGCCTCATACATGGACTCCAACGTATGTGATTTTGTTCTCTATAATAAGAGTTAAGTTTGAAATTTTCACCTCCTGAAGTGTAGGATCTCTTTAGTATGGCCGTGTATGCTCGACCGTCTTTGAGCTTCAAAATGACACGGTATTCTTGAACTACACAGCACATCTTTTCTCAGTAAACAAAAGAACTCACTAAGTATAGTAAGTTCAGAGGTAGAAATTGACTGAATGAACAAAAATTAATTTACAAATGTCTTCTATGCCTTACAGGGTGCGTTTGGTTGAGGGTTATCCTTAATAACTTTGGTTATCCATCCAAAGTTATCAACGAAAACCTTGTTTGGTTTCGATAATTAGCGATTCCCAAGTAATGATCGATGCCCGACACATCAGCAAAAGGGTCATGCAACCAGGAATCGAAAAACCTTAGAAAAGTAAGATTTTTCTTGATTCCGGAGTTATACAACTTTTTTTTTCCAAAATTATCCTTCAATATTTACATTTAAGACGAAAATAACCATTACAATTTATAACTTTCGAAAGCGTTATTCACTACTGACGATTGACAACGACGGTCGGCGACCATCGCCGGTGGCCGGCGACCGACGACGGCCGACGACCGGCGACCGACGACGGCCGACCGACGACGACCGGCGACCGACGACGGTCGGCGACCGGCAACCGGCGACCGACGACCGACAACCGGCGACCGGCAATCGGCGAAGGCCGGCGATCGGTGACCGACGACCAACGACCGACGACGGCCGGCGGCAACCGGTGACCGACGACCACCGTCGACGGCCGGCGACCAACAACTAAATTAAAATATTTTTTATTTAATATTTTAATTAGATTTTTAATATATTAAATAGAGAAAAAATAAATAAATTTAATTTAAATTTTAATAAAATTATCTAAACAAATTCTAAAGGGTAATATGGTAAAATATTATATTAGGTTATAGACTATTACCTCTAAACAAACAAGATTTTATTTGATTACCTAGAGAGAACCAAACAACTTCAGGTTATCTTTCATTCCCCATTACCTTGGTTATGTGATTACTTGGTAATCACATAACTAAGGTTATATACGATAACTTGAACCAAATACATCCTAAATGTAATCAAGCTATAGTATATAAGACCAACGGACTTAAACATCATTCATCAAGTTCAGCATAATAATGTTGTATTTGCCTTTTAACACTTGCAAGCCGTCGACTGGAGCAGGAGCTTCTTATAAAAGAGTGTCAGTCGAATTGAGGACTTAGCTTCGTATAAACTCCTTGCTCGTTGGCAACTCATTGCATATGTTCGAGTCTGAGCAATTTGATTCCCTTTGGTTGTTGTGGTGTGCGAAATTGTGCCCTTGTGATTACAAAGTTGGTTATTTTGATCCACATTCGTTTTCTTTCTGCAAATGTTATGAATTCATGCGTAACAAGGAAAGATCCCCACGTTGATAGGCTGAAAGTGTTGCATTTAAAGTCCAATACATGCAGTCTTCACGGGTCAATTGATCCGGCGATGACAAATTTATTATAATAAAATAGAAATTAATTCTAATATTTTTGATAGTCAATTATAAATTGATTTATTTTCTTCCGAGGATGAATTATGAGACATTTATGATGATTATAATCATTCCATATTGTGAAATTTTGAAGAACGTCACAATTTTTTTTCTTCTTTTTTTTCCCTTCCACCACTCATATTTTAGGGTATATTCAATTATTAAAATTCTAAATGATTTTTTTTTCATGATGCTAATATGCTACCTTAACAGTATAAAAATTTATTGAAACATCTCAAATGATCATAGTTTTACATGAGTTTTTTTATAATTCAATTTATAAAAAAAAATGATTAACGAGATTTTTTTCAACCAACAATTTATAACATGTATTGTAGAACGCTATGCAATGACAGAGCTAATCCGGATGAGCTACCTAGGTTTAGGGATGGCAATGGGTTAGATTCGGGTCGGATTTTATATCCTTCGTACCTATACCCATCGGGTATCGGATATCCATTGGGTATACCCATACCCATTAAAGGATCGGATATTTTGTATATTAATAATTTTTTTTTCTATCCAACTATATTATTGAACAAAAGTACATTATAATTAACATTAAAGTTAAAAAAAATATATCTATAATTTTAAAAATAGATTAAACATATATATAATCTATTTTTAACATTAATACAAATTATTAATAGGTTTTGGGGAAAAAATCTTTAATATATATATATGTATTTTTTATTTAATCGGGTATTTGGATCGGATATCGGATATTGGTAGTCCCTCCATTTCCTCCTCCATTTGGGTCGGATGTCGGATTCTCCGTCGGATTCGGGTAAAATTGCCATCCCTACCTAGGTTGTTGGCCATGAACAAATGTTGATGTTGTCTTTCTGAATTAGTGTCTTCTTTTTGTCGATGTAGACATTGTCATCCCGGATTAACCTTCTCTTTTGATGCCATTATTCTAGGCTAGCTTTTTATTTTCCTCGCATTTTTTCTCTTCCACACATATAAATACCTTTTCATTTCTATTAGACCCCGGCCTAACTTTACACTTGACCCTATCTTTAACTTTATACGTGTTATATCAATTTCGAAAAAAATATATATTTGAGTCTCCATTAGATTAGAAATCTTAAATCTCATCTCTATAATTATTCAAAACTTTTTATTTCACTGTTTTTTAATTTTATACATCTCTAATAAATTTTAGATTGGATATGTCACAGCACGATGGGGAGTAGCTCAGGAGAGCAGAAAAGTGGTTCCATGCTGTGGCTCGGAGGTGAGCGACTCAACTTGAGAACGGATCGGGCTTAGGGTTTTTTGGGCATTTGGTGAATAACCAGGTATGCTTTTTGCACATTATTTTGGCGGTATTACTTTATTAGCGGTGGGGAATCCACCCCACTGAACACCGTCACCACTCACCGTTGTGCTTTTGCGGGTTGTTATCGGCGCAGCGCCTCCCCGTAGCCACAGGTGAACTCTCCGCCGGCGGAACTTGCCATTTCGATTCATTCCGTGCTTCGTCGTCCTCCGGGAAGAAGAAGAACAGATCCATTCCTCGATTCAATTATCAATTCTATTTCTTCTCCCAATCCCTGTGCAGATCAGCAGAGATTAGGTAGCCATGCTGTGCTCCGGCCGAATACTGATTCCTCCCTCGAAGCCCACCCTCCCTCGCCCTCCCGCCGGCAGGTTCGCCCTCGAGATGACGACGACGTGGAGGCTTAACACTCCGCATAAATTGAGGTGGAGGCGACCGGCTGCTTCGGGCGACGCTGACGCTGCTGCCTCACCTTACCCTTTCGACACGGCAGCCGCCGGTGGTTCGTCCGCTGACAATAACCCTTCCGGGTAATCTTCTACCTCCCGAAGCCATTTTTCACCCAATTGTGTTGTTTAGTTTTTTGGAATTTGTTTTGAATCAAGGCGAGCTTTCTTGTTGACCTAATTAAATTGGGGGGGGGGGGGGGGGGGGGGGTTGGGGGGATGGGATGACTCTCCTGTGACTGTCATTGGACATTTAGGATAAGCTATTTGGTTTCTTTGGATGAGGTGGCTTGTTTTGTTTGGTAAATGAAGCAATATTCTTTTCTACAACTTGGTAGTATATTAAGAGTTTTATCCTGATCGAATTCCTTCGTATCTTTCATCAAAGATGTCAAATTTCTCTTTTTGATAACATAAGCCATGGTATTCTGTACGGCTGGACCTGGAGAGTAGCCTTTTGGCTTCTCTTGATAATGTAATTTCTGTTATTTGTTGAATGAAATGATTCAGGAATCTTCCATTCCTTCAGCTGCCGAACCCGGTGTGGTCCTCGCATGCCTTTTGTCAAGAAAAGAAAAAAAACACACACTAAATTTCACTGTTTTGATGTTATTGTGAAAATGGTAGGAGTTAGATGAAGGCAAACAACTGTTAGCTATTTTTAAAGACAGGAGAACGGTTATACATTTTTTGTGTGATCCGAGTTAGAGACATTATGGTCAAGGTGAAATTCATTCCCAAGTCACTGCCAACAACTTGCAAAGAGTTTTAACTGAGCTAGCTGGCACCGTCAAGAATACTATAAATTGCTTAATTTCCAAGTGTGAGCTACCTACTCTCTGTGAATTATTGCATAAAAATTTGCCCACTTGAAATTCTCATGTTAGGGTTTCAAAATTTTCTTGTAGAGATAGTATAGCATATATACAGTTCATTCCACTGGCCTCAAAGAGAAACGAGATATTCTGGTTTTTTAAATCGAAATATGTTCAGATATCTTATATATATACTGGAAATGTTTTTGCTAATCAGAGTGCATATGTTGAAAAACTTCTCTCTCACACAAACACACACACTCACATATATATTTAAATAAAAAATTACATTATTGACCCTATACTATCGAGAAACTACAGAAAGAAACAATAACATCCTAACTTTCCCATGCTAAATAGGTTTTATCTTTCTCATCTAGAGGTGGAGACTAGAGATGCTTATCTTTATTTGAAGAACTTACAAAAATGTTAAATGCTCGAGGTTTTGAGCCCAAGGAGATAACTCATATAAGTGGTTTCATTGATTCGATGACACTATTGGGTTTAGGATCATTGGTAGAGGATGCCATGGTGGGCAAGAACAAACAAATTTACATAGGTTGAAATTAGGGCTGAGTTCTAAATAGGATTGCAATTATCTGGTGGAAAATAGGCGTTGGAAAATGATAAAGAAAGCAACAACAACAACAACAATAATAATCAAGCCTTATTCCACTTGGCGGGGTCGACTATATGAATCCTTTTACGCCATTGGACTCTGTCCCCTATTATACCATCATCTATATTTAAATAAATTTTATCTTGTTTTATTGTTGTTAACTAAGTCTTTTTTGTCCTACTTCTCCCTCGTTTGATGTGCGTATTTATTATAGTTTCACATCGCCTAATCGGGACATTTATTGGTCGTTTAAGTACACGTTCATACCATCTTAAATGCGTCTTTCGAAGTTTTTCATTAATAGATACAATTTCGACTTTCTCTCTAATGCTCTCATTCTTATTTTGTCCATCCTCATGTATGCCACACATCCACCTTAACATCCTCATCTTTGCAACTTTCATCTTCTGCTCATGTACCCGAGTCATAACCCAACATTCAACACCATAATATAGCAGGTCTAACTATCATTTTATAGAACTTTCCTTTAAATTTTAGAGGTACTTTACGATCACATAAAACATCCGATGCTAACCTCCATTTCAATCATCCTGCTTGTATTCTATGTAAGACATCTCTCTCAATACCTTCATCATTTTGCAAAAATGATCCTAAATACTTAAAACTTTCAGTTTCAGACAATTCGTCATCTTCTATCTTAACAATTGTCTCATTACGTTTAATATTGCTAAACTTAAATTTCATATATTCTGTCTTTATTCTACTAAGCCTAAAAGCTTTTACTTTTAGTGTTTCCTGTCAAGACTCTAGTTTAGCATTTACTCCTTTACGTGTCTCGTCTATCAAAACAATATCATCTGCAAACAACATATTCTATGATACTTAATCTTGAATGTGTCCAAAACAATATCATCTGCAAACAACATACACTATGATACTTAATCTTGAATGTGTCTAGTGAGTTCGTCTAAGATTAGTGTAAAAAGATAGAGTCTTAAGACTGATTCTTTATGTAATCCTATCCTTATTGGAAATGCTTCAGTTAATCCACCTAAAGTGTTAACTCTGGTAGTTACATCCTTATACATATTCTTAATTAGTTCAATATATGCTACGCTAATACCTCTCTTTGTAGAATTCTCCATATAATTTCTCTTGGGACTCTATCATAAGCTTTTACTAAATAAATGAATATCATGTGTAGATCTTATTTGCTCCCGATATTTTTCAATTAGTTGTCTGAGAAGATATATAGCTTCTATTGTTGACCTCCAGGCATGAAACCAAATTGATTTTCAGTCATCGTGTCTCCTTCCTTAATCTTTTTCTATTGCACTTTCCCAAATTTCATGGTATGACTCATGAGTTTAATACCTTTATAGTTTGTATAATTTTGTACGTCTCCTTTGTTCTTATATAAGAGAACTAGAGTACTTACCCTCCATTGATTAGACATTTTTTTCGTTTTTAATATCAGATTAAATAATTTTATAAGTCGTTCAACACCTTATTTCCTTAAGCATTTCCATACCTCTATTGGGATATCATCTAATCCTATGGCTTTTCCATTTTGCATCCCTTTCAAAGCTTGTTCTACTTCTGAAGTTTGAATTCTACGATAAAAATTTAAATTTTATACTCATTTAACATACTTAAATTGCCTAAGTTAAGTTGGTTACCTAAACCTTTATTAAAAAGTTGATGAAAATATATCTTCCATCATTCTTTTATTTCTCCATCATTTACTAGTACCCTATTGCATTTATCTTTAATACATCTTATTTTGTTAAGATCTCTTATTTTTTTCTCGCATTTTAGCTATTCTATAAATATCTTTTCCCCTTCTTTTGTATCTAAGTTTCGATATAATCGTTCAAAAGTTTTATTTTTTGCTTCATTCACTATTTTCTTAGCCTTTTTCTTGCTATTGTATATTTTTTAAGTTTTCCTTGTTCTTACAAATATATAATTCCTTATTGGTTATTCATTTTTCCTTCACTTTCTCTTGTACTTTCTCATTCCACAACCATGATTCCTTACTTGGTGGTGCATGCCCTTTTGACTCACCAAATACACTCTTGGCTACTATTTTTAACTTTGATATCATCTTATCCCATGTCGTATTGGAGTTACCGTATATTTCACCTAATTCTTGTACTCCTACTTCTCTTTAAATATATTTTATTTCCCATCCTTTAACGTCCACCACTTAATTTTAGGAGCCGTGTATATTTTTCTTCTATTGATACTATGATTAAGGCGTATATTCAATACTACTAACTTATGTTGGGTAGCTAAACTTTCTCCAGGGATGACCTTACGATTTTTATAAATCTTTCTATTCCTCTTTCTAACCATAAAAAAGTCAATTTGCGATTTATTATTCCCACTTTTGAATGTGATCAAGTGTTTTTTTTTTTAAAAACGTATTAGCTAGTATAAGGTCCTATGCTATCGCAAAATCTAATATAATTTTTCCTTCTTCATTTCTTGCTCCAAACCTATAATCCCATGTACCCTCTCATATTCCTCATTCACTCCGATATATCCATTTAGATCACCTCCTATTAAAATCATTTCATTTGGCGGAATGCTTTGTAATACCTCATCTAAGTCGTCCCAAAATCTTGATTTAGTTTCTTCATCTAATCCTAGTTGAGGTGCATATATACTAATTACGTTCACAGCTTCTTTCGCTACTACTATCTTGAGAGCTATAATTCTATTCCCCTTTCTAATTACTCCAACAACTTTATCTTTTAAAGAACTATCTATAAAAATACCTACTCCATTTCTTGTTTTACTTTTTTCTTGTATACCATAACTTAAAATCCGAGTTCTCTATCATTTTTGTCTTTTCACCTACCCATTTTGTCTCTTATACACACAAAATATTAATTCTTCTCCTAGTAATATCTACTACCTCCATTGCTTTATCAGTGAGGGTTCCTATGCTTTATGTTCCAAATCTTATACTATTAGTCATCGTGTAATGTTTGTTCTTATCCTACTTTTGATGTGAGAATTCTTGCTTATTTAGTACTACACTCAAGTTCTTATGAAGATGTAATATGTTACAGTCGGACTCTGCAATGCGAACTCTTGCATATTTTGAAACTTCCCATTCAATTAAAACAAGAACTTCTACAAGGCTTATATAACTTTCATAACCCTAAGGATACAAAATAAGGAAAAGACCTATCTGCCCTTGCAACTCACAACACTCCCCCTCAAGTTGAATATATATATCAAACATGTTTTACTTACTAAGAGCAGAATTAAACACAGCTTGGGGTACAACTTTTGTAAACATATCAGCAAGTTGGTTCTCAGATTTGAGATAAGACAAACATAGTTCTCCGGAATCAAGCCTCTCCTGAATAAAGTGGCGATCAATCTCGATGTGTTTAGTCCGGTCATGTTGTACTGGATTATTTGCAATATTGATTGCAGCCTTATTGTCACAATACAACCTGAGTGGTGATTCAGCCTTTAATCCCATGTCTTCCAACATGAAACTCAACCATAACATTTCTGCAAGACCATGTGCCATGGCCCGATATTCTGTTTCCGCACTGGACCGTGCACAAACACTTTGTTTCTTACTTCTCCAAGTTACCAAGTTTCCTCCTAAAAAGGTGCAATAGCCAGAAGTGGATCTTCTATCATCTCTAGAACCAACCCAATTTGCATCAGAATAACATTCCACTTTCAGATTACCACCTTCCTTAAACAACAAGCCTTTTCCGAGACATGACTTTAAGTACCTTAAAATCCTGTCAACGACCTTTATGTGTACAGTTTTAAGAGCATGCATGTACTGGCTTACTACGCTAACAGCATAGGTGATGTCAGGTCTAGTTATAGACAAATAGAGTAATTTTCTAACCAACCTTTGATACGTTCCTTTTTCTAGACTTGTAAGATCCTCCTCATTAGAACTAGTAAGATCATGATTTACTTCTATAGGAGTAGATGCTGGCCGACAACCCAACTTCCCTATCTCCTTGAGTAAATCCAACACATATTTTCTCTGACATATATAAATTCCCTCTTGAGATCGAGCAACTTCAATACCAAGGAAGTACCTCAATAGTCCAAGGTCTTTAATTTCAAACTCTGATGTTAACTTGGACTTAAGAGCCTGGATTTCAACCTATTCATCACCCGTAACTATCATATCATTAACGTAAACCAAGAGAATGGTAGTTCTGCCCTCTTTCTTCTTCATAAAGAGTGTATGATCAGCATTCCCTTGTTTAAAGCCAAACAATATCATGGCTTTGCAGAACCTATCAAACCATGCTCTGGGAGATTGTTTAAGTCCATACAAAGCTTTTATTAGTCTGCAAACTTTTCCTTTTGTTTCGATTCCAGGAGGTGGCAACATGTAGACCTTTTTGTGAAGGTCACCATTCAAAAAGTATTTTTCACATCTAGCTGAAATAGAGGCCAATCATATTGAGCAGCAAGAGAAAGGATTACTCTGATCGATTTTAGCTTTGCAACTGGAGCAAAGGTCTCCAAGTAATCCACCCCATATGTTTGAGTGAATCCCTTGGCAATAAGTCTGATCTTATATCTAACCACTTCACCCTCTGAGTTATACTTGATAGCATAGACCCATTTTGAACCAACTAAGTTCTTCCCTTTTGGAGGATCAACTAATTCCCAAGTACCATTTCTATTAAGAGCCTTTATTTCTTCATTCATTGCTTCCCGCCACCTTGAATCCCTTACAACTTCATAATAAGAAGAAGGTATGACATGATTTGATAATTGTGAAACAAAAGCATGATATGAAGAAGATAAACGAGAATAAGAAACGTGGTTAGAGATAGGATGTTGAGTACATGACCTGACCCCCTTCCTAACAGCAACCGGAAGGGTCAGCTTATTTATATTTAGGGGTGTAGTTGGTTCAACAAATGAGGATAACTGCTCCACAGGATCAGGAGCCAGAGCATCCGATTCAGCTAGCCGATTAGTAGTAGGTCTTTGCTTATATCTTCGTCGCTTGTAAGTAATAATTTCTCGTGAAGACTGCGAGCCCAGTAATGAAGCATCTAGTAGTGGAGCATCTTTTCTATTTTCCATGACATCCAGTGAAATAGGAGAAGGGACCGCTTAAGGTACAAGAGGAGAAGGGACCACTTGAGGTACAAGGGAATAGGTAAGATTCTCCCCCTGAGGACGATGCTGAGAAGAATAATAGGACTGACTCAAAAAAGGTAACATCCTTCAAGACATATCTCGTCCTAGTAATAGGATCAAAGCACTTGTAGCCTTTCTAGCAAGTGGAATACCCTAGAAAAACTCCTCGTATAGAACGAGGATCAAGTTTAGAGGACTTGGGACCAAGAACATGAACAAAACAAAGGAAGCCAAATACTCGAGGTGTAAGGGAAAACAATGTTGTGTCAGGACGAAGAAGAGTGGGAGGGCATCGATACCCGAGACCCTTGGATGACAAACGATTGATGATATATGCAGCTGCATGGACAACATCAACCCAGAAATATTTGGGTAAGTGGCGCTGAAATAATAGTGTACGGGCTGTTTCAAGGATATGACGATTCTTTCTTTCAGCCACTCCATTCTGTTGTGGTGTGTAGGGACAAGATGACTCATGAAGAATTCCTAAATCCTCTAGAAAAGTATTTAGAGATTGTGCAAAGTACTCGCGTGTGTTTTCAAAATGAAAAGTCTTCACTTTTGTGTGAAATTGAGTTTCGACCATTCTTCAACAATGTTGAATGAGTCGAGGTACTTCATCCCTGCTTTTCATCAAGTAAAGCCATGTACAGTGGGTGTAATCATCAGTAAAAGAGAGAAAGTATTGATAGCCATCCAAAGAAGGCACAAGAGAGCAAGGTAGTTAAAATCGGGATTTTAACTTGAATCGGAAGGGGTACTTAAAATTGTAAATCGTATCGTAAGATTTTATAAAATTTCTATATATATGCATATAAAATTATAAAGTCATATATATGGATGTCAAATAGCATAAATAATTAAAAAAACTTTTAAATCGTTAAACAAACTTAGATAAACTTGCATTCATAATCAATATTACATTAAAAATGTCATCTATAAGCCACAAAATAGTGAAAAAAAATATAATAACTTCAATTAGAATTAGAAAGGTTCCACCAACCATCTAATTATAGAAACTAGATGACTAATCTATAAATCTAAAAAATGTGACACATTAAAATCATAAGGTTCCATATATATGACTTCGATTTTAACAATTTTTTAAAATCGTTAAAATCGTATTTAAATCGTAAAATCGCGATTTTAAGGGTTAAAATCGCGATTTCAAAGGGACTTTAATAAATTGCGATTTTAATTCCGATTTAAATCGTTCGGAGGCCAAAAATTGTAAAATCGAAGGATTTTAAGATTAAAATCGGGATTTTAACTACCATGCAGGAGAGGGCCCCCACACATCTGAATGAACGAGATCGAACGAAGACAAACTTTTATTAATGGACTCAGATAAATGAGTTCTACAATGTTTGGATAACTGACAAACTTCACACTGGAGTGACTCAAGAGAAATAGAAGAGAAGAGGCTAGGAAATAGGACTTTCAAGGATCGAAAAGATAAATGTCCCAACCGGGAATGCCATAAAAAAATTTCTTGATGCTTATTTTTCAAACACTGGGTTGTAGACTTCAGAGCAAATGTTGTTCCAAGCTGATAGTAATAAAGACCTCCTACTTCACGGCCAGTCCCAATCGTTTGCTTGGTCTCGAGATCCTGAAAGACACAATGATCAGGAAAAAAAGTTACTGAGCAGTGTAGTTGTTTTGTAATACTGCTGACAGAAAGTAAATTAAGAAAAATTGAAGGGACATGAAGCGCAGATGATAGGATAAAGTGATTAGCTAGTTGTATAGAACCTTTTCCAGCAACACTGGCTTTGGTGTCATCTGCAATGGTCACTTTATCCTGCCCAGAGGACAAAGAGTAGGAAATAAAAGAATTAACAACATTTGTCATATGATCCGTAGCTCCTGAGTCAATAACCCAGGGGCTATAAGATCTTGAACCGGCAACACTTAACCCCAGGTCATGGATACCTGTGTGCGCTTGAGACAGAATGGTAGAGACAGAGGATGAAGCCTGAAGCTGTGAGAAAAGGTGTTGAAGGTTGGCAGTGTCAGTAGATGACAACTTAACAGTAGAAGATACAACGGAATCAGTAGTCCCCTCATCCACTAATTTTTGAACAGCAAGATTTCCACGATTAAGAAACTTCTTGTCACTAAATTTGAATTTTTTAGGTTTCTTCTTTGGATATTTCTCCTAACAAAAATCTGAATCATGATTAGTCCTCTTGCAGTGTCGACAAAACTTTCCACATTTTCCTTTTGTTCCCCCAGGCTTGGACTTGTTTACAGAACCAACAAAAACAGAAGTCTCCCCAATTGGATTGCTTGTTGTAGAAATACTCCCCTTGTTGCTCATGGTCCTTCTCCTGCCTTCCTCACTAAGAATTTTGTAGTAAACTTGTTATAGTGAGGGAGTAGGATCAAGACTAAGAATATGTCCTCTTAAACTCTCAAACTCTGCATGAAGCCCATCAAGAAACTTAATGATTTTGTCCTTTTCCAGAAGCTTTAGATATCTCTGATGATAATCAGTAGAACTCCAATTTTCCATCTTGTAGTAGTCAAACTCATCCCACAATCCCTTTAGAGTAGCAAAATAATTTGTGACCGACATAGAACCTTGTTCAAGTTTAAAAATTTGACTACTTAGCTAATAAGTACGTAGCATATCATGTTTGCGTCCATACATCTGCTCAAGTGTCTTCCACATGTCCACGACTCTTCTGTTATGAAGAATGACATGTTTGATGCCATAACTAACAGAATTGAATATCCAAGTCATTAACTGAATATTGCCACGCCTCCAAGTACGAAAACTAGGGTCCTTCTCATCTGGTTTAACTTTAGTGCCGTGAAGAACATTAAGTTTATCATGACTTTCAACATAAAGTTCAACAACAACTGCCCACGATGCATAATTTGTTTCGGTCAATTTCTCCGAGGTTATCTGAAAACCAGATACTCCAGTCCCTGTCATTGTGAAAAATGGTTGTACCTGTCCAGAAGAAGTCAAAGGATCTGTAGAAATCCCAGAAGTTTCTCCAGAGGTGTCCACCATAACAAACCACAAGAAGAGATGGATCGTCCGCGTAGCTGTCGGCAAGATTGCGCAAGGAAGAAGAGAAAGAAGAAGTGACCATCTCTAATGCAAAGCCGAGAGGAAATGACCCCAAAAAGAGGTGAGAAGGCGTCTGCTCCACCGAAGAGGGACGTGCGCAGGTTCGTGAAATGGCCGAAGGTTGTCAGGATCCAGAGGGAGGAAAGGATACTGAAGCAGCGATTGAAGGTCCCTCCGGCTCTGAACCTACCGACAAATCTTTTTAAATTGCTTTTGAGGTACAGGCCTGAAGATCGAGCTGCCGATAACCAGACGGCGATGGGGCTCGGTAACTTGCAACGAGAGGCGGAACTTGCTGCTTGCGGAAGAACCGACGGCGCACCAAGATCCGACGATGTGGGTTGGAGATAGCCGCTGTCAAGTTGCCTTCTCTCAAGCAAGGACAGGAAGTGGTGTCAATTTGGAAGAGGGGGAAGAGAAATCGCGGCGGTGCTTGCTCGCGCGAAGAGGAGGACACGCGAAAGGGCTTCGGCGCAAGAAGAAGAAGGAAAAAACTGCGGCACAAGAAGAAGGAAAAAACGGGAAGAGAAATCGCGGCTGTGCTTGCTCGTGCGAAGAGGACACGCGAAAGGGCTTCGGCGCAAGAAGAAGAAGAAAAAAAACTACGGCGCAAGAAGAAGAAGAAGAAAAAAAATAGGGTTTTGGAAAACTTGGCTTTGATACCATGTTGAAACTTCCCATTCAATTAAAACAAGAACATCTACAAGACTTATATAACTTTCATAACCCTAAGGATACAAAATAAGGAAAAGACCTATCTACCCTTGCAACTCACAACAAACATTATACCCGAGTTCTGGAGTGTAGTGGTCCTTGCCAAAATATTTCAGTCGGATCGTGCACCGCGTTTCTTCCGGGGAATAATAGCATTGACACAATAGTTTAATGGATTCATTCATTGAGCATTTGCTATAGTTTTATGCTGGATGACAACCTAACACACCCTCCTCCTTTATCCGAGTTTGGGATCAACCATGACTGGGTCACAGGCGGAGTTAAAATGATAAAGAAAGCAATTTGATAAATATGAAAAATATTGATAGAGCTTTTAAAACAGGATCTAGTAGTAGGAATTCGTCTTGATTGTGAGGGAATTGGTCTTCATAGGTAGTAGAACTACTTCAGGGTGTGTGTGTGGGGTTAATTTAGAGCTAAGGGAGAGGGGCTTGGCTATAGGGAACAGAGATAGAGGAATTTGTCTTTGTAGGTAACAAGAGACCAAGGGGGATCTATCAAGGCTACGGGAGGGTTTCTACAAGTTATGGGAGAGCTGACATGATGAGGGATGGGGACGATGGAGTCAGTTTCAAGCTAGCAGTGAATAAGTGCCATGGCTACAGGGGTTAGGTACAAGGGAATTAGTCTGCGAGTATAACACTCAATGAAATTGGCGAGCATTGAGGACTGTAATTGAGGATGGGTGGGTTCTGGTTTATCATGAGGGCGGGAGGAGCACACAATTTTCTCATTTTTGGTAAGGATTAAATAAAATCAATGAAAGTAGGAAAGAATTATGAAGAAATCTGTGTATTTCTCATTGAAAGATGATACAAATATATATATACAACTCTATGATCTCTACCTTAGGAAAAAATCTTTATAATGAAGCCAAATAATTACATCATATCTAATTTATAAGATTATGATTTTATTCCTTATTTTACGTTTTCCTTATCATCTCTTTCCGATATTATTTTGATGCTTATTTCCTAAGTTGGTTCAACATCTTGTGTCTTGAAGGCATATAGTAAAGATGGATCTTTCCATGTTCAATCTCAAATTTTATAAATTTCTTACAATACAAACATGCTTCATCTGATCTTGAATAGGATGTGAACCACTGCTATAGCTGATTTACTATCACTATACAACTTCATTTTGTCTTTAAATTGAACATGTAGGTCTGACAATAGTTGTTCAATCCAAATTAATTCACACATCCCTAGTGCGATAGTCCGATATTCTGCTTTTGCACTACTCCTTGAAACAACTAGTTGTTTCTTTCTCCGCCATGTAACAACATTCCCCCAAACTTTAGTGCAATATCTAGTAGCAAACTTGCTATCTTCAAGTGAACCAACCCAATCAGCATCGGCAAATCCTTCAACTGTTCTATTATCACTTTTCTTGAGAAGTATACCTTTCCTTAGAGTCCCTTTCAAATAGCGAAGAATCTGGTCTACTACAGTTTGATATCTCACAGTGGGGGCGTGCATAAATTAACTAACTATGCTAACACTATAGGCAATATCAGGCCTAGTAAATAAATAGATTAGTTTTCCAACAAGAAGTTGATACCTCTCTTTATAAGTTGGAGCATCATCTTTCATATTTTGTCGCCTCCAATTTTTTTTTCCATTGGAGTGCTTGCTAGACAACAACCAAGTTTTTCTATTTACTTTAGTAGGTCGATGGTATATTTGCTTTGTGAAATGAAAATCCCAATTCCGTTTCTAGGTATTTCCATTCCAAGGAAATATTAAAGTCTTCCAAGGTCTTTACCTTGAATTCAGATTGTAGCAACCCTTTGAGGTTTGCAATCTCATTATTGTCATCATCTGTGATCACCATATCATCAACATACACAATCAAAATCATTGGTTGTTGGCTCCCCGGAGGTTGTTGACAAAAACTAGTAGAGTGGTTTGCTCAAGATGCGAGGTGGCTAGGGCATATGACTTCTTTAGACATCTTAGTCCTAAGAAGACATGGACCTGAAGAAGACCTACTTACAACCGAGTCATGCAATCACACTTTGAATGTTAGCAAAGAGATATTTCCACAAGAAACAAACAAGATTACCTGGAAGATCGACAGTGCACTTTTTGTAGATAGGTATTGGAGTCGCATGAGCACCTATTCTTCAGGTGCCCACTATTATGGAATTATGGAAGAGGATCTGGGATTGGTCACACATGCGGCAGGAGATGTTTACCTACTGGAGGACATTTGAGTCTTTGGGAGATACTATCGTGGAAGTCGAATGTTGACAAAGGCCCAATATCTTGCCTTATCTAGGGGTGAGCAAAAATTCGGAAAACCCGAATTAATAACTGAACGATCGATTTTGAATTTGGTTTGGTTAATTCGTTTTCGGTTTTTTTTTTTTTTTCAAATTTCGGTTCTGTTTTTGGTTAATCGGTTCGGTTTCGTTTGAATTTGTAATTTGGTTAACCGATAGAATATTAATTTAATTATTTTTTTAATTAATTAAATTAAATAATCTTGTTTTTTTATTAATCGAATAAATTTAAATTTCGGTTAAATCGATTAAACTGAATTAACCGATATTTTATCGGTTCGGTTTTTTTTTATTAAGAATTCGGTCGTTCGTTTTTATATCGGTTTATTCTTTTCAGTCTATTCGGTTCGGTTTTACCGAATACTCACCCCTAGCCTTATCCTCTTTGGTCCACTATGTGTGGAGAGCAAGAGATGGTAGTTTCTTTGATGAGGTGTAGATAGACTGTGTGAAGATTTTTAGAAGTGTGCAAATTCATGTGTTCCAACCTTTAGAAGTGTATTCTGATCTGACACTTTGTCAATCATGAGCCGCTACTAAAGTCACTTATTGTACGCTTTGCATGCTATATATAAAATTTTGTTTATCCAAAAAAAAAAAAATTCATTCCATCCCAAAGCTTTGTACGCTTTATGCTAAGAGAGAATGATATGCTTGACTTTGTGTGTACCCAAAGCTTTTTTGTTGAATCGAGAGAACCGCGGCCTAGGAGATTGCTTTAATCCATATAGGGACTTCTTCAACTTGCAAACTCCTGATCTTTCCTTGTTCTCGAACCCAGGGCTATTATCATATAGACTTCTTCATTGATGCAATTCCCAATCTAAGTTTGCTACAATGGATGGAAGCACCCTTATAGAATTTAACTTTGCAACGGGTACAAATGTTTCCTTATAGTCAAGTCTATATATTTGTGTATACTCTTGAGCTACCAAACATACTTTGTATATCTCTATCTTACCTTCCGAACCCTATTTGGACAGAAAAAAAAATTCGTTTACAACCTACCTTCTTTCCCTTGGGCAGATTTACTATTTCTCAAGTATCACTATCGTTTAGTGCTTTCATTTCTTCAAAAACAACATCCCTCCGCTTTGAATTTTTTAAGGCATTGTATATATTTGTAAGAATCTCCACATGATCATGTTGAGTGACAAATGCCATTGTTAGACAACCGATCATAAGATCCGTACATTTCAATTGGATGTTGAGTACACATCTGTGTCCCTTTCCTCAGAGCAATGGGAATGTCTAGATCGTCTATAGGAGCATTTCTTTGTGGATCTTGTTGTGAATCCACCATCGGTTCTCATGATTGGACCTGAGTAACTCGAGGCCTCCTTGAATCAAGAATTGGTTCATTTTGTTGTTGTAATGGCTGCAAAGGTTCTAAAGGTTCTTGACTAATTTCTGTGATTATATAATGTGATGATGAAGGTGGGAGAGTCCCAATGAGTAAGGGTGACACACGTAAAGAGATTGAAGGATCCCAATGATTAGCTTCCCTTGAATTCTCCCCCAAGATAAGCATTGGAATAGGACTCATCCTCTAAGAATGTAACATCATATGACACATAGAATTTTCTTGTGATAGGATTGTAGCACTTGTATCCTTTTTGAGTGGGTGAGTAGACAATGAAGATGCATTTGCTGGTTTTTGGGTCAAGTTTCTCATGTGCAGGACTGTTGTCATCTACAAACACTAGACACCCAAATACTTTTGGTGGGAGAGAGTTAAAATGATGGATATAAGGGTATTTCTTTTTGAGATAATTTATTGGTGTTCTAAATTTAAGGACTTTTGATGGAAGCCTATTGATGAGGTAGGCTGCAGTTAAGGTGGAATCACCCCAAAAGTGATGAGGGACAAAATTAGTGAGCATAAGAGATCTTGCCACTTCTAATAGATGACAATTTTTCTGTTTTGCAATCCCATTCTGTTGAGGTTTATGGACATGAGCTTTGATAAAAAATGTCATTTTGAAGAAGGTAATCCCTAAGATTGTGAGCAAAGTATTTTGCCCTATTATCTGTGCGGAGTATATGGATGTTGGCAAATTGGTCTCGAAACTTTGTCTTCTCCTTAGAGAAGGTCTTTCATTAAATAGGTAAGACTGCCAACTATACAATTACAAGGAAAATAAATACATGGAGTAATTCTAGGAACCTAAATATGGTAACCTAAATCAGAGTATATACAACCTTTATTAATTGAACCTAAATATGGTATCCTAAATCTCCTATTTGTGAGAGTATATACAACCTTTATTAGGAAATTAATTACAGAGGTAATTAAGCTACTGTAATTTATTGTCTGTTATTGACATCTCCCTTCAAATTGATACTTATCCATAAGTATTAATTTGTCATTAAGAAATTTATGTCTTCGCTGTGCAAGAGTCTTAGGAAAAATATTTGCCACCTGAAGGTTGGTAGAAACACGAGGAAGAGAAATGATCCGAGCTTCGTAAACCTCATGGATGAAATGACAATCACCTCGATTTGTTTAGTACGTTCATGGAAGACAGGATTGGCAGAAATGTGAATGACACTAGTATTATTTGCACGAAGAGGAGTAGGACTGCACAAGCTTGGGACAACTCTATATTCAGATTCAGTCGAGGACTTAGAAACAATCTCGTTTCTTACTTTTCCAAGAAATAAGAGCGGGTCCGAGAAACATGCACCATCCAGTTGTAGAACGCCTTGTATCGCTACACCTTGTATAATCAACATCACTATATGTCACAAGATCAAGTGAAGTAGAAGCAGGATAAAAAAGTCCACGAGAAATTGTGCCATGGACATAGCGAATGATTCTATGAATTGCAGCCATGTGTAGGTGCCTAGGAGAATTCTGGAATTGACTAACTTGTTGTATTGCATACGAGATATCAGGTCTAGAAGTAGTAAGATAGATAAGGCTGCCAACAAGATGTCGATAGGATGCAGGATCTGATAACTGGTCACCCTCTTCTTTCCGTACTTGAGATTAAGCTCCATCGGAGTATCAAGGGGAATGGAGTCTGGGAGACCAACAACTGTCACCAAGTCCTAAGCATATGTGTTGTGATAGAAAAATACCATGGGAACCAACATTAATCTCTATACTAAAAAAATATATGAGAGAACCCAAATCTTTCATGTGGAAAGAGACTTGTAAATGCTGCTTTAGTTGAGAGATAAGAACTAAATCAGTACCCGTGATTATCATATCATCAACATATACTAAAAGAATGACAATACCTTGCTCGGTCTTGTGAAGGAATAAAGATGCATCAAACTTGCTTTTTAGAAAAGCAAACTTGAATAAGGCAGAAGTGAATTTCTTATACCATGCACAGGGCGCCTATTTTAGACCATACAATGAACGATGCAATTTGCATACAGCAGTAGACTTAGAAATTAAACCTGTAGGAGGATGCATATAAACATCTTCCTTGAGATCTCCATGAAGAAATACACATCCATTTGATGCAAACTCCAATTTTGTGAAGCCGCAATAGCCAAAATAGTGCATGTGATGGTCATTTTGGCTATCGAAGCAAAAGTCTCATATTAACTCTATATTCTTGATTATTGCCCAGAGCAACTAAGTGGGCTTTGTATCTGACTAAAATCCCATCAGATTTGACCTTAATAGAATAAACTCATTTACAGCCAAGTGGAGTTACACCGGTAGAACAATCAACCACTTCCCAAGTCTTATTAGCTTCAAGAGGACATAATTCTTCTTGCATGGCCTGCTGCCAACATTCCTCTTTGAGTGGCTGTGAATATCTAGTAGGAACAGTAATGGAAGAGAGAGTAGCGAGAGGGCAGATGTAGGATTACCCGTGTTATGAGATGGAAATCTATATTGATTAGGAGGACCAGTAATTCTTGTGGAATGCCACAAGGAACCAGTTGGTAAGGTAGGTGTGCAAGGGGCCAACATGGAAGATCTCCGATGGTAAAAAATGTCTGGCTTAAACATTGCAACGTGAGTATTAGGAGCACCAGAAGTGTCATCAAATAAAGGCAAGAGCTGAAAAGAAGACTGTGGAGATGAAGATAGAGGAAAGAACCATTGATTTTCAAAAAATAAAACATTCCTTGAAACATGAACTAAACCATAGCGCAAAAAAGCCTTTTTGTGTGACACTATACCCTAAGAAAGCATAATGAATAGATTGAGCAGAAAGTTTACGTCTTTTCGTGGGAGGATGATGCATAAAACAGACACACCCAAAAAATGTGAAGATTTGTGTAAGTAGGATAACGACAATACAATTTAAAATATTGAGACGCAAAATCTTAAACTTTAGAAAGAAGTCTATTGATGAGAAAAATGGCTAGTGAGTGCTTCTACCCAAAACTTAGGAGGAACAGATGACTCGATTAGCAAAGTCCTACAATATCTAAACAATGACGATTCTTTCGTTTAGCTACTCCATTTTGCTGTGGAGTATAAGGATAAGAACGTTGAGAGATAATTCCTCTAGATTATAGAAATGATTGGAACTCATGAGAGATATATTCCCCTCCTGAATCAGATCTAAGAACTTGTATATGAGCAGAAAATTGAGTTTAAACGAGAGCTACAAATAGTTTAAACATAGAAAATACTTCTGATTTGTGATGCAAAAAATAAACCTATGTATATCCTATAGTCATCGATAAAGGTCACAAAATATTTGTAATGAGCATGAGAGATGGTAGGGCTAATTCCACAAACATCATGTATTATTTCAAAGCTATGTGTAGCTCTTCTACCTTTAGATGAAAAGGATAAAATTTTACTTTTGCCAAGTTTACAAGTTGCACAATTAGAAAACACTGTAGAAGGATGCACTCTCTTATTTAATAGATCGGATTTCAACAAATGAGAGAGAATCCTAGAGTTAGGATGACCAAGACGCTTATGTCATACTTCATTGGACACTCTAGACTCATTACAAAATAAAGCTCGGACAAAAGATGAGAAAAAACTCGAGGAATAGGAAATTGCAAAAAAAAAAAAATAAAAATAAAAATCCATGCTTAGGCCCCTTCGCTAACAACTGCCCTGACATCCGATCTTGCACATAACCATTATGAGTAAAATGAACATCACAATTTTGATCCACAAGTTGACCGACAGATACTAATTTCACAGAAAGATTAGGTGATACAAAAACATCCTTAAAGGAAGAAGATACATCACCCACTGCTGCAATAGATAGATCACTGCCATTAGCTATTTGAATAAATGAAGAACCACAATATCTCTGATATTGCTTAATCTATGAGAAGAATTAGTCATATGATTAGAGACACCTGAGTCTACGATCCATGAAGTAGATACAGAATCAGTACCTTGAAGTCCAACTGCTGAACATGCTTGCACAATCATTTCCTGCATTGACTCTCGAGTTAGAGGAGGTATTGTAGGCTGTAGGGGCAGTAGCAGGAGTTGTTGTAGCAGCAGCTGAGATAATAGGTTGCAAAGCACACAACAACATGATAGGCTTTGTTGGAGCGAGGAGGACGAGTAGGACACTCTTTGATGATGTGGCCAGATTGTTTGCAATAGTTACAAAATTTCTCAGGGTAGTGAGGTGCAATATGGCCATATTGTTTACATCTATTGCACTGTGTTGTGCTCATGTCTCGTCCTTTCCCTTTTCCCTTGTCATATGCAATATACGCAACTGAAACATTATTAGAAGTAACACGAGTCTGTTCCATGATATTCTGTCGTTCTTCTTCACGCAAGAGTTCACCAAAACAGATGTCCAAAGTTGGAATAGGATCTCTATTTAATAGAGGTACGAACAGATTCAGGTCGCAGTTTCATTAGAAATTGATCTCTTTGACTAGTTTTATGTACTTGTATTGCCTCCACACTTTCTGCAGAGACCTTAGCTATAACAAAATCTGAATAATCATTCCATAAAGTTAGAAAACCAAAATAATATTCTTGAACTGATAGATCCCCTTGAGTATAGTTAGCAATGGCTAACTCAAGTTGAAAACGCCTTGCATTGTTATCTTGATTATAGACCTACTTGGGATAATTCCACATGGCCTTTGCAGACTTATGGGGGCGTAAAAAAAGAATTAGATGTGGCTCCATAGAAACACGAATCCAGGTCATGATTTGATTATCTTTAGCACCCATGCTGCTTGGTCTGCAGCAATAGCTCCTTGTTTGGTGTTGCCATGTATATGACCCACAACTCCTTACCCTTGAGAAATGTCTCCTACTGAAACTCTCAGGCAGTATAAGTTTTCCCAATGAACTTGACACATACATGATTTGACCTCTCCGTAATCACTAAGACTATGACTAAGAAGGCTAAGATTTCTTGGATGATGGCTCTGATACCATGACAAATTGGTCTCGAAACTTGTCTTCTCCCTAGAGAAGGTCTTTCATTATATAGGTAAGACTGCCAACTATACAATTACAAAGAAAATAAATACATGGAGTAATTCTAGGAACCTAAATATGGTAACCTAAATCAGAGTATATACAACCTTTATTAGGGAAGCAATTACAGGTAATTGAACCTAAAGATGGTAACCTAATCTCTTATTTATGAGAGTATATACAACCTTTATTATGGAATTAATTACATAGGTAATTAAGCTGTTGTAATTTATTGCCTATTACTGACAGTTGACAGATGTTACATTGGAATAAATTCCTTATCATTTTATGAAATTGTGGGAATGGATATTGACATCAGATTTATGTTTGAGGAGATAGACCCAACAAGTACAAGTATGGTCATCTATGAATGTGATGAACCATCTCTTGCCGGTTAAATCCCCCACCCTAGCTGACCCCAAACATCACTATGAACTAGGTGAAATGGTTTAGATGATCGATAATTCTGGTTTGCTTAGCAAGAAGGCATGACTCACAGTGAAAAAAGATGGATCATTATTGAGTAATAATTTTGGATACAAGTGCATCAAGTATTGAAAACTTGGATGTCATAAACGTCTATGCCATAAGAGTACGTCCAAATTTATTGAACTAGACACACAGAGAGTAACTAGTAGCTTCGGTTGCAGAGAAGAACTAGTGAGATAGTAGAGGCCTCCTCGTTCTTTAGCATTGTCAATTGTCTTTCCCGAAGACAAATCTTGAAATACACAATGATCATAAAGAAATGTTACTTTACTGTCTTGATACTTAATTATTTTGCTAACTGATCAGAGATTTTGTTTTAAACTTGGAACATACATGTCAGATTTCAATTGAAGTCCTTGAACAAGAACATCTCCAATCCCTACCACCATAATTGTATTTCCATTTGCCATTGAAACTTTCACTTCATTGGTGCATATTTTGTAATTTGAAAAAAACTATGCATTGCCCCGTCATGTGATTAGATGCACCGGTGTCAACAATCCGTTTATCTTATCATTCCTTTGTGATAATATGGTTGATGAGATATTGTTTCGTTGGGCGATCACAACCTTAGACGTGGAATCCAAAATTTCAGGATTTTGGTTTTTGGGAAATATGAACTTCAAAATGTCCATTTGTTCATGAGTATAAGGTGCAGGAGGAGTCTTCTTTGGCTCACTGGCTATGTGAGTTGATGGTTTTCCTACCTTTTATTTCGTGGCTTTCAATCTGGGGGTTTTTCCATGAATGTTCCAACAAATTTCTTTGGTATGATTTGTCTTCCCATAATGCTTACACCATAGTTTATTTTCTCTCTGTTTATGAAATTGTGGTCGAGTGGTTGTTAAAGCAGATCCTTGCGGTTGCACTTCTGTGACATTAAGAGTGGAAGGCTTCATCATAACTTTCTTCCTACTTTTTTCTAGTCAAACTTCAATAAATACTTCATGGAGAGAAGAGGTTTGACACCTAAAATCCGACCTCACACTTCATCCAAGTTTTTGTTGAGGTCTTGAAGAAAGTTGAATATCCGATCTTTTTCAAGGGCCTTGTAATACAACACTTCATCTTCAACACACTTCCGTGTAAAGATCCATTTGTTGTCATAGATCAATCAGTCGGTAGTAATATTCAGTCACTGACTTTGATTCTTGCTTCATGTTCCTGATTGGGTTTCCAAAAATTAGGATGTGTTTTGAAGATCTGAGTACATCTCTTGGACTGCCTTCCAGATTTCTTGAGCATTCTTGTAGAGTAGGTAAGTCCTTCCAATTTGAAGCTCCATTGAATTAATCAACCAAACCATAACAATGAATTTTCGGCTTCCCATGCGTTGTACGTTGCATCACTGGTTGCTGGGATTGGTGTTTGACCAGTTAGATAACCCATTTTTCCTTTTCCTTTTCCTGAATCACCAAAAGCATGGATTGATACCATTCTCTTAAATTTAACCCATTCAGTTTATATTGGGTAATTTGCAGAAAATGATTCATATTCGAAGTTGCGACGATGGTTCCAATAGAATTTGATGAATCCATGATCAAACTCTTGGTGTGACTGGAAAGAATTATGAAGAAAAATTACACACACAACTCTATGATCTCTATCTTAGGTATAACGAAGCCAAATAATTACATCATACCTAATTTAAAAGATTATAATTTTATTCCTTATTTTATGCCATCTTTATCATCTCTTTCGGATATTATTTTGATTTCTTATTTTCCATTATCTCTTTCCAACAAGGATTAGAACTGAGTTAGCAGCAAGAGATTAGGAGTGCAGGTGAAGGCTCGAGAAATTAAGAGAAAATGAGCAATTTTTGTGGCAGTGACAAAGAAGAGGAGGCTACCACTGTAGACAATAGAGATAGATGGACGGCATGGAACAAAGGAAGGGCAGGTACTACCGGGGGTGGAGGGTTTCATGTGGAAGGGAGAAGTCTATGATGCAGAGATATGTATTTCATTGCTCACTGAAATATGGATACAATATATGCTTTTATATACTCTGGTTAACTAATCTAAAAACTAAGGCATCATACCCCTTAATGTTCACATAATTTTATGACTAAGTCGTGCGTTTCTATTTTATATAATACTTAGCAACTCCTTTTCTTCATTATATAAACATATTTAATCTTTTAACACGTTGACTTGGTAACCTTGATTATACTACACTGTAGAAGATTCATTCCTCTTATATGTATCTTTTTATGCATTTCTTGAGTGTAAAATCAGATATTTGATTGTTCCTATTTCCTATTGCCCTCTTCTAGATCTAAGTCAAGGAAGGTATTTATTTGCATGACCTCGAAATTGAGGTATCTGTGTATCCTTATTCCGATTTATTTTGGTTTTGTCTGCAAATGCAGCTTTTGCATAATTGAAGGACCTGAAACAGTTCAGGATTTTGCAAAAATGGAATTGCAAGAAATTCAAGATAACATCAGAAGTCGACGGAATAAGATCTTTTTGCACATGGAGGAGGTGTGGGTTTGTTGATTTAATGAGAATTTTCAAGTTAAATAAATGACATTAATTTCTTGGATTATATTAGAATCTTTTAGATATCAAAAGGAATAGCCATATATAAGACAATCCATCTTAAACATTGAGAACTAATAGCTACCTGAGGTTTCTAGCACTCTGCTATGTATGAACTCATTCTTCAGCAATTAAAAAATGAGGGACAAGATGCATAAGAAACTGCTGGACATAATCAATCAAGGCAGTCAAGATTCTATGACAATATAGTTAGCTATTAGAACTATTGTTCATGTGACAAACATTTTTATAATTATGAGCATGATGGTCAAGATTGTGATCTGGACTTTAGGATCTTACCGTCTTGACCTAAATAATTGAGATCATAGGTAGAATCTGAATCAGGTTGGAACCTTGCCTACTAATGATCCTAGTCTATGCTTCCTCGCTGTTCCAATATACCTTGACTAGATGGAATATGATTATATTTTAGTCATGAAATTAACTGAAAGCCTGTAATCTTTTTGGCATCAAAACTTTAAAAAAAACACAACTATATGTGATTCTCCTAACTATAATCTCTTTTAAATTTGCTATTGCCATTCCTCTTATAAATTACTATTTGCTATGTGAAGATGTAGAAATATATCGCATTGTCCTTATATCTATGATATGGATTATTTCAATTATGCTTTATGCTTTGTGATGTGAGAATGGCGAAGTTTAAAATGTTTGTATTAAACTATTAAATACTACATTGAAAGTTAGTATGTAAAATAAATTATAAATGTCAAGTATAGTTCTAATGAATACTAAAATAAAATAGTAAGATGTTTTGATTCTATAATTCAACCTACAATCCAAGCCTATGGACCTCCCCTATTCCTAGGTAGAAGAATGATCCCGCAATCTTGGCTATAATGGCTATAGGTCTATTTTGAAGGGGACAGTTATTCCCTCTTTTTCATTCTACTACTAGATGAAAAATGGGCAAGAATCAAAAGTGCCCTTTATTTTTGTTTTCATCAAAAATATCAAAAGAGTAGCCTATATTTTTGTTATCGTCAAAAAGGCACCTCATGTTGAAAAAATATCAAAAGAGAGTCCCTTATTTTTGCTATAGTCACAAGGGTGCTCCATGTCAAAAGTATCAAAAGGGCACCCTATCCTATTTTTCATCCCAAAATACCAAGACTCCAACATTATTGTAGCAGTTTTGGCTAAAACTGCTACCATGTAAAGCAAAATTGCTCTAACTTGGTCAAAATCACTTCAACCTATTATTGTAGCATTTTGCCTTTTAATATTTTTTTTCGATATAGAATGTCCTTTTTACGATAACAAAAATAAAAGGTGTCCTTTTGATTTTTGTCCATGAAAAATAGCTAATTTTATACATGATAAATTTGTTGATACACATTACTGACAAATGATAATGTGCTAATTGTAAATAGATTTGAAGCTTCAATTTCAAAGAAAACTTTTAGAGATTATAGGTTTTAAGTTAACAAGAACTAAAATTGAGTATATAAATTCCTTTTTCAGCAATAAGAAAAAAGAATCAAATGGATAATTAAGATAGAAGGGAATGAAATTCCCATATGAGTTGTAGATATCTTTAATCTGTTATTCGACAAAAAAAGGAAATATTAATGTAGATAATATAAGTAAAATAAAGTTAGTGTAGCCATTGAGAATATACTAAGATGTGTCAAAATTATTTAAAAAATGATAAAATGAAGACTACTAATATCCGGTAGCAATTTGGTGCGGCTTTAGTTGATGATAAATGAGAGAAATAGATTGAGATGATATGAATATCTTCTAAGTGGATCAATAATTTTATATTTAGAAGAGTCAGTTGAGTAGAGTGAAAGTCGTACGGAGTAGGGTAGCAATTTGGTGCGGCTTTAGTTGATGATAAATGAGAGAAATAGATTGAGATGATATGCATATCTTCTAAGTGGATCAATAATTTTATATTTCAGTTGAGTGAAAGGTGTACGAGAGACCAAAGCTTCATGTAGCAGATCCAAATAGTAGGGACTTGGAACAACATGGGCTGATCTTCAAATCAACTAGATGATTAAGAAAGACAGGGAAAGCAAGTCTGAAAATGTTTCACTAATTGGTTTCTGAAATTTTTCTTTTTATCATTTTGTAGTATTTAGAAAATAAAATAAAACTATTGAATTTGCAAAGAAACATGATTCACCTCTAATAAATTCAAATGTGTCGTGTAAATCAATTCTATATATTTTTTATTTCTCTTTTCAGTTTCCAAGATCTATTTGGAAAGAATAAAAAAATGAAAATAGAACATTTTCCCAACCAAACACTAGTCAACTTTTATTGGCAAACAAATTGAAATAAATAATTATAAAGCCACAAAAACTTAAATAAGCAAAGAAAAAACAAACTCTCATTGAGAAATGATCTTGGCATTTCCCTGAACATCTCTCTTTGATTCTTATAGGTTCGCAGGCTGAGGATACAACAAAGAATAAAAAATGCTGAACTAGGAACCTTCAATGAGAAACAAGAAAGTGAACTTCCTGACTTTCCATCTTTCATTCCTTTCTTACCTCCCCTGGTATGATTTTGTGCAGCAATTAGCTTTGTTCAATGTACTCTCAATGCGCAACTATGTAATGCACATGCAATTGAAATCAGACACCAGCAAACCTGAAGTTGTACTATGCTACCTGCTTCACTCTCATTGGGGGAATTATCATTTTTGGTGGTCTTCTTGCACCAACTGTAAGCCCATTATCAGTTATCCTTTAAATTTTTTCAAGCTTTGTAGCTAAATGTGACTTGCTTTATTCTATATTGGATATATCTGCTGGCAACTATTATCCCTGTTGAGAATAATGTTCAACTTTATAAAACCTGATATATCAAGCACCAATAAGTACCATCATCATGTTTCTTCCTTAGACAAACTTGGAACCCTGATATTCAAATTAAGATGGTCATTTATTTCAAATTCAAATGACTGACAAGTTCTAACATGTTTTGGTCATTAACCAGCTGGTCATACAGAGATTTCGAAATTATTTCTCTTTAATTTCTATTAATTGATAAATTCGTTCTTTTGTATGTGCATCTTGAGTTCCTTTGTAAAAATGTGTGGTTTGCTGCTTTCTTCGTTAGAATACAACACCCATAAAAATTTCTTCAATAGAGCACAAAATCCATGAAAAAAATATTTTCATGTTTAAAATCAACTGGCTTTTGATCCTTAAAGTAATATCAGGGGTATATGTGACTAGATGGACCATTCATCAATTGAAAGTTATTGACTTTATAAGGCAATATAATACTTCAATGTCTCATATAAAATTTCCGGGTGGATACATTATTATTTTTTTATTTTTGTATCAATTTTTTTGTGCTGTACACATTTTGCATTGGATTTTTTAATTTAGGTGGTTATACTCTTTTCTTTCACCTAATGTTGGTTGAACATGTTAATCTAATGACTGTTTCTTATCAATCTTCCAGCTGGAGCTCAAGTTGGGAATAGGAGGAACATCTTATGCAGACTTTATAAGAAGTGTGCATTTGCCTATGCAACTGAGGTAAGATTTTGGATGCCATAAAATGACTATATTACCTACCTAGTTTTCTTTTCTCACATTTCTCCCATAAGTAAGAATCTCTGAAAGTGGGCCCAATTATTTACTCTAAGAATGTGGAGAAATAAATTATTATTTGTTTGCGTTGAAGTGTTAAATTGACTATAGTTATTCTCTACTCTAGTTGACATGACACTATAATCGAACCAACAGACCACCTACTGACGGGGAAGAAAATTGATAAACTGAAAGAGATAATTAGCCTCAAAAAAGGGACAACTATCACACAAAAAGACTTTCAAATTGTATCAATTTAAAGATAATTAGAGTACAAGACTTTAGGTCTTTCATACACTTGACTCAACTATAAATGCTAAAACAAATATTTTAAATAAATAAAATATGCTAATCTTAATTGGGATTATAATTATTCCCTATTTGTTGCCAAAATAGAAATGCTAATTACTAAATGACAAAATCAAAGGTTCTTTGTTTAACTCAATAGAGGTTCTACTAAAAATTGCATTGCAGGAGCTTATCTAAGGTGTCACTGGATTGATTTTTTAAATTGTAATAAGAGAGTTCTTTTACTAAGGTTGAGTTACCAGGAAGCTTATTCGATCACTATCTTAGCTACGAGTTCATCGATTGTAACTGAACTAAGGTCTTAAGATGTTGTATTTGAATTTAACTACTTAAGGAAGGGTATCTTGTCTTTATATCTTTATATACTTGTTAGGTAGTCTTTTAAAGTTAAATGGGATATATTCTTAATTAAGTATATTTTTAATTTGATGCCACTGTGTTGTACATCTTGCTTTCTAATTGTCTAGACACATCACTAATCATTTTTAACGGGCCCACTAAAGGTGAATTTGGCAAATCATACTCGTTCAGTAGACACATCGCTAGTAGATGTCACGTTAAGTCAGTCAAATAATTTTCAATGTAGTCCAACCAATAAAGAAATATATTGGGGTCCATTCTACCATCAAAAGTAGAGGCATCTGATCTAACACGTGTAGATATACAATAATTATTATTTTCAAAAAAAAATTAATTCTTCTCTAGTCTAGGATAATTTAACTTTTGTATCATTTAACATACTGTATGTCATATATTCAAATCTCACTGAAGTTTCCTTTGCAGTCAGGTCGATCCAATAGTAGCATCTTTCTCAGGTGGAGCTGTGGGAGTTATATCAGCTTTAATGGTGGTTGAGATCAACAATGTCAAGCAACAGGAGCAAAAGAGATGCAAATATTGTTTAGGAACTGGTAAATCTTCAAGATCCTTAGTATTGTTCATGAAATTTATTTAATTTTTTTCATCTGTATCAAACATGTGATCTGCTATTATTTCTAATATAGGAATAGAAAAACATCAGTTTTGCAATTGGTGGTTGTAACAAATGACAAGGGGTGTTGGGATCCCTAGTGCTTTTGATACCACTTGTGGGATTTGAGATTGCTCTAGCAACACTTGGTGGGATTGTACATGGGACTTTTCTTTTTTTTTTTTTTTGGTTGCAACTCCTTAGCTTCATTAGTGCCACTGACACTCTATTGGCACACTAGCATAATACCTTGTCATTTTGTCTGGGACCAAGCGAGGATCTTTTTAAGGTTTGTCCTCGGCTCTAGCTCAATTTTTTTGGTTACCTATTGTAAAAAAGGTTTCACTATTAGATTTATTATATATTGGTTCTTTTTGTAAAAAAAAGTTTGTTACTTATCCTAGCCCACCTTGTTTTCTTGGATCTGTCATCCGTCCCTGGAATGAAAAGAATGGACTTGAAACCACCAATTTGATTAATATTTAGTGATTCCCAAACTCTTGAAAGTAAACTTTTGGTAGGTGTAACTCAACCTTGCTCGTTTCATTTCACCCTTTTCAAATGAAACATTTGGCCTAGACCGTGATGCTTCAAAGTAGGGGTGGGGAAAAATACCGAGTGAAATATACTGAATCATATTGATTTTATCGAAAATTTAGGTACGGTATTATACCATATCGAATTTTTCGGTATCAGTATAACATATATACTGTACTGATATCGAAATTTTAATATAACGGTATGAAATTTATATCATACCGAAAATTCGGTATACCAAAATTTTGGTACGGTTGTATGAATTTTTTATATCGAATTTTTTCATACAGTATACGAGTTTAGGATTAAGTATACCATACTGAACACTCCTACTTCAAAAAATCTTAGTTTATTTATTGCCTTGCCATAACCCTGCTTACAAGATAGGAAGGGCATGTGTTTTTTGTTGTCTCATTTGCTAAATGTAAGATATGTCGGGGTTGACAAGCTCATAGTGCTGTTTTTTGGGAAAAGAAATTCAAACCTTTTCATTAAATTTTCACCAGCTGGAGAAAATTAAATTGTTTGACGAACTCAGGAAATCCTTTTTGGTGGAGGTAACCCCAGAGTTGTTTCTGTGAAATTTTAAACGTAATGGACACCATATCTGCAATTCAGATATTCCTTGGAACTTTCTCCCCTAAAATTTTGCTCACATCATGTGCAGGATACCTTGCTTGTGCACGCTGTTCAAGCACTGGCACTCTTGTTTTAGCCGAGCCAGTTGCCACTGTCAATCCATTAATCGGCCTCTATCACCACCTCGTACAGAGAGGTGTTCAAATTGTTCAGGTTCAGGGAAGGTGAGCTATCATGACTCAAAAAGCAGTTGTTTACACATATTGCCGTGCTTCCTATACTCTACAAACTAAAGAGCCCCACAAATTTGCAAATTTGCTGGTTCAAGTATTTTTCTTTTTGAAGTGATTTTATTTTTCTCTAGTGCGCTGCTCATCTCATTTATGTTTCTTGAAAGTAATGGTTTCAGTAATATCCTCATTACGCACTGGGTTTCAATCACAACAGTGTGATGATAACTTTTTAGTATGCCAATTTTATTCTCTCTTATAAACTCTCTTTGGTCCTCAAGCTATGTTGTCCTTGAAAATACAAAGTTACTTATCAAATCTGAACCGGAAGGCCTCACAATTGTGATTTTGTAGGTTATGTGCCCAACATGCCTATGCACAGGGATGGCCATGGCCAGCGAGCACGATCCTCGCATCGATCCATTCGATTAGATCTCTCAAGTCTCATTTCGACATGCAATGAGTTGGTTTACCACTGTTTCACTTGGCAAGTGGATTGCCTGGCAGGCCTCATTTCGCAGTTATTTCTCCAATCCGACTACGCAGTACTTAGTTCATACAGGCGTTCAAAAATATACCAGTGTGAGTATATATATATGCATGCAGATTCTGAATGTTTACACCAAGCTGGAGTTGTGTTGTAGTTTGCAATAAAAACCTTGGGAGTTCAATGACAATACACTTTATGTAGTTAATTTTATGATTCCTTCTGCTGTGCCAGCGAGGATGCTTAAAATATATTTAAATATCAAAAGGTTCTCCATCTAATTATTTTAGTATCGTTAATATTGTGAATTGCACATGGTATCAAAGTTAAATTTGACTGTACTTATTTTTATTATCTCGTTGGGTATGGTATAGTGATAAAATATTCAAAGTTTGAATTTTATTACAGATAAATTTTCTGGTTGTTGTATTTTGGATTTATAGACGAAACAAGGGAAGACGGTCTATCTATTATATATAGGGTAAAAATTAAAATACCTCTCCATATTTAACGACTCATCAAATGGACATTTCTTTTATAACAATCCTCAAATGTGCGTCTCATCGTTTTTTTTCCCCTGAGATATCTTTATTTTCAGTATTGTTAACTAATACAATTTGATAAAATATTATATTTTCTTTTAATCAAAATTATAATATTATTGTATGAAAATATTTTTTTTATCAATTTTGTTAAAATTATTTAAATTTTAATAAAAATTTTATAATTAGGATAAAATCACTTTAAAATTTCAGTAACAGTTAGCTCGTAACGGTTATAACACGGTATTAGTTATTAAATAATTATGACAGCTATCTAAGTAGTTATTGTTTGATTGTAACGGTCTTAGATAACTGCTCAATATTGTAATAGTAGGTTACAGAATTATAATAGTTACAAATAGTTGTTAAAAAATTTAAAGTGATTTTAACCGAGTTAAAATCATTTAAATGGAGTTTAAGAAATTTTGATAAGTTGGTAAAAAATATTTTATATAATTGAGGTGTAAGAGTTTGATGGTCGCAAAAGACGATTCATTTCTACGTCTCTGTCAATTCGTCCCAGATCAAAATGAAGAGGATAAATCAGGGGGTTATTAGCCCAGATACTATACTAATGTATGGGGAAGATAGATATATTAACTTTGTCAAATTTTAACTTCAAATATGATAATAGTAATATTCATGTTTTAATCATTAATTGATCTCATAAGGAGAAGGTGTAGAAGTTTGAGGGGATGAATAAAGTGAGAAAAAAATTAATTTAAATTGAATATACGATGGAATCAACTAAATTAAAAATTTGATTGGGTTATTTTGATATTTTTTTAAATATCAGTTTTTTTATTAAATAAATTTGAAATTTAATTTCTATTCGAAACTCAACTGGCTAAATAAAACTGAAATACATAAAATCAAATTGAAAATATTCTCATGATTTGAATTTGATTAACAAAAATTTAATTTTGATTTTGATTAAATTTATCATTGTTAAAAAATTAATTAATTTAATTAATTTGATTTTTGACTGAATTAATCGATTTAGTTTTTATTAGAAAATTTGATCACTTAGGTTGATTAAAAAAAATTAAATATATAAGAGTTCTCCTAGAACATTCACTGTTCATCTAGCAAACCAACTTAACTAAAGAATTGTAAGGTCAGTGCGGGGAGGCCTTAGATCTAAGGTTGAACTCTGGTGCTTCTTTACAGAAGTGCATTGCCTAAGATGTATCCAATGATCTAAAATTTTCTCTCTCTATTATGATACAATATAATCGTTATTTAGACATTCATGATTCGATCCCTAACTATGACGTATTTTATAAAAAATTTTCTTCAAATAGGCGCGAACCCTGGACGCTGGACTTCTAGACCGTTACGACCCCGATTTATCCTGGTGACCGATGAAAAATTTTATAGAACCGGATCGATCATCCCAGATTCATCTGCTACCTGATCAACTTCTATTATGATACAATAATAAAATCTTTAAAAAAAGAAATAAAAATAAAAGAAATATTTTAAAAATTATTTTTTAAATATTTATAAATTATATTTTAAATTTATTTAATAGAATGTGAAAAACAAATGTCTTCATCTAAAATTGCTATAATGGTGGAGCAGGTAGAAAATGCACCGAGGAAATCGCCTCACCAGCTGGCCTACGGGCTGCAGCACCGCCGCCCGGTTCAGGCTGTCCCTCCTCCCCGGTCAGGACACCGCCTCCGCTCGCACCCAACCCAAACCCAAAACCCCAAATAGCGACGCGGCTCGAGTCCATCCCTAGTAGCCCCCGCCGCCTATCGGGCGGCGCGCCCGCTCGCACCACGCCGCTGGATTGCGCGCGGCACCGTAAGCCGCCCACGGGCGGTGCCCCGACTCACCACCAAACAAACCCCATCATGAGCCCTATGGCCATCACCGCCGCCCCCCTCCTCCTTTCCTCATCGCTGCCTCTGCCGCCTACTCCTCCTTCATGGCCGCCCGCCACCGCCGCAGCCTCCTCTCTGAAGAGGGACACTCCCTCTTCCGGTGCACTAGCCGCGTCCGCCGCCTCCGTTGCGGCATCCCCTTCTCCTTCCCTTTCTCCGTCGCCGTCCCCCTACCCTGACAGATCGCCCTCCCCGTTTCCTCCCCCGCCCTCCGCTCCTTCTCCTCCACCCTCGTCCTTTGCTGCCGTCCCCTCTCGCCGCCTGGCCACCCCCATATGGACCCAGGACGAAACCTTCGCCCTCATCGACGCCTATCGCGAGAAGTGGTACGCCCTCCGCCGCGGCAACCTCCGGGCCAACCACTGGCAAGAGGTCGCCGAAGACGTCGCCGGCCGCTGCTCCTCCGGGCCCTCCCCGCCGAAGACGGCCGTTCAGTGCCGCCACAAGGTTGAGAAGCTCCGCAAGCGCTATCGAAGCGAACGTCACAAATCCCTCCATCTCGACCCCTCGCTCTTGCCAGCTTCCTCCTGGATTTATTTCCGCAAGATGGATGCCATGGAGCACGGAGGCAACGGAGGAGTCGGCGGACCCCGTCGTCCTTCTGCGGCGCCTCCTTCCACCGCCCCGTCCCTGCCTCCCTCTGACAACGACGATGACGACCAAGAGGAGGAGCGCGGCGGGCGCCTCAGCGGAAACAGCAGTGCGCTTCACCGCCTCATGGGCAACGGCGGCGGAACCATTGGGGAGCTCCGGTTCAGGATACCCAAGGCGGTGCGGTCAAAGGTCTACAGAGCTGTGCATAGACCGCCCCCCGGCCCTGACACGAATCATAACCCTACGCCCCGCATCTTCAAGGGATACGTCGGCGGCCGGCCGGCGACGGAGGGAATGTGGCCTAAGGTGCATAGGAAAAGCCACCGCCACAGAATGGCGACGGAATCGAGCGCAATCAGAGAGATGATTTCGGCAGTAACGATGCTTGGGGATGGATTCCTGAGAATAGAGCAGATGAAGATGGAGATGGCACGGGAGATAGAGAAGCTGAGAATGGAAATGGAATTGGAACGCACCGAACTTATACTCGATACCCACCGGCGCATCGTCGATGCTCTTCTGAAAGGCTTCTCCGGCAAGAAGCGGGCTAAAGTCTCGCCGGAGGATTGACAAGGTCCTGGCTTTCTTAGCTTCTGACTTCTTTTCTGTTTGACTTACAATGTTTGACGTAGAATCTGGTAGTTGTTGAATGCTACTTTGACGTAATGACTGGTAGTTTGCTAGGTAGTTTGTTCTTCTTACTTCATAGCTTTTGGCCATGGAACCATGAGTACTTCTTTCTACTTAACATATGTTATCTGCCATTGTTGATATCGTATCGTAAATTAAGTTTTAGCTTTCTTGGTTTGAGTTCTTGCATTCATTGAATTCTCCAGAACCTCATACTGGCTTTAATTTGCTTACTAGTCCCTGCATGTTTATTTTGGTGTTATATTGATTATTTTAGGGTTTAGGGTTTGGGGTTATCTGTGTTATAGAAGTCAGAACAGTGTGGACTACATTGCACTGGGAATTTTGTATGATCTTTTTTTATGCCTTTTGTCTTGTTCATAGTTTTTTGAGAAACCGTAAGCACAAGAGAGAGAATTTCAATGACATTTTTCTCTTCTGAGGACCATCTCATTGGTTTAGCACTTGACTGGGAAAATATTTTTTGTTTCTTCTTGTTTTTTCATTAATGAAAAAAAAAAAAAAAAAAAAAAAAAAAAAAAAAAAAAAAAAAAAAAAAAAAAAAAAAAAAAAAAAAAAAAAAAAAAAAAAAAAAAAAATTAGAATAGTTATAAAATTTCCTTTTTATTTGGCTTTCTGCTTGTTACACATAGCGAACTCATTGGATCTGTCTGCTTTGTAACCTATGTAAAGCATTAGCAAATGTTACTGGGAGAAAAAAAAGAGAGGAGATTTTGCCATCATAAATACACAATTTGCATGAAGGGAGCGGTGCAACGGTAAAATTGCTACCGTATAACTTAGTGGTCATAAGTTCGAGTTTCGGAAATAGTCTCTTACAAAGTAAAATAAGATTGTATACAATAGACCTTGTATTGACGGAAGCTTTATGCACCGGGGGTTTGAGTTTTTATTATACTTTTTCTTACCTATTTCATAGACTTGAATCCTATGCACACAGGCTTGTGATGAATCATGTTATTCACTGCAAATATGTTTTTCTCATGAGAGAGACGAAAATTTTATCAGAGACGTGATTATTTTCTCGATGAATTGTAGATCTACGTGTGTGGTTTGAGGTAGTAGAATCTAACAAATGATGCTAATGTGAATGATATTCGAGACACTTGTGATTCTAATAATCTTATCATCACCTTCATTGCTAAGGAAACATTTTCTTTCAACTTCTTGCCAGGATCTAGTTAGAATGAGTTTGTTGGAGTTTTATCCATGAAATTTTTGGCCTTTTCCTTCGTTGTCGGAGCTGCCCTTTTGGAGTTCGTAAGCCACGTATCGTGGAGATCAAATCTTCTGTCCCCTTTTTCCCTATCTTTGTATCTCAAAATTGTAGTTCATCATCGGTGGCACGATTACTACCCGAACATCGCAGGCAGCCTTTAGTTGTCCATCCCGATCAAATTATACTCTGAGAGAAGGTGAATCTGTCGAAGATCGCCGTCAATTGTGAACTTATTGGATAGAGGTCGGAATCCGATTGATCGCAATTGACGGCGATTGGCCGAAGGTTGCCGCGGTATCTAGGCGACAATCAGGCATACCATCGGCTATGGACAGTGATTTTGGGACACAAGAATAGGAACAAATGGGGGCAGAATATTCTTTTTTCCCTATCTCTGTATCTCAAAATCGTCGTTCATCACCGGTGGCATGATTACTACCTAAACACTGCCGGCGGCCTTCAGTTGTTCATCCCGATCAAATTATACTCTGGAGGGAAGGTGAATCTGTCGGAGATCGTCATCAATTGCGATCTCATTGGATAGAGGTTGAAATCAGGCGAGATCGCAATTGACGGTGATTTCCTTGGGTTCACCTTCCCTCAAAGTATAGTTTGGTTGGGATGGGTGGCCGACGGTTGCCCGCGGTATCTAGCGACAATCGGGCATTCCATCGGCTATGGACGGTGATTTTGGGACACGAGAATAGAACAAATAGGGACAGAATATCCCTTTTTCCCTATCTCCATATCTCAAAATTATCGTTTATCACTAGTGACACAATTACTATCTGAACATTGTCGGTGGCCTTCGGTTGTCCATCCCGATCAAATTATACTTTGGAGGGAAGGTGAATCTGTTGGAGATTGCCGTCAATTGCGATCTCATTGGATAAGATTGAAATCCGGTGAGATTGCAATTGACGGTGATTTTCTTGGGTTCACCTTCGTCAGAATATAATTTGGTTGGATGGGTGGCCGAAGATTGTCGGCGGTATCTGGGCGATAATCGAGCATACCATCGAATATGGATGATGATTTTGAGATACGAGAATGGGAGAAAATGGGGACAGAATACCCCACTCCTTATCGTAGAAGGTTGAATGTATTCTTTGAAACATAACGAAGCATGCATATTAGCTTGAATGTGGCATTATCCTTGTTTTGTAGGATGTTTTCCTTGCTGTGTAAAATAAATAATAAAACATTCAAAATAAAATTAATTATAAATTTAAATAATTGATTAAATAAATTTAAAATGTAAAAACTTTCAACATAAAAAAAAAAAATCAAATTTAGAATTTCATAACATCTAAATAAATTAAATATTAATTCATATTATTAAATAAATTTAATTGTCTTGACATTTAATTCTGCTTGATTTCTTTAGAACTTTAATCAAAATTAAAAAAAAAAACCAAAATTGTCACTTACACCGGAAAAAAAAACGAAAAGATTTTTTAGCACAATCCTTTGAGCTCTGATATCTTAAAAGAAAAAAAAAATACTATTCCTTTGAGCTCTGATATCTTAAAAAAACAAAAATACACTAATCCTTTGAACGAAAAGATTTTTTTGTCTGATATCTTAAAATAAAAAAAATCTGAAAATTTTAAGGGTAAATTTTCATAACTTCCCACGTACTATTTCAACTTTATATGTAATCTTCACACAATTTTTTCTTTACATATAGTCCCTGATGGGATTGACAAGACAGTTTGGTGAGTATTATTTGAAGAAAGTTGAGTATAAAAAGTTAGAAAATTGAGTATGTAAGGTTGCATCCACCATATCAATAACTCGTGTACTCAATTTTCATTCTTTTATACTCAAGTTTCACTCTTTTATACTCAATTTTCACTGATGTATATTCAAGTTTACTCTTTTAGACTCAATCCATCAGGGAATAAATACAAAGAAAAATTCAAATGGGGAGTGTATGCAAAGATCAAGTGGTCATGAGGGAGTTTTATGTAATTTATCGAAATTTTAATGAATGACGGGACAGTTAACCTATTCGATTGACATTCAAACGTGTTGGACTTTGAATGACATCCTGAATTAAATTATACCCTAAAATATTTGATAAATCCATCAAAAATCATTACAATTACAATTTCATATTATTTTTTATTTGTGAGGGTAACATTTTTCTAACGGTAAATTATAAAAAACTTTTCAATCCCCATTTGATCTTTACATGCACTTCCTATTTAAGATTTTTTTTACATTCATTCCTTAATGGATTGAGTATAAAAGAGTGAAGATTTAGTATGCATCAGTAAAAATTGAGTATAAAAGAATGAAACTTGAATATAAAAAAGTAAAAATTAAATACATAATTTCTTGATGTGATAGATACAATTTTACATATTCAAATTTTTAATTTTTATACTTATTTTTTTTTAAATAATACTCATCGAATCAAAGAAAATGAATAGGAATTACATACACAGATAAATTTGAAAATGAAAAATTTATGAAAATTTTTCCCTTTTCGAATCCTTTAATTGCTCTAATTTTTTCTGTCACTGCCAACACGAAATTCGTGGGGTCGTATATTCGAGAAGCGAGGTCCTTCTAGTGGATTCGCTCTGCTTTTTCAACAAAAGGCGAGAAAAGCAGGAAGAACGTGACCGCATTCATTACCAAATTACTTCCTTCAAAGCCTCCCATTAGTCCTGTTTAAACTCCCGCAAAAGCAGAGCAAACAAAGCAATGCAAAAACAACAAAAGACAAAATTAAAAAAACAAAAACAAAGCTCGTAGAACTTTGATTAGGCGAAGTTGGATCACAATACTTCAAACTCTCAACTCATCTTAGATTTCAGAAGATCGAAGTAGAGAAAAAAAACCCTTTTTCGTTATAATATATTCAAAGGGTCGATTACAAGCATCCCAAGTATGATGCAGTTGTTGAAAACAAGTTTGATCAACTACTGCGGCTTCCTCCGTGATTTGTCGGTGTGTTTTTTTGTTTTGCTTTTGTTTTTTCTTTTCTTTTCCTTTCTTGTAATCTTAGATCGTTCGGATGGTAAACTGATTAGCCAGCGACCACCGCCGTATCGGTCCTGACGTGCACATCGTTGGCGGCGGCGGCCGCCGTGGCCGAATCCTTCTTCGAGGAAGCCTTTTGCGACAACTTCCGGTTCTTCTCTTTGGCCTCGTCCATCTCGATCTGCTCCTGCCGACACTCCTCGCTGCAGAACGGCATGTCCCCTCTGCTCGCATCCACAGAAAACCCAGATCAATCTCAAAATTAACTCCGAAGGGGCAAACCTTTGTTTCGAGAGGCGCAGAACCAAAAAGGGGCGAACCTGTACATGAAGATGTCGCGGTTGCCGGCGAGAGACTTGCGGCAGAGGAAGCAGGAGTCGAGAAAGTGCCGCGGCTCGTCGTCGTCGAGTCCGTCGCAGAAGAATCTAGCCCTCGCGAGCCGAGATCTAGCCGGCGCACGCACCGCCTCTATTCCCGACGAGAACGGAGACGAAACGGCGGAGGAGGAAGAGGAATCCATGGAGATCTTCTTCTCTAGGTCGCCGATAGAAGAGGAAGTGTGTGGAGGGGCGATGGTAGGGCGGTGGGGAAGGTCAATATAAAGCGTCGAGGCGAGCGAGGAAGACTAAATTAATATTAATTAAAATCGATTAAAAAAAAGAATTATATGTTCCGTTGATGCAGAAGCTGGGGCCCGCATCCACTACTTTCCATCAGAGCCGTCGCTTTTGAGTTTTGTTTGATCGCGACGCTCCTTGACGCACTCGGGCAGACGACGTGCGATCGTTCTCCTTATTTCATTTTCTTGGCAATTAATAATAGCGAGAATATTTTGGAAAATGAGAGAGAAGGAAAATATATACCGACACGCTTTTAATTATTATTTTTAATCTGGGCCGTAGATCGCAGCAGCATCGGCCTCCACGTCGCACACGGGCAAGGCGAGGTGGCACTTAGCCGGCGGCCCCACGTAGCGCCCCGGACTCGTACCTCCTCCGCGAGCGGAGCCAGTGGTTCGCTATGAATGAAGTGGGGCCCGCGGCGGGAAGCCGCCCCTGCTCCCTCTGAGGTGGGTGCGCGAAACTCGGTGTCCGTGGGGCCCGGCGACGTGTAAAAAAAGTAAAAAAATCTGGGTACGGGCGTCGATAAAGCGGACGCTGACGGCCGAGTCAAGTCGCCGACGACAAGACAACGGAGAAGGTGACGTCAGAGCGGAACGGACCGTTTGGAGTGGAACCGTACATTTGGACGCAGCCGGGGGGAAAGAAAGCCGTAACGGGTGCAGACAACGGAACGTAACGTAACGTAACGTGACGTGACGGGCACGCAGAGGGTGGGTTGGTTCTGTTCGGGCGGCGTAAAGGTGCCTAGATTCCAAACTAATTACGCCCGCGCCACTCCGCTCCCGGCGCCGGAGGGGACGACGATGGGCGTCGCCAATTTATTCATCTAGCTAGCTAGCTGCATTTTAAGTTAGACTCATCTTTTGCATGAATTTACAATTTGATCCTCAGCTATGACGTATTTGTATGAATTTTTTTATTTAAATAGAGCGTGAATCTTAGGACGTTGGATTTTTAGATCGTCAACTATGAATACTTCCTGATTTATTCTGACGATTAATAAAAAATTTTTATGAGATTGAACTGTTTTGATGAAGTTAGACTCATCTTTTAATTTAATTTGTCCGTCGAGTATATTAAGTAGATTAGAAATGTTATTCACCAGTAGATAAATTTGTGGAAAATAAATTCAAAAGGAAAATCTCAAAATTCAGGACTTTTGAATTGGTGCATTGATTCATTCTAGAGCCAAGTGCCACAATAGCACTGCAGTATAAAAACAACTATATAGCACCACACCCAAGACACTTGTCTTAACCTCATCATTCACATCATTCATTTTTTTTTAAAAAGCAAAAGTATCATTACATTAAAATATTTTTTAACTTAATTAAAAATATTACATCATATAAATTTAGTCAAATTATTGTATGCTATAATGATTAAGAACGAAGTTATTATAAATATGAAATATTAATTTCATATTTTGAAAAATTAAGACACACAAAAAAAATATAATTAAGAAGTTATTTTAATTTTAAAAATTCCCTCTCCTCTCTTGAAATTACTCTTGTTCCCCATCAAGACACCACTAAGCACCCATTTAATGGTTCGTATTATATGCCAAATGACAGCCATGTGATGGCAAGTGGCCAGCCTTATTTTAAAAAGGCAGCAATTAATTAGAGTTTGAGGGTTATGCTTTTGATGGAGTAATTGGAAACATTATTAATTGATCTCGGCCTTGCGAGGGTAGCTCAGCCCGCTTAGTCAGTCAGCCTGGCGCCATAAAAATCCTGCGGAAGGGCCGACGAAGACCTCACTCAGGGAGTTTTTAGGCTAAAAAAACCCCAATGCGCTAGTCGACTCACTCTGAACAGGGGCGGTTAGGCGGTCTCGAGCATCTCCTAACTCGGTCACCTAAACCCCTACCCCGATCCAGGTCGGGGCGGATAATCAAGTTGGCCCAACAGACCCCCGACTCAGGGCGTACCCTGCGCTTCATCACTCCCAGTTGAACATGTGACGACCCACGCTCCCTGGCTATTATTTGACTCGGTCCTCGACACTCGGATCCGCCGGTCGGCGCTCGGGCTACGGACTAGATCTTCCCTACGCCGTTCTATGTCATTACATCCGGGGTACGATCTTGATGTCGGAGTACTATGCGCCTTGCCCATTTATGGCACATCTCGCGGTCAGCCCGCCGCTCCAGTGCCATGCCGCGATATTTCCAGGTGCTCTCATATGAGCTGACAGATGTCACACCCCTGTCTCGTTGACACAGACAGGGGTTGTCAGCTCTCTCGTCTATATAAGTCCTCCACTCCTCATTCCGCAGGTATGCGCGCGAGCTCTCCCTTCCACTATACTTCCATTTGTTCCACTATATTTTCTGCGGGATACTGACTTGATCGTCGGAGTGCCTTACCGGAAAAATTCTCCGGCAGGTTTGCAAACGGTCACTGTCTTGCAGGCTGAGGCCCGGTCAGGACTAGCTTGACGCCACCTCAGCCGCTCATGCCACTCGGAGGACCATCCGACCCTTGAGACTTCCACCTCATTTCGCGACACGATGATTAATTTATATATATATATATATATATATATATATATATATATATATATATATATATATATATATATATATATATATATATATTCAAGATTCCAGAGCTAAAGCCAAAAATTCTTTTAATATTTTAGGTAGATATTCTATGTATGTTCCCCTTTCACCAGCATATTAATGCCTTCAACAGTCGAGCTACGAAATAAAAATAATAATAATAATAATTAATTAGACTAGATCATATAATTGAGGAGCAAGTTAATTACCTACTTAATTAATATTAATGGTGCTTCATTTTATTCCATAACCTTTAGGACAGGTGGTCGGACATGAGGAAGCCTCAAAGTAAATAAAGAGACACGAGGAGCTTTAGACTCGAAGATGGTTATTAATATTGGAGGAAGATACTAAGAAGCCATGTGATCTTGCTAATTGTTATTATCGTTTGATATAATTTTACGTCTTGCTAATTGTGAAGTTATTGTTAAATATAATCAACAGTCTAAGAGACAGAGAAAAAGCATAAGTGACAAGAGATGGATAAAGTTATTCTCAAATGCAATCGTAAACAGAGGATTAAGAATAAATTGTTAATAGATTAAAAAGGATTTTCAATCGACTAAATGTAGAGTTTGATGGGAAAGAGTGTTATTAATAATTATATGAGAAAATAAGTAATTTCTGATTTAAAAAACAATTCAGATATAATTTTTCTTATTTTATATCAATACTTATTCCTTATATTCGGTTATATATATTTTTCATATTGATCTAGTGACTCATCAGTTTAATTTACAATTCTATTTTTAAGTAGTTGTAGCAAATTTAATACTCGGCTTACAACATATTTATGCTTATTTAACATCTATAAGATCATTTAAAAGGAAATGTTAAACAACAACAAACTTGAATGCTTTCATATTGAGTTTATTAATATTCTAAAAAATAAATATGATAAAATATTCATTAGTAATATGTATCAATCAAATTTATGAATGCTAAGTGTTAGAATGAACTTTATTATAATAGAATGAAGGATTAATTCGAAATAGATTTATATTTTCTAAGATTTTTTTTCATCCCCTAATTACTTAATGATCGATTGTAAACTCATCCAGCAATTTATCTCTCTTCATATAATTTTTAAATTTTTTTTTTCATCCCCTAATCACTTGACGATCGATTATAAATTTACCCTGTAATTTATCTTCCTTCACATAATTCTAAAAAAAAATTGTTTTCTTCCTCTTAACCACTTGACGATCGATTATAAATTCACTCCATAATTAATCTCTCTCTACATAATTTAAAGACGAACCATGATGGACATCTAAAATAAAAATAATCACTTATTTTTTACTACAATGAATATATCTTGAAATACATAAATTATAATATTAAATTCACTAACCAAACCAACTTAAAATAAATAACAAACTTTACGCAATCAAATAAACTTGAGAATTCAATAATATTTAAACAAACCAAATCAAACTAAACTCAACCTTTATAAATACTACTAATAAAAAAACTTAAATAAGCTTTAGCAACTTAATTAATTTTAAAGTCGATTTGTTTGCTTTATCAAACAATTTTAAACAGGATAAACTAGGAACGGATTGATTCGATTATAGCTATGTGAAAAATGAAGTATAGAAGATCACATTTGACATGTTACAATTAACAAAAATATTTCATCGTTAACACTTGAACCATGGCTTGTGTAATATTACTAAAAAACTACAGAAGAACTAAACTTTAAGAGTAGTCATACAATCAAGCACTTCGCAAGCACATTACAATGAATTCAGAGCCTTTAGCCTTCAGATATAACAAATCACAGCTGAAAAATGTGGTCTAGAGACGAAAACTCAGAGTTGATGTTCTCAAGAGCATCTTGATCAACATGGGCAGTCGAGCACATCTTAGGCAGGGAACTAAAATACAATGCTGCTTTGCTTTCAGTGAATTGATATCCACTCAGATTATTGGGTCGGTGCTGAAGCATCAAATCTGAACAAGCTGTCAAGTCTTCTTTGCTTGCTGCTCTGTTCAATTTACTAATTAGATCTGCCATGCTCGCACTCTTGTCGTAGCGTGCTTGCATAATCACTTTCGATCTTTTAAACTCTTTGACATCATCTGGGTCATCATCATAAGTCTCATAATCATCGAAACCGAGTTCTCCATTCAGCAATTCCAGTAATTTCTGATCAAGAAGACATTTTATTCTCTCCCTTAAAGTATCAGTTCTTCGAGAATCCGATTCAAGCTTCGTTTTGATCTCTGAGGTTAACTTTTCAGAAGGAATAGAACCAGAAGAAACCTGACTTTGGGGTTCTGCTTCTTCCATGACCGATAATGAGAATGTTTCCTCCAACAAACTCACATTCTGCACATATCTATCAAATGCCTCATTTTCAGCTTCAACATTTCCTTCAAGATGCTCTCTTAACTTCATAAACTTCCACTTATTTAGATTAATTGCATCCTGAGATGTTGCAAAAAATCATTAACATCCTCTAGGAAGGTATAGGGAGTTACTAGCAAATTCAGATGTGATCATACCTTCTTGGTCAAAGGCTTCTTTGCTCGTAGGATATTGACGAAATTAGTAGATGCATGCCTGAGTGAATTGAGTCTCCAAGAAGACCTGATGTAGTGCAATCATTTAGATAACTACAAGCACATTCCAAAAGTAAATAATTTGGTTCCTTATTTGCAAATAACATACCCAGATGGTGACGACACATCATTTGGTGGCTGCTCAACTGATGTAGAGCTCGATGTTGGTGGTTTATCCGGCAATGTACCATTCTGTTTCAGCACTGATATTTTTAGGGAGAAAAGGGGGTTATCAGTAACACAAACTGTACTTAGGATGAAACGTCAAAGTGGTATCATTGCTCCTGATGTTCCAACTAGTGTCGAAGAGATTAATAAAATTATGCCAGTTTATTCTAATAGCATCTTAAGTTATTCAAAAGGGTAAAATCTCTTTGTTAATTACTTATTTTAAAACTGTTTATCAACATAGAGCATACCATGAATATGACAGGGATTTTCAGCTTTAGCACAACAGCTTTTGCATGACTGAAAAGGGCACCTAAAATCAATAACAAACTTCAGTGCACATATGAACAATAATAACATATGCTTACTTTTAGCGGGGGAAAAAAGTAAAAGTAGCCAAAGAAATAGGAATGCTAGCCTAAATAGTATAAAATGCAACTTGCATAAGAGCTAGTTTGATTATTGTATCATTTATACTTCTGTTATATACTGATAAACAGGCTAGTTATATATTCTTACAACTCAGATATAAAAAATATTCCAGGATTTTGTGCCATAGTAGCATGAATTTAAATTATCCATTTCGATACAGGGTTAAGAAGAAAGAAAATAAGAGAGGAGAAAGACAAGAAAATTTGATAAAAAAAATAGATGCAGAAGTAAAAGGAATAGGAAAAGGAGAAAACATTAAGAAGCTGATACCAAGTTATATTAGTTCAATTGCCATAGGGACATGAACACTTTTGATACTCACAAAAAAACAACCACGTCTGAACTAGATTAACTACTCGTTCCTAAACCCACCTAAGTACATTCTCCTACTCAAATAAAACAAAAGACAAGTAAAAAGATGCCCACATAAGCATGCAAGTTATTTATTGATATGAGTTGATAACTGTAACTTTCACCCAAATTCAAACCCAATCTTAATACAGGTGTTCTATTGATCCCCCAGGATCAGTCAGAGAATGTTTGAGAACTTAACATAGATAAGAGTGAAAGCCTGCAATCAAAAATCACCAAGTGGTTGACATCACTAGGAATCAGTAGGGTTCAACAATTTGAACTCACAAACTCAAACCTAACCCAAAACAATGGGAAGCAATAGGAGGTTGGGGCTGGCAAGAGTGAGGCCAAATAAACAAGTAAAAAATCAAATTACTGTGAATAAAATGTGCGCAATCATATACTAAAACACCGGCGAACAAGCAAGAAGGTGAAAGAAGAGGTAACAAAGGGATGACATCCTTGCTTATCTCTATCTAATTGTCAATTTTAGTTTGCATCTCATTCCCAACTCAGAACATAAAAAGAAATGCTATGGCCTTGGCTCCTATGGGGAATGCCAATTTGTCATTCTTAAACACCCTCATTTGTCAATTTAAGATGGAAATGAATCCTTGGACTAATAACTCCCAACCAAAAATACCCACCCCTAGACTAAGATGAAGTGTCACTATGTCGATGATAGTTTGAGTTACTGTTGCTTGACTTTGTTTTCAAAGATTACTCTTATCATGATAGACACACATGAAGATATAATTATAAAAAATTTAGAATTACTCGAGATTAGGACCTTTGCAGCAACAATATTATTAGATGAGCCACTTCATAATTTTACATTGAAAATACTGTCTATATAAAAAAAATGGCTGACTGTAGTGTTAGATAACGCAAACATGAACTTACCAATCTGGTAAGCATACAATCAGAAAAAAGGATCCATGTAGCTAACCAAACAGTTGAATCTATTTTAAATGAGAGCTAACCAATTGAATCTTAGATAGTTAGATTCACCATTGCCTAATTCTTGGATCATGTTAAACAAAGAAGATAATAGACAAGAAGGAATTGCTAGTTGTCAAGCAAGCACATGCAAGATAACCTACATAGCCTTCATTGAATCATCAGTATCTCTCACTTTTGACTCAATGGTTATGCTGAAAAGATAACAATTGCACCTCCACAATGCTAAAACATACTGTCAATTAACTTTTGACCACGAAAGTTTAAAATGGAGAGACTAAAGCCAACCTAGACCGGGCAACATTCCCGCACTTGATGCACTTAGGCTTGTTTTGCCCACGGAGGCTAGGCTTTGGCATCCCATATCCGCTAGGCCTTTGCGGCGTTGCATTTCCATTTATGGCTCCAATTGCAGTAATAGAATCACCAATCTTGCTAATAGAGACGGGAGGTGAAGAAGCCATATCTCCAGAGACTTTAGAACTGTTATGCTTGAGCAGAATAAGTGATGGAAAAAAAATAATTATTTGACATTATTCGCAAATACTCGCACAAGCGTGGTAAGAAAGCATGAACTACTGACTAAGAATAAGAATTATACGATCAGAAATTAAAATCAATTCAGCTATGCGCATGAGAAGGCAAAAAAAAAAAAAAAAAAGTAGTAGCCCATAGATTTTCTCCTTTGTCTACATCGAAGGAAAAAAGAAAAAAGGGCGAAGAAACGAACGAAAATTGAGTCTACAAAGATAAATCAAAAAAACCCACCGAGAGAGAAACCAACCAGAAGAAGAATCCTGGTATTCGCTCACGAGCTTCGCGTCCTTAAAATGAAACCCTAATGCGTAGGCGTAGACCTGGGAGCAGCGGCACCATCGCCGAAGAATAAAAACAAACGGAGGAGGCCGCTCACCGGCGCCAAATAACGAAGAAGAGCGACGAATTTGGGGCGACAACCCCGTCGGCGGAGGGAAGAAGAGTCGGCGGAGGAACGACGCGGCGCCGCCGGTGCCAAATCGAGTCTCGTTTGCAACCGGGCCCGTCATAACAAATATCAAATGCCAAAGTGGGCCGGTGTGGGCTCGGCCCGATCAGTCAGCGCCGACCATGGCTAAAAATAAATTCATTTCATATATTTTTCTATAATTATATAGGAGAAAATACGATAAAAATCATACTAAATTAGTTATAAGATTTTTTTTAAAAATAATTTAATATGTCTGTAGAATTTTATGATTTTTTAATTTTATTTAATCCCGTACGTTAAAGTAGGCCCCAGACGAACGCCCTCCCCACCCTCCACTTAACTCCTTCCCTCCTTAAATTCAAATGCCAAAACCTCCTCCTTAATTAACTTCAACTACACGATCTAATACATCAATTAATCAGGAATTAATGGGACGTAAATCATTTTTATAATAGTAACGCATGAGATGAGACTGTGTATATTAATGCGTAAGGAAGAAGGCAATGCCAGCGGATCAACAGCAACGCCATGAAGCTCCTCCTTCTCCTCCTCTCCGCCTGGGTGATATGCTCGGCTGCGCGGCCGGCGTCGCGGAAGGAGCTCTTCTCTTTGTCGCTGGAGGAACACTTCGAGTGCTGGCTCGCCTTATTCGGGACGAAGACGCTGTGCGCCGTGGACCTGCTCGCCCCGCACTCCGCCGGCCGCCTTCGGTTTGGCTCCGCCTGCTGCGACACCATCATGGGGATCCACGAGCACTGCTTCCTCCACGCCCCCGACTACTTTCCGGACTTCTCTCCCTACACGCCTTCGTTGATCCGGGGTGTCTGCTCATCCGGCGGCGGCGGCGGAGGCGGAAAAGACTTATCGCCGCCGCTGACCGTCTCTCCGCCGCCTCCGGTGGCTCTTCCTCCCCCGCCGTTGCATGAGACTCCGAGTCCTCCTGCGCCTCTTCCGTCGGTCAGTAATGATTCGTTTCCACCAGAAAAAAGTCACGACGAACACTACGACAATGCGGATACGCCGGCGCCGGCGCCTGCACCAGAGTTTGATGCGGATGCTGTCGACGATGATGACGATGATGATTACGACAATGCGGATACGCCGGCCCGGCGCCGGCGCCAGAGTTTGATGTGGATTCTGTCGACTACGATGATAATGATGATAATGGTGAGATGACGACTACGATAATAATGATGACGACTACGATGAAGACTGACTACTACAACTACGATGAAGGAACAAATGACAGGAATTGAGGAAGTTTAAGGAAACAATTTGTTGGTTAATCTTTAATTTAATTTTTTTTTCTACGTTGTTTTCCTTTCTTATAGATATATTACTAAGTAATTGGTGATCAATAAATCTATCTCTATCTATAATACGTATAAAAAGATGCATTCTTATAGACAATGGAATCACTAGAATATTTTAAATAGATAAAAAAAATAGTTTTTAAAAAATAATCGATAGATTTTTTAGTATTTTCCCGAACTAGGTAAGTTTATCAAATACCCATTTCATGAATATTAATTTGATAATTAATATAGGATGCATTATAGGCTTATAGGATTGCATATGAAACACCCACTGGGATGCCACCATTTAGAATTGTTTTTGGAAAAGTATGTCATTTACTAGTGGAGATAGAGCATAGGCATATTGGGCGGTCAAGACATGCAATATGGATATAGAACAGGCTGGGATTGAGAGTAAATTACAGCTGCAAGAATTGGATGAGCTTCGGTTAGAAGTTTATGAAAATTCCAGGATTTATAAGGAGAAGACAAAAGCCTTCCATGAAAAGCATATTTTAAGGAAGGAATTTTAAGTAGGTAACAAAGTCTTGTTGTACAATTGAGACTAGATTGTTCCCTGGTAAGTTGAGATCAAGGCCGGAAGGTCCTTTTTCTATTCTCACTTGTTTCTCTATGGTGTGATTGAGTTGCAGGACAAGTGGGAGAGAAGACTTTCAAAGTAAATGGATATCGTCTTAAGAAATTCCATGAAGGGTAAAGGAGATGATGGAGGAGCAGGTCCTTTTATTTTCTATTAATCTTTTGTTCTGAAAAATAAATCTGCTAGTTGATAGTTTTACTTGGTTGTTTCTACTTTAGTTGGGTCTTCTTAACATCTCCATTTATTTGTTCCTTTGTGATGCTCCGATGGTTAGGAAAATTTAGTTAAATTTGGCCATTAAAATTTTGAATATTCTTGCATGATTGAGTATGCCTTTACATTTGGTCACAAGTGTGATGGTGGAATTTATCTTGAGTGATTAAGTATGAGGTACAATTTTGCCTAGTGAGGACCACTTTTAAAGCCTCTTATTGATTTATTCTATTGTGTGAGATGGCACTCATAGCAAATGAAACTTTAGAACTTTTTTGATTCTTTTTGAAGCCATAGTAACGTTGTCCGGATGAATCTCGGGTGACCAGCCTGACCCCATGAAAGTTTTCCACAAGTCACCAAGGTAAATCGGGAAGCGCTCATGGTGGGTGGTTTAGAAGCCCAATGTCCCAGGGCTCGTGTCCCATTTGGAGGAAAAATTCTTACAAAATACGTCGTAGCTGGAGATCAAACCGCGGAAGCATAGTAGTATGTGCATGCATGAAAATGATGAAGAATATTTTTGATTCTTGCGTAGCCATAATTTCCAATTTCTTTCTCTATAAAAATACTTTTCTCTAGCATTCTAGTCCTTGATCATCATTTCTTTGCTTTATTTCCTCAAGAGTTTGGATGATGCTTGATGAGTTATTTTTCCGAGACGATAAAATTCAAGTGTGGGGGAGAGATTGCCTACACTCAAAAGATCTTTAAGGTTTTGCGATGGTTTACAAGAATGGGCATAAATTGCTGAAGAGGAGGTTGGAGTTTTGAAGGACTTCTTCACATGCTGGAATTTTGGTTGCACATTCTTTAAAGTTGAGGGACTAGAGTAAAGATTTCGGTTGCTACTGGGTGCTAACTTTGGTTCTAGATGGGGTAGTTTAGAAAGTACAACTTACACATTGAGTATTGCTGAACTTGTCAAGAGGGAATGAGTGGTCATATTTCGCTGGAATTGGATAAGTTTGGAGGTTTTGAAAAAAAAATGTATTCAAAAAAAATTGTCGAAGTTGAGTGGAAGATGAGGAAAGTGGCACATTAAGAGAGATGTTGGAGTTCAATTTCGGCTTGTAAGAAGATTTTGAAATTCCATTAAGCTTGAAGTTTAATTCTATCCCAAATACTGTTATGGTTCAAATTTGTAATTCTAGGAAGATGATATCTAGATTTGTGTTGTTTGCCAAATTTTGTTACAAGCAATTGATCAGTAAAAATGCAAGTAAAGTTGTTGATAAAGAAACATTTGGTGTTCTGTTCATATTGAATATCTGGTGATAAAAATCTAGAACTTTGGGGAATGAGAATTCTAAAACTAATCCCTGGAATATGATTTTGCATCTGGAAAAAATGCAGGGGTTTAACTAGCTATTGGATTATGTTGTTTTGAAGGATGAGTGATAATTGTGTACTTGAGCTCCTCCTTGCAAAGAATTCCTCACAACTTAGGCAAGCAGATTCTGAATTATGATGCTTGGAAGTAGGGGAAGTTCCTGTTAGCCTAGTATCAGTTGATATCTTCTTTCGGAGCTTGACTCTTCATGACCTGAGCTAGAGTTTCCTTGGAATTCAAAGGTTAACACTGAAATCAGGAAATAGACACGGCTTCATTTATGATGTTTGATTGTGTTCCAAAAAAAAATGTTAAAAAAAAGAAATAAAAAAAATATGAAAATGTTGAGAAGATGAAGTGCTAAAACCAATTGGAACAAATTTCCTGATATGATACGAGCCAGAGCTCTGTTACAAGCTTTTGGATTAGTAAGAGTTCCATGTGGAAAACTTGATCTTTTATGACTATTAGAGTTGAATTGAAAAGCATACAATTTTAATGGGACTAAATTTCAAATTGGCTAATCTCATTGCAGTGCAAGAAATCAAGAAACTTTGGTTTCGGCTAGTTGTGCTGTTGGAAAAGAAAAGAAAAGAAAAAAAAATTGTAATGGATATTCAGTTGTTAGTGGTATTTGGTGTGTGCTTCTTTGATTCATGACTGGGAAATCAATCTCCAATAGCCAATTTTTGAGATTAAATGTCCAGAAACTGATTTCTAGAATGTAATCTGGTTAACTGAACTTGTTATAGTGGGGAAGATTTAATGAATACATGAATTTTAACATGTCACATATCAAGTTTCTATTGTAGAATTAAGATAAGTACACATCTACATGGATTTATTGATCCTTCGTTATTGCGAGATGTGCTATCTTCCTCAAGTTTCATGGTTAAGAGTGTACAGTTTTAGTGGATTGGAATTCTGGAACTCAGAATGGCAGGGCTTAGTGACATTTACTTTTAAACTGAATTACAGTATATTTTATGGCTTCATTCCTAGCTCTCTGTAATCTATCAGAATATCAAAGTTTTAGCAAGCCTCTTAAACTCCTTGATCAATGTGGGCTTGAAGGCTGCTTAGTTTGAGATTCTGGACTGTGAACAGTGCTTTGAACATTGTTTTGTGCCAAGGTTTTTTTTGGTAGTTATTAATTCAGAGAAGAGTCAAGCTCAATCTTTTGGGTTGTCATAGATGATTGGTATTCTTTATTCCCCATGATACAGTCATTGATACATCTCGAATTGGATAACTTGTCATGTTTATTTTCCAAACTCTCACTCTTCCATTGTTTCTTTTCCCTTCACCCTATTTAGTTTTTCTACTGCATTCCAATTCTTAATAACCCTTTTGATCCATGCATGCTATGCACTTACAGTGATGGAGAAGAGAAAATGAACAAGCCTATAATAGTGTGTCCCGAAAGGGAATCGTCGTGGACGGCGAGTCACCGAGGTGTAGCCTACGAGGATGGCGACGAGGAGAAGATGATCGCGCCCTGTGAGATCAACACGAGCGTTAATGGGAACACACCGGGAGATTTTCCTGCGGAGCCCGCTCCGACGCTCAAGTCAGGAATGAGAACTTTTTTAGGAGGACAACGAGGAAGTAGAATTTAGTTAAGTCCGGAGAGCTTACCCCTTTACTTGGATGTCGGAGCACCTTATATACCTGAGGGCTTGATTACACGTGTCTCCACGTTCTCCTCCACGTCCCCTAATCGTCGGATCTGTGATAATCTTTGGATAACGGCCGCTACGATCATTAAGACCTTAATTGCCGTGTGTATCGGACAATAATTATCCGACGACTTTCTTGATCTAGAAAAAAGAACGGCTACTTGAAGTCGGGCTAGCTGATGCATTGATCTGTGGGGCTCCACTCTCTCGAGTTGGTCTCGGGGGCCTACGTTTGTTTTACTAATAGAGTCTCTAGAACCTGAGGCCCGACTTGACTTCGGTCGTCTGACCTCCTGAGAGGGTCTCGGGAGCTTACAGCCCGGCCTGACCTAGGGCGTCCGTCCTCCCGAGAGGGTCTCGAGAGCTTGCCGCCCGACCTGTCCTCGGGCGTCCATCCTCCCGAGAGGGCGTCGAGAGCTTGGCCCCGACGCTCAGGTTCAGTGGACCCAAACACATAGCTTTCTCGTGTCACGTGTCAGCCCGGGGGTGCTCATCCCCATTATAGTGAATTGTTATGAGTAATCTTTGAGTGGAACTTTACCTTTACACATGCTTTGAGAGAAAGAAATAAAGTATTACCTTGTGAGGTGCCTTATGCTTGATCCACTAGAGTATCTGATATCACCATGGTTGTTGATTAGCGTAATGGTGGATTCATAAATGTGTGACTCTTGCAAATTTGGTGGCCTTAAGTAACTACTTTTTTGCAACTTTAAGAGCATGGCAAGGAGTTGGTTTGGGAATTGTTAGGTGATCTCTAGCTTTATTTGTTTGCTCGAGATGTGCAAAAATAAGTATAGGGGAATTTGATAACGATTAAACTCACATATTGTTTTAGGCTTCGAAAGTGTTGATTTGGACTTCTTTGTAGGAGTAATTAATGGGAATTAACATGCTTTGCAAGTGAAGTTTGATTTGTAGAGTGGAATCGAATTCCTTCTATATTTGTGGATGCATATTTAATTGGTTCAAATATTATTTCTTTTCAGGTTTTGGGTGAAATCTGAGCCATTGACCTCATCTGGAGCGCTATGAATTCTGGCCATTCAATTAAAGGAGACATGATTTGAGCAATCCCACAAAATGAAGATGATCTAGACCATTCATGTAGATTTGATTTTGACCCTTACCTCAGATCTAGAGCAATGGTCACCTATGGATGGGATCTGAGAGAGAAGAGGGTGGGGAGGTATTTGCAAATGGAAAAGACATAAATATGACCCCCAATCTGAAGAAAAAATCTGTGCCTATGCCAGTGGAAAGTACAACCCGATTAAATCCACAATTGATGCAGAAATTCATTCAGTAATGAATTGCTTAAACAGTTTTAAAATCTACTACCTTGATAAGTCAGATCTAATAGTCAGAATAGACTGCCAAGCAATTATTAGCTTCTTTAATAAGTCCGCACAAAATAAGTCATCCAGAGTCAGATGGATTTCTTTTACTGATTTCATTACAGGCATTGGAATTCATGTCCAATTCCAGCACATTGAAGGTAAAGACAATTTGTTAGCTAACGCTTTATCTCGCCTTGTATGTGCTATTTCAGGGTCGCCGGTCATCATCTTCTCCACTGGGCGTTTTCATGGGGGAAGGTTAACTTCATCTCCGGGATCCGCCGGTCATCTTCTCTTCTTCACAGCACCTCTCCTGATTGGGGAGAGGATTCTACCTCCAGCTAATCTTCCCACTTGCATCTTTCACAGATCCAGATCTAGATAGAGACTTCACCATTGTCAGTTGAACCACCTTCATTTTGAAGCTTCTGATCTAGAAGCCATCTCACAGCAGTTTTCCTCTGGCAACTCATCATTCCTCCTCCATCTTTGATTCCAACCACAGCTTGTAACCATCAGATCTGTCGAAGGAGGACTTTGGACTATTCAGTAAGCATTCGACTCTTATTAACTCCTTCGCGTGGATGGCCTTGTGGGTTGAATTTGGGAATAAGTTGAACTGAGATTAATTTTCCTGATGTACTGTTACGTGCCAGTGCCACTGTTATGTGCCAAGATTTTGTTGGATGTTGTTAGGCATTAGATTCACTGTTTCTTGTGTTCATTTCGTTGCAATTTAATTAGTCAAGTTCCTTTTTAATGTTTTGGATTTGGATTTAGATTTGCTTCTAGCATAGAATTCAATTCTTGCAGTTTCGGTTTGATAGTGGTAGAACTTGGCTAGAAAAGAAAATAAAACAACCCCCAATAATCTAATCTAATAATCAATAACAACTACAATGGTCTTGGGAGAATAACTCTATCCTGGTGGCAAAAGACGATTTACTCATCCTCAACACCCCAGCCAACCTATCCCAGGGCCAATACGGATGAGGTAAATCATGGGGGCTACTAGCTTGGATACTGTGGTTAGTGTATGGGGGAGGGCGGGCACACTGACTTTGTCAGATTTTTGACCCTGAGGTCTCATAGTGGTAACACCTATACACTAACTATCAGTCCATCCCGCGGGGACTAGAATTACTCTATCCTACACTTTGTAGTAGGGGGTTCGATTACTTTGTAATTAACACTCAATTCATAATAGGATTGGGTGTATCAGATACCCAAAAAAATTAAAAATATACCATAACTATCATAATATTAGAATATAAATATTAAAATACTAGCTAAGCTAGCTCAGTAAAATATTGATCATATTTATAGTTGTAGGACAATAAATTATAATGATAGAATATTTTTATATATGTTGATGTTCATAACAATTAAATGATAATGTGCACAATCAGTATTTATAGATATAAAAATATACCTAACTTCTTGATCAGCCAGTTTGATTTGATAATTTAATATAAAATTGTTTCCTATAAATATTCGTATGATGACTGCAAGATTCAATATATAATCATGAATTAGTGTAATAATATCGCAAACAAAATATAAATTTATAATATCAAGTTAAAATTTTACCGTGAATCCAGTTGAGCAATATATAGATTTATTATACAACCTACCAGACAAGGATGTTTCCTTGAAGAGTTATGAAATATAAGCATCAATTACTTTTCCGTCGATAAATATGTTGCCTAATACACATATGAGAAAAACATTTATTGTCAATGAGCAGTAGCTTTCCTCCCATACAAATTCAGAAGTTGGTCATCTCAAATTTTAAAGGAATTCTATCAAGTAGGCTACTTTTTTTTCTCATTTTTCCTTTCTTATTTATTTGAATTTTCCTTTGAGATATTGCAAATTAAATAAGTCAATGTATTTAACAAAAAAAAGGCAAATTAAAGAAAATACAATTAATAATAAGCTTAAATATTACTGCATAAATGTCAACTTACTTTAATAGCATTCAACCTCATAGTTTCTTTCCTTTTAATCTATGAGCCTCTTCTTCATGATTTGTTGTCAATTAATATAGTTTTATGCTTTTCTTGCTTATTAAAATCATCCACCCTAGACTTTATCTTTAAGTTATCCCTTCACCCTCCTTTATTTCTCCTACTAGATGAGGATGCTTCCTTGAAGAGTTATGAATATAGGCATCAATTACTTTCTCGTCAGTAAATATGCTGCCTAATATACATATGAGGAAGACATTTATTCTCAATGAATAGTAGCCTTTCTCCCATAGAAACTCAGAAGTATGTCATCTCAAATTTTAAAGGAATTCTATCAAGTAGGCTACATCTTTTTCTTATTTTTTTTGTTTCTTTGAATTTTCCTTTGAGATACTATAAATAAAATCAAGTCAATGAATTTGATAAAAGAAAAAGTCAAATTAAAGAAAATGCAATTAATAACAAGCTTAAATATTATTGTATAAATGTCAACTTACTTTAATATCCTTCAATCTCATAGTTCCTTTCCTTTTATTTTATTGGTCTCTTTTTCTTCATAAGTTTCATCATCGACTAATACAATTTTATCTTTTCTTGCTTATCAAAATCATCCACCCTAGACTTTATCTCCAAGTTATCCCCTTCACCCTCCTTTATTTCTCTCCTAGTCCTCTTTCTATCTTAGACCAATGCTAGACAATTAGGTGTATTTTTAGGAATGACCCTAAGGTTATAATGACTATTGTCACGTCCTCTCCTCGTCACATTGGTTGAAACAAGGTCTGGATGAGGATCTTTTGTAGGGTGACTAGTTGGATAAGAAAAAATCTTCCTTTTCCATTATAATAACTAATTCTTGATTAATTTTAACAAAACTTTCCTTCCCAAGGGTACGCTTTTGGATTCGTTTTTGCTTTTCAATGCAATGTAAACATCCAGCTTATTCCTTTGAATCTATATGAAATCATGCAGCCGATGTCTAACCCCGTTATAGTGTAGACTCATATTCAATAAGGGGGATCTCAAGTAAATGAACTTCCTCGAGGGTACGAAGAATATTAACAATAATCTACAAAATCAATAATAATACATAATTAATTAAAAATGGTTCACTATATAACATGTATTTAACATAAGTGAAAATATATATAATGGTTATCTGGGTAGGTATTTAGCCTTTACTTAATTTCTATGAGAATAAGTAGACCTCTATTTATTCTCGATGTTACGATATTGTTTGCCAGTTGAATAGGGACATGCTCAAGAAACCAATCTTATGTTATAATTCAACAATTAGATACTATTACATATTTATGTAATAAATTGACTAACTAATCAAAACTTTCTGTAAGTAGACCAGTAAATCTCTTCATATAAGACAGTGAGATGGTAGGGCTAAGAGTCTTCAATGTAAAGTATCCCTAAATATTAAGAGTTGAGGAGCCACGTGATTATATATTGTTTCAACCCAATTATAACTTCCTTGGTTGTTGAAAAATCATAATATATATAATCCTTAAAAGTAACTTATACGTACTAGAACAAAAAAATAGAAGAAAAAAGATACAAAATTTAAAATTTACAAAATGCCAAAACATATATATCTAAATCCACTCAGAGAGAATACGTCCTCAATAGATTTTCCAATCTGGATCAATTTAATTTTTTTCTTTCAAAATATTCTTTAAACAATGCATCAGAAGCAACATTAGAATCTATTTGGACATGCCTACCTCTATCTAGGATTCCAAGCAATAATATTATATCTTTTGTTATGAAGGGTACAACCACGTTGGAGAATTTGAAAATCTTTATTTCTAAATCTCAATTCTCAAATCTGGTTACAAGCAATCTCCTATGATATCAAATTTCTAGTATGGTAAGGAATAACATAAATGGAGCACTCCTTATAACAGTCATATGTTTTTAATGGAGAATAACACCTGAATCACCCTTTGTCATTCCCTTTGCGGAAGTCTCAGAATAAAATTCTATAAAATGCCTTAACTTACTCATCTAATGTAACTTTTTCTCCAAAGTTGATAATTGAATCTTAATTGTAAAACTAGATGTAATTTTTTTAATTTCCTACTACATAACAAAAAAAAAGCAATCAAACATTGTAAATTTTAATCAAATATCTTTTATAAAACTAAGTTAAACTAAATCTACTCACTAGAATAGAATTACAATGAATGAAAAAAAAAATAATATATTATCTATAAAATATTAAATTTGGAGATAAGTAAAATAACACGATGAGATCTATATGTACATATGGAATAAGTTAGACATGATATAATCCATTTAGATTAAGAGATACTCATCACATTGTAGGTAGGAAGTATGATATAGAAAAAAAACTAAGCTATTTAGATTAAGTATATTTTAAGTAATTCATCTAGTACTAACATTGTTAAATATTATATATCACAACTGAATATGTATATTCTAGATGAATCTAAAAATCCAACCAATGGTAAACAATTAATCATGAGTTTTCATAAATAACACTTGATGAAATAACAAAATAACGCTGCTTAAGACATTTCCATCCGATAACTTCCGTAAAATTAAGTTAAATTCAATTATAATGAAAGTATTAAAATAAATAAAAAATCTAAAACACATGAGAAAATAAATTTACAATCTAAAAATTTAGATTTCAAAATGAAGTTGAATGCTTTGATATTATAGGATGTTTCGAAAAATAGAGGTCACGTGATGGGAAGGGCAAGCTAATGTTATGCAGGTGGTGAATCTAGAGTTAAATCTTGAAACCGTAAGGACAAAATGATTTAGATATCTCCATAATGATATGATATTATGTACTTGGGTCGAAACCCTCATGGTTTTATTTTTAGGCTCTACTTAAAAGGCCTCAAGCTAATGGAGTGATCTTTTTCTTATAAGTCCATTATCTTTCTCATGTGTTTTTTATGGGACTATGTTTGCAATCTTGCAACCCCAACAATCCCTTCTTAAATGAAAGACCCCCTCAAACGAAATCCTATTCGTTTAATATTCAATTCTCAACCCACCAGGTCTTCCTGTCCACTTGACCTGCCTGGTGTCTGGTCCTCTTGATTTGGACACGGGAGCTCTCATTTTCTTTGTTAGAGGTTAATATTCCACTCACATGGCTCGATGGGAGATTTCTGATAGTTTGGGCTCTAATATTAATTGTTAGGGCCAAAAGAAATTTTGGTATAATATTGAAAAATGATAGACAATGTGAAACTCAACGTGAATGATGTAACACTTCAATTGTAGCGATCCTTGACGGGTTCACCGTGCCCCCAAGGTATAGTTTGGTTCTGGACAGCGGCCAAAGCGACGGTGTCCAAACGACAATCGGACGTGTATACGAAAAGTACCACGTTATTCACGTAGAATTTCACATTGTCTATCATTGCTCTATAATATTATCCATTTTGAGTCGAATCCCTCGTGATTTTATTTTTTGGGTTCTATTCAAAAGACCTCATACTAATAAAAATATCTTTCCCTTATGAATTTATAATCTTTCTTATATGTTTTCGATGTGGGACTATGTTTGCAACCTTATAATCCTAACAAAAATTTCATGCAGTAGCGGCTACGGTGAAGGATAAGATCCGAACTTCCAAACTGTCGAAGAATAAAGACGTAGGTGAAGATACCAATAAAAATGAAGAAGCAGGTAAAGCCATCTGTAGAGGTGAAGAAGTTGATGATGTAGGAGATTCGGCTGGAAGATCACATAATAGAAACATTGGGACCGATTAGAGTCTGGTGATTTTGACGGTGAAGTGGGTTAGCAATTTTGAGATTTTGCGATTTCATCGGAAGCTTTTTTTTTTATGGGAAAACGAAAAAAATTATTCGATTTGGGATGATTAGAGAGGTTTCAATTTCCTTTTACTTCGGACGTTACGCAATGACGACGATGGAAAGAGTGGCAAATTTGATATTCTATACATGATTTGATTATTATTAAACTAAGGTATGCCAAATGGATATTTTATAAATTTATTTACGTGGTTTAAAACATTATAGTATATTTTTTAATCATTTTAAAAGGTGCAGGAGCATGCACTTTTCAGATCCCAATTTGATTTTCAATTAATAATTTTAATATTAAAATTTTAATATTTTAAAAATAATAATTTTAATATTATATCAAATTTTTTGTTTTTTAAAAGATTATGATTAAATATTATAATTCAATTAGAAAAGTCAATCTTAAAATTTTTTTATTTTTAAATTTTTTATTTAAATATTATAATTCAATTGAGAAAGTAAATCTGAGAGATTTTCGATATTGAAAGTGTATGTTAAAATAAAATAAAATAAAATGTTAGTTATAGAATATTTATTTTTAAAAAAACACATTTGTATCCAAAATGCCAAATCCTCTGTTTTAAAAGGATCGTGCAATTTATCTTTTATTTTACCTTTTTGGTCGTAGGGTTTAAACCGTTTACCGAGCCATTGATTTTTCATGGCAACATGACAATTATTTACCCATATGTACCTACCTTCTGATTCGACATACGCCCCCGGCTACCCGCGACGCGGTGCCGTTGCTGGGAAGCTTATAATAGAACAGATTTGAAACGGCCGACTTCTTTTTCCTTAACTTATCTTCTTCCTCCGGCCATTGCTCGACGTCAGCATGGTGGGGACCAGAGGAAGAGGAGGACAATCCCAGCAATTATTTATATTTCTTTATTTAAGACGATTCTTTTGCCAACACGCCACTTGACTTTTTTACTTGCTTTTTTTTTCCCACCTTCGTCTTCTTACCGATCGCAGGCTCCTCCGCGGCGTCCTCATCGTCGTCGCCATCTTCATCGCGGAAGAGGAGGGAGAGGAAGTAGGATTCATCTTCTCGTCGCGGTTGCTATAAGTATTTTTTCCAGAGATTTCCTGTTTCATTTCTTCTATTTACCTTATTCCTTTCGTACTGTCGCTTTTCAATCTTCTTCATAAGTGAAAATTTCCCGTGTTTTTGGGCACGGGTCAACGGTATTTCCAGGTTTCCCCAACTTTTTGGGGTTTCTGCACCTGAATTTATTTTTCTAGAGGTGGATTTGAGCTTCTTATGTTTTCCGCTCGTTCGATCCGTTGGTTACTTGGTTTGGTGGTTTCTGATGAGTGGATATTAACGTTGGTAATTGGTTCAGTTTCCTCAAGGTTCGATGCGTTTTGCGTTTTTGTTTAGACGGGTGGATCCTTTGTAGAGCGTTTATGAAACATTAGGTTTATATTGCAATGGTAATGTTGCTTAAAGCTGTTTACTTTTGCAATACAACCTGGATAATTTGCTTGGGATCATAAAGTTGAATTTATAGTACAGCATAGAAGTTGGATCATTGATCTCATATGCTTAATATACTTTTGTTCATGATGCGTTTTTGTGGAGATGGTAGGATTGTGGGAAGGGGCTTACGATTGTTATTGTAGTGGTTTGAATGCTTGAAATAATAATATATGATAGGAAATTTATGGGTAAAGTTTGAAACATACATGGGTTTATAATACACAAGTGTTAAATAAAGTCATCTATAAACATAGCCTCTTAAAAGTAATTCTACTGAAATCTAATCTAAACAAAAATATAAGAAAATTTAAAAATAATTTTAAATGTAGAATAATTTGATTTAGTAGATCTCATATGCTTAAGTATACTTCGTAGATGATGTGTTCTCGTGGAGATGGTAGGATTGCACAAAAGGGCTTATGGTCATCTCACCAGATATTTTAGATTACCTGTTTATGCTTCTTAAAATGTCAACTGGCAATATAAGCTGGAGAATTTGCTCATGTTGATAAAGATGGTAGGAGTATAGAATCAGTACTGACTTTTCAACGAGTGAGATCTTTCTAGCCAGCCTTCTGAATAAGTGGTTAACAAAATGAAGAACTCTCGAATGGGTGGAGTTCCTTTTTGTTCTAAAACTAGATTTCTTTGTTTAATTAAGATGTTAAACACACATGATGAACATCATTATTGATAGTCTTAGTTTCAACATGCATTTTGGACAAGAGATATTTAGTCTGGAGATTTGATCAATCACACTGGATATTTGGGTTTCTGAACTAGTTGAGAAATATTTTACTCTCTTGGTTTTAGTGCCTTCACAACTTTGTTTTTTAAATGGTCACGCTCTGGTTATTCAAATTCAAATCTTTGCTTAGAGCTTCATGGAAGTTCCAATAAAAATCCCCTAGTCAATGTTTTTCACAAATTGAGTTCATTGCTGAAGTCTTATCTTTGATTTCTTGGATGAAGAACATTTCAGGTTGCTCATTGGAAGAAATTTGTCCCATTAATATAATCATATAGAGGGCCTTGAACTGTGGGTTTTTATGAATTGTGGAATGCCTTTCTTGGTGCAGACTCCTTTCTCTTGTCAGTCTCTTATTTCCCATTAATATAATAATATAAAAGATTGTGAACTCTGGGTTGATATGAATTGTGGAAAGCCTTTCTCGGTGTAGACTTCTTTCTCTTATTGCAGTCTCTTTTCCCGGATGCATTGGTGTCACTATAACAGTTATTCGGCTTGACATCCATTACATGATAGCGGGAGGATCACTTAAGTACATCTCAACCAATACTAGGAGAGACTATTTGAAGCTTAATGTTGAAAAAGATTCATAACTGATCCCAAGTACTCTACTCTTATCAAAGTAGTTGTTCTATTTAGTCAGTGTTCCGGGATGGAATAATAGGAAATCTCAATACTTTTCAACTTGGTTAAATAATCTTCTGGGCAGATAGTTAATAGAATCTGCTCAACTGAATAGAATTTGTCACTCAACTCTCCGGACAAATCTGGGCAGATTGCTAATAGAATTGTAAATTATTTACCGTGAAGTTGGGAAAGTGGCATGTTGTTTTCTGATTCTTACTAACGTTCCCAATGTATCCAAACTAGTAGTCTAAGGAATTACCATTTCCCTATTGAACAATGGCATTTCATTCCTTTTACAGATTTAAGTAGCTTGTAATGGATTCCATCACCTCCACAACACCGGTTTCACGGGAACTCGTTCGAGAGTCTCTAATTGCAATCTCTCAAACACCACCAGAAAAGAACCTCACCTCTGATGTGTTGCCTGTAAACTCAACTGAGGTTGGCATGGCAATTGGACAAATCAATAGCGAGACAGATAAGTACAGATCTAAGTTGATCTCCATCTCCCAGACTCAATCTCCAGATGTTCAACCATCACCAGCCTCAACTTAGAGATGATAAGTTACACTAACTTGAGAATATCTGTATCCTTGTACTCTGTTTCTTTTCCTATATTCAGTGTGCGCGCTTTCCGGTATGCTTTGATGTGAATTACCGTGAAAATCTGATTATATGGAAATGCTTTGTTCAATCCTCCATGGTTGTTTCCCTCAAGGAAATTTGCTGCGATTGGCCGTTTTAGGAGTTAATTACATTTTTCACTAAAATGTCCTCTATTGTGCTTCAGCTGCATCAAGAAAGGTTTTTAAAAAAATTTAAATATATATTTACTTTTACAATTAAATAGATTGTATTACGACGGAGAGTTTTAATGCAATCGTGTCACGATTTGGAGCTCACGGTGTGAGTCTCACAAATATATATATATATATATATATATATATATATATATATATATATATATATATATATATATATATTAGTATAATACCCGTGCGATGCACGAGAATCTGTAGTGTAACACACAGGCGATACATGAAAATCCTAGTAGCAAGCTACTGTGATGGATCATCCTCTATACAAAACTTAATTTAATATCAAAGTGGGACAATGACCCACATATTAGATATTAAACTGATAAGAATAGATACTACACTTATCTTAGTCAAAAGGCCGAGAAAGGTATGAGTTGCTTTACCGTTCTTTGTCCATTTTTATAATTGTTCTGTGTGTAATTCGCCTTGGTAACTTCAGATGTGGGACTATCATTTTTCTTACATCAACTCAAGGAAAACTAAAGTCCTATATTTCATTAAAATTAAATTAAAATTTTTTTATGTACTTTGCTGTAATCATTATAACTTACTTAAAATTTTAATTTTGGAAAATTTAAAATATAATTTCAAATTAAAATTTGAAATTATCTTTTTTGAATTTGATAAATTATTTTTTTTAAATTTTAATTTTGGATTAAGATCTGAATTTTTTTTAGAATTTGTAATTATATATTTTCTTTTGAATTTGTATTTTTAAGATTTATGATTTTATTTTATGAATTTTTAAAATTTGAAGAATAAGAAGATATAGTTACTAATAAACTTTGAAAATTTTTGTTAGGTATGAAAAGAAAAAAGGACATTAAAATAATTTAATTTTGAGATTTACCAAATTAAAAAAAATTATTTATTAATTAAAATTTTTTATTTAGAAAATTTATATTCGGTTTAAAAAAAGGAATAGGTCTAAAATTTAAATTTATTAATTATTAATTATTAATTAAAAATTTTTTATTTAGAAAATTTATATTTAGTTTAAAAAAAAGGACAGGTCTAAAATTTATTAATTACTAATTTAAATTTTTTATTTAAAAAATTTATATTCGGTTAAAAAAAGGACATGTCTAAAATTTATTAATTATTAATTAAAAATTTTTATTTAAAAAATTTATATTCGATTTAGGCGGGAATCGTAAGTTCCCTGTGAATGTCATATCTGCATGTAAAATTGTATTTTATATATATTAATATATATATATATATATATATATATATATTTTAAAACAGAATAAAGTTATATATAATAGATTTTTTTTAAGTCTTCATATTAATGAAAGATTTGTGCATCACTTATGATTAGTACATGTGAATGTTATCATTAGAGGTTGGGGGTCAAAATTTACAAAGTTAATATGCTCATCCTTTTTATATATTAGTCATAATATTTAGGTTAGTAATTTTTATAATTTATTTTTTTCATCTTGATTCTAAGATTGATTGATGAAAACATTAAGAAGGACCAAATTATTTTTTACCATCATAAATAGATTATAGGGTCGTCAGTGCCAGGCCTGTAGGAGCCGGCCTAATATGCCCACGAGAAACATTTTTTAAACCTTTTCTATGTTATATTTTATATTTTAAAATAATAATAATTAATAATATTTTTTACTATTTAAAGTATAAATTAATTTATCTTCTTCCTCACTATTTGTGAATATATATATATATATATATATATATATATATTGTATAATTTTATTAGCATATCGGATATTCGGAAGCCAAAAAACAAAAATTTGAAATGTGTAGGTGCAGATCTGTAGGAAATGATCTGTAAGGTAAAAATTTTGTATATAAATGTAATGTTGCATGCTCAGCACCTAATATATATTTTTTTCACACTTAATATTATAATTTAAATTTTAAATTTGAAAGATAAAATTTTAAATAACTTAATCAATCACAAATCAAAAAAAAAATGAAAAACAAATAGCCGATGTTGCACGGCGTCCAACATAAAAATGGCGTATACGAGAAATATTAAAATAGGCCCTTCCCATATACATATATTAATGATTAGCACGTAAGATAATATTATTTTAAAATTTTAAAATTAAAATTTAATAAAGTTAATATAAATTTCTCTTTATATGTAATTATAATATTCGAATTAATAATTCTCATAATTTATCTTTCTTATATTGATCCCGAGATGGATTGATGGACGTGAGAGATGATCGAATCGTTTTTTACCATCGTGTATATATATATATATAATGTAATTTTTTTATATTTAATATTATAATTTAATTTCTAATATTCTAAATTATAAAAGATAACCTTTTCACAAAGAGAACTAAGTTTATTTCAATTAAATTTCAATAATTTACTCAATCACGTATATAATTTTACGAAATATCAAAAATTATGTAGGATAATTTTAAAATTACATATTTATTTCTCATTTTATCTCTAATCAATCGACTGATAAAAATCAACAATCGAATGATTCAGTCGAATAGATTTCCTACTGCATCGAATCAACAATCGACTGGTTTAATCAGTCGAGCCATTTAAAAACTCAATCGACTGGTTTACTATTTTAAATGAAATCGGTTAATAGATTAAAGAATTTCAGATTGATATGAAATTAGTTTTTATATATATGATTAGTTCTCCTAATTATATCCGTACCCTAAAATTTTAATTTGACTCAATATATTGAGAGTAATAATTTTTCAAACACAAATTTGATTGTTCAAAAAATTTAATTCGTATTAAAAAAATCAGTACTCTCAATATATTGGGTCAAATTGATGTATGAGAGTGTAAATATAATCAAGAGAATTAACCATATACATAGGAACTATTTTATATCAATTCGAGGTCGTTTGATCCATTAGCTGGTTTTGCCTAAAACCGGTGCAAAACCAGCTGATGAATCGAACGAACCGGTTGATAGACTAAACGATCTCGAATTGATATTTAACTAACTCCTATATTTTAGTCTAATTCTCCTGATTATATCTATGTCCTCAAACATCAATTTGACTCAATATATTGAGAGTAATGATTTTTTAAACATAAATTTGATTGTTCAAAAAATCTAATTCGTGTTAAAAAAATCACTACTCTTAATACATTGAGTCAAATTGACGTTTAAGGGCATCGATATAATCAAGATAATTAGACTAAAATATAGAAGTTAGTTTCATATCAATCCGAGATCGTTTGATCAATCAACCTATTCGTTTGGTCTATCAACCGATTTTGCCCAAAATCGGTTGATGGAACAAATGAATCAGTTGATCAACTAAATGACCTCGGATTGATATAAAACTAATTTCTATATTTTATTTTAATTCTCTTGATTATATCTATGCCCTTAAACGTTAATTTGACTCAATATATTGAGAGTAGTAATTTTTTAACACGAATTAGATTTTTCGAACAACCAAATTCATGTTTAAAAAACTCTCGACTCTCATTATATTGTGTTAGATTGATGTTTGAGGGTATGAATATAATCCAGAAAATTAGACAAATATATAAGAGGTAATTCATGTCAATCCGAGATCGTTTGGCTCATCAGCCGATTTTGTCTAAAATCGACCGACCGACCAAATGAACCGATAATAAGTCAAACGACCTCGGATTGATATGAAACATGCTCTTTTATTTATTTTTTTTTGTCTAATTCTTCTAATTATATTTATGCTCTCAAATATCAATTTGACTCAATATATTCAGAGTAATGATTATTTTTAAACACGAATTTGATTATAAAAAAACCTATTCATGTTTAAAAAATCACTACTCTCAATATATTGAGTCAAATTGATGTTTGAGGATATGTATATAATTAGAAAAACTAGTCTAAAATATAAAAGTTAGTTTCATGTCAATCCAAGATTGTTTGGTCCATTAACCAGTTCGTTTGGTCCATCAGTCCGTTTTGGGCAAAATTGACTGATGGACCAACGAACTTGGATTGACATGAAACTAACTCCTATATTTTTGTCTAATTCTCCTAATTATAGTGATACCCTCAAACTTTAATTTGACTCAATATATTGAGAGCAGTGATTTTTTAAACACGAATTTGATTGTTTGAAATATTTAATTCGTGTTCAAAAAATCACTACTCTCAATATATTAGGTCAAATTGATGTTTGAGGGTATGAGTATAATTAGGAGATTTAGACTAAAATATAAAAGTTAGTTTTATGTCAATATGAGATCATTTGGTCCATCAACCAGTTGGTTTTGGTCTATTAGTCGGGTTTGGAAAAAATTGGTTGATGAGCAAAACGATCTCAGATTGACATGAAATTAACTTTTATGTATTTATCTAATTCTCTTGATTATATCCATTCTCTCAAACTTTAATTTGACTCAGTATATTGAGAGTAATGATTTTTTAAACATGAATTCAATTATTTGAAAATTTTAATTCGTATTCAAAAAATCACTACTCTTAATATATTAGGTCAAATTAATGTTTGAGGGCATGCATATAATCGGGGAGAACTAACCATACCTATAGAAACTAATTTCATATCAATTCGAATTCATTTAGTCCATCAACCGATTTTGCCCGGACAAAACTGCTGATGGATCAAATGACTTCGGATTAATATGAAATTAGTTCTTATGTGTATAGTTAGTTCTCCTGATTATATTCATGCCCTCAAACATCAATTTGACCTAATATATTAAGAGTAGTAATGACCTAATATATTAAGAGTAGTAATTTTTGAACACGAATTAAATTTTTTGAACACATTTGTATTCAAAAGATTACTCCTCTTAATATATTAGGTCAAATTAATGTTCAAGAGCATAGATATAATTAGGAAAACTAATTATACACATAAGAATTAATTTCATATTATTCTTAGATTGTTTAATCTATTAACCGATTTTATTTAAAATTAATTTTAATTAAAAAATAAATCAATCGACTATTTTTTTTACATAAGTCGGGAAAAAAAAGCAGCAAATCGACTAGTGTTTTATAGAAGTAAAATGAAAATAGATATATAATTTAATAATTTTGAAGGTGCTTTATAGAAGTAAAATGAAAAAATATATATGATTTGATAATTTTAAAATTACTCTCTGAATATTTGAAAAGTTATAAACGATCAATTTTTGAGTACATTACGTGGTGGACAGAAAATGATTCAGACACTTGTTGGATCACGCAACTATCGTTTTCCATTTACAAAATCGGTTATCGCAAGAAAGAAAAGATTCCCCTTGACAATGTAGCTGTAACATTCTAAGCTTCATATTTCTGCGGAAGCAAAGTGATGAATCTACAGGATGAATGGTAGAGCAAAAGCTCTCTGAACATCCCTACGTGTTAACCCTTTGTACATTTCCTTGGCGGCCACTTTGTCGTATGTCACAACGTAATTGCTCGCAGTCCACATCTACTCTTGCTTATCGGTTATTCAGATTCTTGCAATGCCTGCGGCCTACAGCATCTACTCTTGCTGATCAGTTATTTGGATTGTTGCAATGCTCACAGTCCACAGCATCTACTCTTGTTGATCAATTATTCATCTCGAAGTCATTTGGTAAAAAGATTCACCTTATGACTTGGCGTTCTTCCGTTCCGATCTCACTTGCTGGATTCTCTGACGAAGCTTACGCCTGTGGTCGTGGATTTTGCAGAGTCCATGGCCGAGGACAACAGCAGAGTAAATCCCATGTGTGATCATAGGTGCAAGAATGTTATCGGTCTGCGAATCAAGCACATTTTTTTTAAAAACTTTAGTTCAATTCGTAAAAGGTAGCAAAAGGAGATGACTGCTCATCTTTGCATAGAGAAAAGTTGTCCAACCTGAATCCATTCAAATCCAAGGTAGAGAGCCAGCAGTCCTTCTAAAAGGGGCGAATATATCTTCCTCATTTGCCTCCTCTCGTTCCAAGCTGTGTAAAACACCGCCATGTTAAGTTCAAGTAATACCTTCAAAAGGTTATTCTTTAAGCAATACCATCAAAAGATTATGTTTTCTTCAATCAGTTCACTAACCTGCAAAAAGCTTTTTGAGATCTTCACGGCCAGTTCTAGAACTCAAAACGGGTGCGACCACATAAGTGGGATCTGAAAAAAGAACAAACAAAGATATATGAGCAGGTTTTCATGGCCAATTTATGTGTGGATACATGTGGAAGGGTGGATCCGACAACAAACCCTTAGGAGCAGTTGCAACATAATAAAGAGATCCGGTAAGGGCGGCAGTTATAACTGCTGCAAAGGCTTCAGCAAAAGGGACAAAGAGAGGCAGCATGCCAGTCTGAAGGGAAAGTTATACTCGATTAATTGACTATCACTTGTACAATCAGTTAAATGAAAAAACAAAAATCATATAGACTGATAATATACCAAACATGCAATCCCGTGAGCATCTTTCATGAGTTCAGTGCCCCTTAAAAACATACCAGCCAATGCTCCCTGTAAAATTATGCAAGCTTAGACAAATGAGTATATACACATGAAAAATGGCATAACTGATATAGGACAATCTTGACTCGCATTGCTTGAAGGGAAAAAACAGTAGAGCTCCTCTCATACACCCCACAACAATTTCATGGACGTTGAGTTACAAAGGTATTGTAGCATAGCTTAGTAAGGTTTTGTACTTTTTTTCTTCTAATGACCTGAGAAAAGAGTCTAAAATGATTGTGATTTCTCTTGTACAAGGAGTTCTCAAACCCAGTCTAGTGGTATCAAAGGCACTTGTTATCTGATAAATTGAGGTTAAATGCTAAGTAACAAAATTTATCTATAGCCCCATTTCTGTTTTCCTGATAGACACAATTAGTTGAAGTCCATCTTTGCTTGGTACATGTAATGAACCAGTCAGCTGATGGAGAGAATGCCCTATTAGCACTATATTAAACTTAGATTTCTCCTAAGGAATTACCTGAACAGCAACCCGATAGAAGAGCTCCTCCCCAATAGAACTTGCTGTGACAATGAGTATGAACTGCAAAAACATCAAGCCCCAGAATCCAGATGAATGTTGCTCGTTAAGCTTTATCATAAGTCTGATTCGTACATACAAGAAACCACGAATTGTGTGAAGTACCTGCCACGGTGACATGCCGTAGAAGAAGCTTCGAAGCTCCTCGTCCTCCACATCTCTGATAGCGCGAGCATGGGGTGAATACTTCACCACCTCGTCCTATCGAATGAATGAACAGAACAACAAAGGAAAGCAGCAGTCAGTTAGATCATAAACAGATTCAATTTCGAATTAGGCCTAGTAAGGAAACAAAGGGGTATAATTCTACACACATCTAGGATGAAGAGCAAAGCCATGATAGGTGGAGCAGCATAGCCCAGACCATCCAGCATCGCTCCTAGTGAGAAATGGAATCCTCCCGTCGCATCAATCCCAGTGATGGAGCATATGAACTTCCCTGCGAGCGCCATGGCTCCATAGATTCCTGATGATCCAACCAAGTAAGTCCCCTTTTCTTCCATTTTGTTTTCTCATATATAAAGATACATAAATTGAAGAACACGAAATCTTCAAGCCACAACTGTTGTAAAAATCGAACCCTTATGCATAAATATCAACACTTTTCCAGTTATTGAAGTCGTTTTCGAGAAGGAAACCATTGAAGGAGGAGATTCTAACCTATCCCGTAGCTGACCCTCACGATGGCACCAATCTTATCCCACACGGGGAACTCCGAGTCCCCGCCGGCGGAGAAGCTCCGGTCGATGACCGTCGTGTTGGTGGTGCTGGCGGACGCCGGCGATGCAGAGACCTCCACGGCAGCGCCGCCAGCGGCGAATCCCCCGCGCCTGGTCTCCGATCCGTCGATTCTTTCGCGGTTCCCCTCGGCAGACGCCCTGATCGACGTCCATCCAGCCGCCTTCCTCCTCTCGCCGGCCCACGAGCAGCAAGCGGAGGAAGAAGAAGGCGAAGAAGAGGAGCAAGAGGGAAGACCAGCGGAGGAGGAGAACAGCGAGAAGGTACGGGAAGAAGAAGCCACACAGCTGAGCTCCATCACCAGTAGATCCGTGGCCTGTGGCCGCAGTCGAAGAGAGGTTTCAGAGTCGTCGCTCCACCGTCGACCCTCGCTCTCCCCAAAACCGGACCTCGCCCTTTTCAAGCTACGAAAACATTCCACCTAATTTTCAACCCACCAACCGGAGTCAACCGGGTCCCGAGGATGCGGCCTTTCTACTGGCGAGTGAACTCGACGACGCACCCGCAGCGCTGCCTTATCCCGAGCGATTGTGCCGGCCAATCACGTCTCTCCACGCAGACCCCAAGTGATAAGATAAGCCCCTCGCCCTCCAAGTGCTTGCTTTTTCATCGCTGGATGTGACCGAGGACATTCGGCGTCTCATGCGGATCCTGTGGACGCCGAAGGCTTTGAGCTCCTTGTTTCGATTGACGTTCACTGCTTTGTACGCTTTTTCTTCGACTGCGCTGCGATTATTTTTGTTTGTTTAGCGATATTTGGCTCGTTGAAGATCGAGGAGGCAACAGTTGTTTGATTCACGTTTCAGGGGGCGCCGTGGCCGCCTCGCCGCCTTGAAGATCAATGGGATGGATAAGAATAAGGGTTCTGTTCTGGGCATTCAAAAGGAGTTTCTTGCGGGTGACGTGATCGCATACGCAAGTGACTGCGAGAGGAGAGGACGGGAAAGCCAATCGCAGTTGGAGATTCTCGAGCATCTTTGACTTCAAGCTCGTCCTTGGGCTCCTCCCTAGCTCAGACGAGTCGCTTCTCGAGGGCATTTGCTGCCAGCAATGGCGATATATGGAAAAGCTCATCTTCAGATCGTCCCCCACTTCACAGTTCAGCAGTGAGTAGTGTGTGTCATTTGTGAAGGCCATTTTTGTTTCTTGTTTTCCACGCTTTTTTCCACACCCTGGGAGTTAGAACATTGAAAACCTTCGATCTTCCATTGAGCTAGATTATATAATTACGATATGAACTGATGATTAGTGTGTTGCATGCCACTTAGAGGTCTGGGATCAAATCCTGATAAAGTCAGTATCTCCATCCTTTCACGTGCTAACCGTAACATCCGGGATAGTAGCCTCATAATTTATCTCCTCTGTGTTAATTCTAAGACGGATTGGCGGGGTATTGAAGATGAATGATTCGCCTTTTACCACTAAAATTATATAATTGCGAACAAATTGAAAAAATAATTAAATACACATTAAATACATTGTCATAGGGCGGTGGCGCAGTTGGCTAGCGCGTACGACTCGTAGCCTGGAGATGTCGAGAGTTCGAAATTTTAAAATTATTTCACTTTTATTTTAATCTTAATCAGTAGATTTTTTTTATCAAATCGATTTCTATATATTTAAAAATTTAAATAATCGAACAAATTAATCGATTGTTTTAGTTTTTTTATCAAAATTTATTTTGAACAAAATTAATTGATAGATCAAACGATCTCGGATTGATATAAAATTAATTTTTTTTATGTTCGGCTAGTTCTCTTGATTATATCCACGTTTTCAAATATCAATTTGACCTAATATATCTTAAGAGCAATGAATTTTTAAACGTTAATGTGTTTAAAAATTTAATTCATGTTAAAAATTATTATTTTCAATATATTGAGTTAAATTGATGTTCGAGAGCATGAATATAATTAAGAGAACTAGATAAACATGCAAGAGCTAATTTTATATCAATCCAAGATCGTTTGGTTCATCAACTAGTTTTGAGTAAAATCTGCTAGGAGACCAAGCATCCTCGGATTGAAATGAAATTGTTGGTGCAATTGACCTCCAAAGTTTTGATGTTTATTTGACAATATGTTTAATGGACTCTAGTTTGGTCAAGGTAGATCAAACGACTAGCAAAAGTGAGAAATCTTAAAGGAGTTAACTTCAAGCAAAGGGGAAACTCTAGGAGAGTGAACCCTAATGAGAAGATTTAGAGGAGTAAGCTTCAATGAAAGGGAAAAACCTAAGAAAGTGAACCCTAGATTGTGAGAAGACTTAGTGGAAAGATTGAGATTTCTAAGCTGAGATCAAGACAGTCATAACTGTCATATTCATGCATATTTTCTATCTATTGTGCCAACTCTATTTTGCAGGATTCTATCCATTATGCTAAGTCTATTTTGTAGGATCATGATTCTTTGAAATTCAAAGGGTCATAACTTTTGACTGAAAACTCGGAATTAGGCTCTGTCAGTTGTCACATGTCCAGGACTCATAGATCTAGATTTATTGTTCAGCCAACTTAACCAAAGGAAGGGGTTTAGTCGACTGAACAAAGGGATTAGTCGATTGAACATTTGATTTTTTCGTCAATGGAAAAAGTTTATCGGTAGAAAGATCCTTGGAGGGTTCAGTCGACAGATTAAGTTGATCAATCGACAAATCAAAGATTTCAGTGAGATGAGATCAGATAGGATCAAAGCACAAAAGGTGAAAAGGAGTTTAGTCGACCAATCATGTTTACCAATCGAATGATCAGAGATTTCATCGAGATGAGATCAGACTGGATCAAGCATAATAGGTAAAAAGGTTCAATCGATGGATAAAGTTTATCAATCAACCGAACAACATGATTTTTGAGATCGGACAGATCTGATCAGAGCATTCAAGGAAAGGCTCGGGGATTAGTCGACGGATAGAATGATCAGTTAACATATAGGTTCAGTCGACGGAATAATTTTTCAGTCAACGGAACGAAGCCTATAAAGGAAGCCCTCGAGATCCAAGCCAAGTTGATCTTTCTGGAAAACGCTCATAGTGCTCATTATTGTCACCACTACTATTTTGCAAGCTACTTCTTAGACTATGTTAAAGGGTAACCGACAACCTAT
>JAGFNQ010005004.1:438279-459164 GCA_024364735.1 Boesenbergia rotunda
AGATGTGTAGGGTCAAAAAGAAAAAAGATGGACAACATTGTCCTAACCACAAGGAAGATCAAATCTGAGGAGGAATCTTCAGCCGTGAAGAGAAAACGGTCTACATGGTAAGGACGCTAAATAAATATTTTAAATCTAATAAGTTTAATAAGATGAAGGGCAAGAAGTACACTCCGGGAAAAAGAAAGTTAGATGCTATAATTGCCAAGAAAAATGTCACATAAAGGACAACTGCCCGAAACTGACCAATAAAGAAAAAGATAAAACACTAAAATGATCGAAGCACAAAAATCTGAATGCTACATGGGACGAGTCGTCATCAGAGTCTGAGATCGAGGTTTACGTTGGACTTACACTAATGAAAAATCACAAGAATCGAATGAAGTGGACATCAATGAAGGGGCCACTCAGAAAAAAAGCAGTAATAAAAGGGGGGAGCTTCCAACTTCGAATACAATATAATATGTTAAATCCGATACCTTTTGACGCGATCCAAAATTTTTTTTCGGAGAATTATCTTGGGTTTCATTCCTTTGATGATACTTAAAGGGGTTAATTGGTTAGATCATGAAACTTGAGGAGGGTTGAAGTGGAATTAGCTAAAATGGGAGGGGTTAAGTACTTAAAACCCATGCTAGGGGCTTAACCCGGAATGGATGAGTTTGGAGGGTTATTGTGCAAAGTGCCATCCCCTAAAATACCTTCACTTCTCCTCACCTCCTCAGCATTCGCTCGACACTGAGATTGATCCCCTTCATCTCGATCTCACCTCTCTTCCTCGTCCTCTCTCCCTCCGCACAAGATCTGCTCCAAATCAGTCTTCCCGATAGACGCAGCTCTGCTCTCATCACCATCAACCCTTATCAGATTCCTCCTTTCTCTTCTTCTTTGTAATGCACTGGTTGGATCTCAGATTGGGGAAGGGCAGGCAAATCCTTTGGAGTTTGGTAGCATCGTCGAAGCTGACGACTTTAGGGCCACCTCCAAATTCCGGGTGAGTGCATGGCAGGACTTAGATTTGATGTATTCTCCCTGTTCGCTTGTGGCCACCATGTTTGGAAATCTGTCGAGCCCTTACCAAGCCCTACTCACATCTTCTTCTACGGATTCATGGTGGGTTGGAGGCAGATTGCACTCCTAAGTTGGGACTACATCCAAGATCAATCGATACATAAGTTCCCCTTGTGATTGTGATCACTAAAGTTGATCTGGGCTGATCATGCCGACGCATATCTTAGGTAAATGTTGTGCTAATTGTGCTTGTGGGGTTGTTTCACGGATTGGTGTCTGTATTTGGATTGAACTCTTGTTAAAATCAATTATGCTAAGTAGTTATGTAATCCTAGATGAGAATTGTGATTTCAGTATTTGGTCTTGGATCATGATTTGTTGTTGAGGGATTGATTAATTGGAGTTTTGAATCACACCTGGATTTATAGATCTAAGAATTTGAAGTTGAATTATGGCTTTACTGTTGCAACCGTGTATCATTGGACCGATTGTTTCGATTTAGCTTTGCTTAGTATGATCTATTCTTGTTTTCTTTGTTATCCTTACCGTGAGCATGTTTTTCTAGATGGATCAGTGGGTTTCGGTAGTTGCATCTGCTCAAATTAAGTTTTGGTTAGCTCTGTTCTCATTTTGGGATTGGTAGGGGTGTATATTGTGTTGGTTTTCTTTGGGTGGTGGACTTGCCATGAGCTTACAAGGGATCCTTTCTACTTGCATTAGCTAGGAAATGGTGTGGAGGTTATCTTGGAGTGGGATTAGGTTAAACCTACTCGAATAGATGAGCTTGATTAGGGGAAAAGGAACTAATCCTTTAATTCGATTAATTAAAGGAAATATAAGGGTTAAATTAACCCTAATACGATTTACAGACTTGTTGGCTAGTTACTATTCTATGTAATAGCTAATTAAATATGATACAGGGACTTGAATTAGATTGTTGTTGTTGATTGTTGGCAGGTGATTCTCTTCTCATTTGATACAAACTTCTACTATTTGGAGGCGGGTACTTCTTGCTTGTATTTGTAGTTCCACTTTACCTTTATGCATGACTATTTGTTATTTATGCAGTAGGTTGTTATTTGCCTTTATCTTCTACCGTTTTTTTATCCTGCTTGATCTTGGATATAATCTAGATTTCCTTCTATACAGTCTCGTTTATTGTTATCTGATTCTGTATAGCATTAGTATGAGCATGAGTATGTAGATATAAGATAACATGCCACTGTATGGTTGCATTGACTAATTCTAGTTATACTTGCATGTGTATCTAGATATATGATGATTGAGTTATGATATATGTTTACGACCTGTGCATGTTAGGTTGAGTTATGTGTCGATGACCTGGTAGGGGTTGCATGTGTTAGAGTCATGCACCATTCCTACATTGTTGCATGCCGACGATCAGCGACTCTCTTGTGGTTGAGCCTATCGTCTTCCGGCACATGATATGCATACACAACTACTCATGGGTTAGTGGATACCATTGGGTGTGTGCATTTTCTCTGTACTGCTCCGCTCGACCGCTCATGGGTTGTGGTTTCGGAGCGTGATAGCAGGCAAGGATCTCTTCTCTTCCCATAGACTAGAGAAGATGAGAGAGATATCTCCCCCATATACATATGGGGCGGATTATTTACTCTACTAGCATCATGTCCACTCGGTCACTCAGGAGCAGTGATGACAGAGTACGGACAGTGTCACAACTCTACCCACTCGGGAGACACATTATTGCATGTCTCGGTGGCTTGACTGACATTAAGGGTGACCATGTCATTACATCATGTGCATATGATGCATTTGTTTATTTGATTATGTTTGCTGCATTTATTTGCTACACTTGTTTGACATGCACATACAGGATATACCATTTGTGTGGGTTGATGACCCTGCACTTGCTCGTATGATACGAGTCTATTTTATGATCAGGATAGGACTGATTTCTGGTATATACATTCAGTTGTTACTTTCAATTATGCATATTCTGATATTCCTGTGAGACTGTATCCTATTGTTCCTGTATAGCTTATTTAGCTACTTATTTAGCCATACATATCTTTCTCTTTACCTGCAGATTTCACTTGGACTCGCCACCCATCATAATATTTTTTTTCAGGATGATAGATTGCCGGAGGAGCCCAGTTGCCAGTTCTGAGTCCCCACGACTCCATTTGATGGGTGCTTCTACGTGTTCCACTTTTTTTTATAGCATGCTCTATATTTTGTATTCATTCTTACATAGTGGACTTGTATTTGTGATTCATTCGTGTGGTATTTGTATTTTTGAGGTCTTTGTTGGATTTAATGTTGTGATTTTTACTGCGCGCCTGTCCCGGGGGCAGCTCAGGTGAGTTTTTACGGTTTTAGTATTGTGATGCTATTACTTCTTTATATTATATATCTGTTTGAGGCCCGAGGCCAATATATATCCTATGTGTGTTGTATGTTTGTGTAAATTATCCGTCGGACAGGGGAGGTGCTGTCCGATTTTATATTAGATTAGCGGCTCCGTTGGTCTCGGGGCATGACATAATAAGTGAGGTATGTCTGCTACCTCCTGATCAATTATATCATGACAAACAAATGACTAGATCATTGTGTAAATTAAAAATAAAAATATAGATGTAAAAAGAAAATTAACCTCTACATGTCTATTAGAGCTATATGATAAATTAAAAATTAAAGGCACAAATAGAAAAATTAGAAAATGATTATGCATGTAGAAATTTAAATTACTTGAAATTCAAAAGTTATATATTTTGAAGGACTTAATTGATATTTGAGGAACCATTGGGGTCAAATTGTAAAAGTACCCAAAAAATATGTTCCATTAAAATTTTTGATAAATTCAGTATGTAAAGATTTATATTAAATTTCCAATCTATTTTAAATTGTTATATTATTTTACGCATACTTAGTAGTTAAGATTAAATAAACTATTTTGGATTTTTTTACTATTAAAAAAACACATTCTACTTGTTATTTCTGGATTTAATTTATTTTTTAATTTTTTTTATGATAGATACAATTAATATCTATCCACAAATTAATTTTATATTTTTTTAATGATTAAATATATTTTTTACAAATTTTTTTATCAAAAATTTAATTTTTAATTTTATAAATACTTAAAAAATTATTTTTGAAAACCTAAATTGTTCAATAGTTAATCTTAGATTTTGGTTTTTTAAAAAAATTATCTCTATTTTTAAGTCAAAACTCATTTTTTCTAGCATTTATTTTAAAAATTTTATGTATCTTTTAAAAAATTATTGTTAAAAATCAACAAAATGTATTTTATCTTGAAAATTTTAGTTTGATTAGATCTAACATATTGACTTGATTACATAAGGTTATAAAATTTCTGTTAGAAGGATAATTTTTTTATGAATTTTCTATCTAAAACTGAGTTTTTTAATAGATTTTTTTCACAAAATTAAATTTTTTAAAAATGACTATCGTTTTGAAAAAAATATAAACTATTTTTTGCGTGATTTTTTCAGTATTTTAAAAAATAAAAGTTTTATCTTTCAATATTTAAGTTTAACTTAAGATTTTTTTTTTAAATTTACCCTTAACTAATTTTTTTTAGAGTAATGATAGGGAGAGTGAATTTGGGAGAGTGAATGAGAGAGTGAATGACGTGACAGTTATTGTATACACGTCCGATCGTCGATCGGACACCACCGGCGGCCTCTGATCACCGTCCCGAATCAAACTATGTCCTAAGAAGATCGGTGAACTCATCGGGAATCATCACAATTATGATCTCGTCGCATTCACCCTCAATCCGCGAGATCTCAATTACCGGCGATCCTGCCGGGTTCACCATCCCCCAATACATAGTTTGATTCGGGACGGCAATCAGAGGTCATCGGTGGTGTCCGATTGACGACCGGATGTGTACACATTAGCTGGACGTCATTCACTCTCCCATTCACTCTCCCAAATTCACTCTCTCAATCATTACTCTTTTTTTTATAGGATCAAAAGGGAAGAAAAGGAGAATTAAGTTAAGGGGAGGATTCATTGCAATATTGTTTTTACGAAATTACAATAATTACTATTGTTTATTTTTATTTCTTGTTTGTTTTCCTTAACTTAACTTGGATTAATAAACTTTAAAAAATGAGAGATTGTAAGTACCCTAGGGTTTTGATGTGGTCAACTGAGTCAGGTTTGGTCTTATTAGGTTTTAATGCTTTGTGTCTAAGTGTGCAAAGAGCTTAGGAGCACAAGAAGTTGAGCGTAAAACGTAATAGACGAGAAGGATGACACGGAAAGGAGCTGATGGGCTTGATGCATCCAAGGGATAAGAAGACTGTGAAAGAGTACACCAGTGGATGAGAAAGACGTGCGTGATGTCCGAGGGATGAGAAGTTAGGGAGGAAAACCGTTCAAAGAGAATGTCAGAAGTTTGGGTTTGGGTGAACTCAATTTCGGACGATCATAAATCACTCAAAAGCAGCAGAAGGTTGGAAATATCGAAGATTGACCATACTCCACCTTTCTAGGTGCCCATATTAACACCGGAACCTGGAGTTCAGGCACCTGTATGAACATGGGTCTCCGGAGTCCCGGGTGCCCGGGTTGAAACATGCGCCTGGGATTGAAGATTTATCCAAAAAGAGTTGTTCATTCACACATTATGACGCGAATAAGAGTTGACCCAACTTAGACACCCCGATTGCATATAAGTGTCCGGGAAATATCACGTCAGCAATAGGATAACCTTCTCTACTCTATAAATAGAGTCATCATGGCTCAGAATTATTAGAACAACAACTTGTTATCAATTTTCTAATTTTGTTCTATGCTTTCAACGAGTGTAAGAGGTTTCTCCGTCTTCGTTAAAGGAGTTTGATAGTAGAGCTTTCTACGTCTACTAATGTTGTATCTTTGCTATGTTCTAAAGCAAAGGAATTATCTTTTAATTTTGTGGGGTTATTCATCGTCCTCTTGCCGACCCACCAACACGATCTAACACCATGACTTCGTTTGCACCTTAGTGCAAGTTGCATCATCATCTCCACCAACTGGATGACCCTTATGCAGGGTTTCTTCCTTTAGCCTAACCGTCTTCTCCTTTTAAGATTTTTTTAAAGTTTGCCTATAACTATTTTTTTATGTAATCAGAGGGGGAGAAAATAAGAATTAAATTAAGAGAAGATTTCATTGCAATATTTTTTTTACTAAATTGTAATAATTACTATTATTTGTTTTTATTTCTTATTGGTTTTTCCTAACTTAACTCAGGTTAATACACATTAAAAAGTGAGAGATTGTAAATACCCCGGGATAGTTTTAATGTGGTCAACCGAGTCAAGTTAGGTCTTGTTACATTTTGATGCCTTATGTTTAAGTGTGTAGGAGTTTAAGAGCATAGAAGTCGAGAGAAAGAAGCAGCAGATGAGAAGGATGACATGGGAAGGGAGCCGACGGCTCGGTGCACCCGAGGGATGAGAAGATAGCGAAAGAGAACATCGGTGGACGAGAGGGGCATGCATGACGTCCGAGGGATTAGAAGCCAGAGAAGAAGACCATTCGAGATGAAGGTCGGAAGTTTGTGTTCGAGCAAGCTCAACTTTGGATGATCATAAATCACCCAAAAGTAGTAGAAGGCAGGTCAACCGATGGTTGACAAGACTCCACCCTTCCAGGTGCCTGTATCAACACGGGTGCCCAGAGTTCAGGTGCTTATATGAACACAGGCGCTCGGAGTCCGGGGCACCCAAGTTGATATAGGTGCTCGTTGTTGGGGCAGTCTATGGTCTGGAGTGACTATGTGTTTTTATGTTTGGGCAAAGAGTTTAAGTTAGGTTTACCTTTGTAATTTCATATGTGTGATTGAGTTTGCAGGACTTGGTGAGTCACACATGGAGGACGTATCCAAGGGACGAGAGCTGAGGGAAGAGGACTCCAAGGGCAAGTCGGAGGAAGTGGATTTCAAAGGGCACACGTGAAGGGTGGCATGGAGGCAAGCTGAGGACTTGCGTGCGTATCTGAGGGACGATAGCTGGAGGAAGAGGACTTCAAGGGGCAAGCCAAGGGAGTGTACTTGAAAGCATACATGAAGGAGGGTCTTCAGAGTGAGAAAGAATGATTTTGTAAGCTAGACAGTCGACTGGGGATAAATCTGTCGACTGCCAGCAGGAAACTCGAACTCATAGATTTATTAGTCGACTGGTCCAGGACCAGTCGACTGATAAGGTCAAAAATCTAGCTGTTGAGTTAGCTGTTGGCTTGCTGTTTCGGTGGGATCAGTCGACTGCCCTGGGGGCAGTCGACTGGCAGCGGCTAGTTCAGCCTTAAGACTCTATTTAAGGGAGCTTCGTTTTGGCTGAGATGTTTGACGAAATGAGCTTGGTTAGAGTTCATTATTAGTCTTTGTGCTCAAGGTGTTGTCCGGGATTGTGGCGAAGTTTCTCCACTCATAAGGAGCTACATGAGCTAACCGGAGGACATCCGGGGAGTGATCCACCGAAGGATCAAGGGATCGTACACCTTATGGACAGCCGTGGAGTAGGAGAGTCATCTCCGTACCACGCAAACGGTAACGTGTTAGCAATTATTTGTTTTATTCGTGTTATTATTGTTTCCGCTTGCGCACGCTAACATCGTAGGTAGAAGAAAATCGAAGAAAGCTATTCACCCCCTCTAGCTTGACGGTCACGGTCCTAACACTCGTGATTGAAGTTTTATCCAGAAAGAGTCGTTCTTTCACCTGTTGTGACGTGAATAAGAGTTGACCCAATTCAGACGCCTCGGCATACATGCGTCCAAGAAGTGTCACGTCAGCAACAACTTAACCTTTGTCGGTTGCATAAATAGAGCCTTTTGGCTTAGAATTAGAACAACAATTTGTATTCAATTTTCTAATTCTGTTTTGTACTTTCAACGAGTGTAAGAGACTTCTCCGCCTTAGTTAAAGGAGTTTGATAGTAGAGCTTTCAACGTCTTGGATTCGTAACCATCCAAGTTGCAAATCAAGTAAAACTCGAAACCTCTTTTTCTTTTAGTTGTTGATGTTATTTATTTCCAATTAACTAATATTGTATCTTTGCTAAATTCGAAAGTAAAAGAATTATCTTTTAGTTTTGCAGGATTATTTACCCTCTCTAGCCGATCCTATGCAGTTAAACAACATGACTTCGTTTGCACCTTAGAGCGGGTTGCATCATCATCTCACCAACTGGACGACCCTTAGGCAGGGTTTCTTCCCCTGGCCTAACCGTCTTCTCCTTCTAAGTTGCATTTGTGTCGACACCATGTTCCAGTTGACCATCCTTAACTATCGATGCCACTTGGATGTCCACTTCGTTTTCTTGGTCAGTGCCTCTTTCATTCATATCTGGACGTGGGTCACCCATAGACACCTCATCCACGTTCTCATGCTTTGGATGTCGACGCCATTTCCAGTGGGGCTTTCTTGATATCACTATTGTTAATTTCGAAAGATCTCTAAAGTTTTCTGCTAGTAGAGGGGATTTTTTTGGTTCTTGAGCAAAGTTCATATTTCTTTTAATTTTTTTAAAATATATATATATATATATAGATTAATTTTAAAAGTGATAAATTTAATTTCACAGAAATTTTTCATGGACCACCAGAATAAATCGAAAAGCGTTCACAACGGCGGTTCATCGGCCTAATATTTTTAGCTCAATTATCCATTAAACAAAATTCACCCGTTACTCAACCGAGACCGAAACTTAATCCTTAAATTTGTGAGAAATTAAGAATTTACTCTGCCGCTTACACCTAGAGTCATGACTTTTTCACAAATGCACATTGACAGATGGGTTACTCCCTTGAGAAATACAAGATCGGAGAATCCCGTCTCTCATGGTAGCTTATGGTCTACTTACGTTATGAAAAAAATTATAATGATTAAATACCGACGTTATACGTTTGAATCGGTTAAATTTTGCATTCAATTCTTTTTTTCCCGTCCCGTCGCCTCGTTCAACCGTGGCACTTCATCTCTTTTTTTCCTGATGCCTCGCCAAGCCGCATCGCTTCACGAGTGCCTCGCTATCGCTGCCTCGCCTAGCCGCAGCACCTCGTCGTCGCCGCCTCGCCCAGCCGCAGCACCTCGCCGTCTCCGTCTCGCCAAGCCTGGAAGCATGGTGGCGAGGATTCTCGGTTCTCTCTCTCTCTCTCTCTCTCAAAAGTGTAAAATCCTATCCTTACTCGATCGACCACGCCGCCTCGCAAGATTCTCGATTCTCTTCTAGGCAGTCACAAATCTCCACCAAACTTCTATTTGAGGTTAGTTTTTATTTTGCTTCCTTTCTTTTTATTTTTCTTTCTTTTTTTATGTTTGTGGTGTTCACTGTTGCACGACCTTTATAGTCCATTGGAATGAAATTACCAAGTTTGCAGGAAGAAGATTACATAAACAATGGGTAATGGAACTTTTTTAGTGTGTATTCTCAAATTTACTCCTATTGAGCTTCTTTCTTTTTATTGAACTTTATGTTTCTTTTAGTAGTTAAATTAGCCTAGGTTAATACTTTTTCTGCATGTTTAATTCCAGTGAAATTGATTTGCTTTCTATTCCAACCAATTCTGGGAGTTTGGTGATTAGTACAATGGTCTTTGTTTTTGTGAGGTCGGATCGGGGTTTGTTGCTGGGAGGATACAAACCGATATGATATTGCTCTGTTATAAGTGCTCACGGATAGCAGCATCTCGTTTCCCAAGATACAACGACGATGTCTCAAAATAGGAGCATTCAAATTTCGAGACCAGTGAACCTTCTCGTAGACTTTTTGGGCTCTGGATGCATAAGATGAGATGTATGCTAATGAACTTTGGATGATTGACTGAATTATCTAGGGGATTCTATTTATACAAGGGAAGAGGTGAGGTACCTTTTGGTGAGTGAATGTGATCTTTAATTTAGGATTAATCTGGGTCGTTCGATTTGGAGGGTTGTGACCCTTCAGATAGCCCTTTGATCTCAGCCATCAGATCTGGATGGTTGTAACCCTTCAGATCCCCATTTGATCTTAGTCGCCAGATTCAATCTGACGTTTCAGATCAAGTCTCATCACCAATTGTCAGATCGCGACTCTTCGCGATCAACGCTCTAGATTGCGTCACATGCGATCTAGCACCCCTCTTCGATCCAACGATTGCCATTTGTTCGCCTAGTCAGCAGTCCAGTCATCTCTCTCCTCCTACTTGAGCACGTAAGCACTGCCACGTCACCTGGAGCATAAATTTAAGCTCTTCAATGCTTCTCGCGACAACGTGTAAGTGCAAAGTGCGCCAACAAAGCTCTCATTGCGCGCGTAACGGGTGACCGGCTCGCAGGTGCGAGTACCTGCTCGCCTGTGAGAAAAGACTACTTGTGTTTTTCTTTTTTAACACCATTAACAAAGGAACACATATAAGGAAGCAAACACCTTTGGAAATTACAGATGTGAGACTATTCTCCATGTACTTCCTTTTATGCTAATTTTAAACTGACTTTAAACAATTAATTTCTCATTCGCCCGTAATCGGTTTTGACCAAATTAATTGTCTAGATTCATCTATGCGAATCGTAGATTTCATTTTTGAAGTCAATTTTGAATTTTATCGATTGATGATACCTCGATTTTCCTTTGCAAAATCATATTTGGTCTTTTTAATACCCAAATATCCAACAGTTTCTTCTCACTAGTAAGGTTTGTCATCTACCACAATAGCTTCTATTTTGAACAAAACATATGACAAGTGTCATGTTGATTGATCCTGTCGTAAAGTGAGGTGGACGCCTCAAGAGTGAGATGGTCCTCCGGGGATCACGAACCGCTGTGCTGGCCGCAAAGCTCGCTCCTAACTTACAAGACAGGGACCGTTAGAACCCGCCGGGAAAAGTACCCGACAAGGTACTCCGACGGTCAAGTCAGTCCTCGATAGTGGAAAGCAGAAGGCAATGCAATAGTAGCCAAATCACTATTGCGCGTACCTGCGGGTGTCGGAGTGGAAAGACTTATATAGCCGGGGAAGCTGACAGTTGCTGCCCACCTGCCACCTTTTGTCATGTAGTGAGGACAAGGTGATGCATGCCTAGAGGTGGCAGGGTAAAGCATCACATGCCGGAATAAGGAAAGGGGCACTGTCAACTTAAAGGTCGGTGCCGTCGGGCGCCGCTCGGCCTGACACCAACATATGTGGTCGCAATACGAGGGGATAGGGTATGGCAGAAACATCAGGACATCAGCGGGATACTCGTCATTTGAGCCGGGATAGTACCAGACCTGTGCCGACCCCGTACTGCTTCTGGTAGTCTTGTGTCAGAGAGTGGTTGTTCTGTATGCTGGGACCGACTAAGGGCCTGGAAGGAAGGTGCCGACTGAGGGCATAAGATGCGGAGGCCGACTGAGGGCCTAAAGTATCGGTGCTGGCTGAGGGCACAAGATGAGGAGGCCGACTGAGGGCTTAGAGTATCGGTGCCGACCGAGGGCACAAGGTGAGGAGGCCGACTGAGGGCCTAGAGTATCGGTGCCGACTGAGGCCACCAGGTGAGGAGGCCGACTGAGGGCCTAGAGTGCTAGTGCGATTCAGTGGTTCATCAAGTAAAGTCTCCTCTAGTTCGGGCTTATCCCAGGAGCGTGGGCCGCCATGCGTTGGCTGGGAGCCAAACTGTCGAGAGGGGCACAGGGGCGGGCCTGCGCTAGTTTGGATGCTTGGTCAGGCCGATTCTAACGGACGTGGGTCGCCACGCGCCTGATCGAGGACCCCGAGTCGAGTGATGTGTAAGCGTATAGTTGTGTATGTCTTGAAGATGCTCTGAGTTTAAGGTTCCCCCGACTCGGGAGAACTGTGGTTCACTCGCCGCTGTGAATTGAGCCTCCTGGGACTCGGGCCTCCCCATCCAGCCCGTGTTGGACCCAGGGGGCCTTTCGGGGACTCCCGATCCCCTTGATCGAGACGATTACCTTTCACCCGGGCCTATCCTTCCCGTTCTCGAGGGAACTAGGCTGAACCACCAATACAAACCTTATGTCTCATGGGCTCTCGGAGCCCCTAACTCTTTCTCCAGCTGACAAGGCGCCAGGCTGCCGGGCCAAGCCACGCGTAAGTTGGCCCGGGATCATTGATTGTAATCTATTTTTGGTGGTTATATTCCATTGGCAATTGTTCTTACTTTGGATTGCAAAGATACACAAAACGATCTATGAGACAGAATTTCAAAGGACAAGTACATGGCATATGCTGTCAAGGAATTGCTCTACAAGGATTCTCGATCCATTATGTATTTGAGGGTGAAGGAAGATGATATACACATTGTTGTTTCACTAGTTCTATTCCTAAGACTGTTCCTAAGAATAAATAATATTTTTTTTATGTATCTTGTGAACTAAAGAATGGTTTCTTGATGATAGGATGAACAAATTATTTCGTGAGCTTAATAACAGTATTTTAGAGGGCTAATTGGTAGTGACCATAACATTTAAAAAGTTGATTGTTTCTGCATTTTCAGCACTCTCCTTTCTTGTTTAGATGGAGCATGCATCTAGAGTAAAGACCAAAGATTGCTATCATCTGTTTGAATATGATGCATGCACTCTTTGTACATATCATTTTCATTTTATTTAGGTTTCTTAAAGTTATTACTGTGTTCTTCTACTTACCATTTACAGGAAGTAACAATCTTCTCCTGTATTATAAGCTGTAGCTTGAAAAGGAAAAAAAGAGGTTGACAACTATTATATGAGTTGGATGCTCATCATTTCATCAGTTTATCCACATAATTAAAGAGGTTGCACTGACTGGTCCCGTTTTAAGAATCATTGCTTCTCTTGAAACTTCATGATTTTAATGTTGATTTGTAATCTAAATGAGTTAAACTGCAGAATTTTCCTCTTTACTTCTTTAAAGCACTGTTTTTATTTAAAATTCAAGGTTTTGATGTTTATCAATAATTTGAATGACCTAAACTGTAAAATTTCAGTTCTAGAAAATATTGCTTCTCGTGAAACTAGATGATTTTAGTGTTGATCAGTAATATGAATGAGTTAAACTGTAGAATTTTAACTCTTTACCTCTTTAAAAACTCTGCTTCTAGTGAAATTGCATGGTTTTGATGTTATCAGTAATCTGAATGAGCTAAACTGCAATATTTCAGTTTTAAAAAAACATTGCTTCTTGTGAAACTTCATGATTTTAGTGTTGAGTTGATCAGTATCTGAATGAGTTAAACTGCAGAATTTCATCTCTTTATCTCTTTAAAAACGACGTTTTTAGCGTAATTTTATGATTTATTGTCAGTATAATGTATGTTGCCAATTGTAAAATCTGTGTTCTAAAACCACATAGGAATAGCCAATTTTTTTTGGACTCGACATATCAAACCCGTCCACGACATAACATGAACCCATCTTTTTTTGAAATAACTAGTAGAATTTTATCAAGAAAACTTAAAGAAATGATTGGTCTCATGGAGTAAACTTCTTGTTAGGTTTGTTTTTTTTAAATTTTTGTGGATGCAATATTGGAACTAAAATTGGACTAGTTTTGATGCAAACACTCTTTTGGAAGTCTAGAGATAATAGTGTAGGATCGTTAGAAACTAAGAGGGGAGGGGGGATCTCAATCGTTCATAATTTTTTTTTCATATTAAAATAAGAGAAAAAGATGAAAAGAGTTAAGCAGCGAAAAATTAAAAATATTTTTTTTACTTAATTCGGAGCCTTCGGCGACTCCTATTTCAAAGCTCACAGTCCTTGATTGTTTTCAATGGACAATCCACTATAATCCCTTTTCCGAAAATCTTTCGGAGAAAGGAATGTTGTATAAGACGTAAAGGGAGATTGGTAACAATCTATTAACTCCCTTGTTAATATGCAAGTACAAGTACAAAAGTGAACAAATATACTGACACGAAAGAGTAGTCTCGAGCGCAGCATATCGGAGAGCTTCTCAGCGTCACAGTAGCAGATCGTGAGCAGTTCGTTGATGCAGAAAGATAGAGTAGGGCGAGTAGAAGTGATGATCTGAGCATTGGTCTCGAACTTCTTATATAGGACACGTTCAGTCAACCAAAAAATCGTTCGGTCGATGGAAACTATCGACGACTGTACCTCCTGCTCAGTCGACAGATCCGACGCCTTTTCTTGTATACGCTGCTCGGTTGTGCTTGGTTGTCGCTGCAATAAATGTGTTCTGTTAACCTAACCTTCTGATCAGTCAACGAATAAGACTTTCATTTGCATATCCGTGCCATACCATATATGGATCCGTCGACCGATCCTGATGATCAGTCGACCTATCCCTTTGAATACACTGAATCTGGTGCAATCTGTGGTTCTGTCGATTGATCCAAGCGTTCAGTCAACTTCATTTGTTTGATCTGTATGAAAATGTTAGCACAACAACGCAATAACATATAAAGGATTAACCCTACAAAACAAAATTAGTACAAATATATATAATATGCATGAGTAAATGACAGTAAAACCTATCTTGATCTCAACATAGAAACCTCCGTAGGTTTTTCTAGTTGGATCAGCGGCTAAGGCTGTCCTGTCGGGACACAACTTCACATCACTCTCCTCTAGGAATTTACCATTACTCACCTGCTAGACATCTAGTCCTCCAGATCTGTTTGGACTTACTATGCTTAGTGTCTGATCGCCTAATCCACTAAGTCTTTCCTGCAATATTAAATTAGCACAACAACAATAATAGTAAAGCAAAATAGTATTGATAAACATATACTTAGATTTACCAAGATCTGCTGGTCCGGCTGACCACGCGAGGTTGATTTGAAATCTTCTGATCAAACTTGTTTGAGATTCACTCCTCCAAGACTTCTAAGGTGGTATTTAGGGTTTCTATTACCTAACTTCACTCACTAGGACTTCTCATTGCTTGACTTCACTCACCAGGGCTCGACTTAACTTACCAGGACTTCGCCAACCTAGTTTCACTCATCGGGACTTTTCTTGTCTAACCTCCAGTTAGGACTAGTCACTTGGTAGATTTATTACCCGATTAGGTCAACCTTGTCCTTGACCAAACTCCATTTAAACATATTATTAAATAAATATCAAAATTTTAGTGGTCGATTGTACCAACAAATAAACATGGGGTTGGTGGGTTGGATTTTTTAGTTAAAGTTTAGGAAGTCAAGTTTTATCTTTGTTGATGATAATAATTGATCAAATTTAAAAAATTAAAAATTATTCTCCAAATCTAATTTAATGTGGCTATTAAACATTAAAATTATCTATGAAAATAAATCTCTATTAAATTTTATTTTCAGCCTAATTTTAAATATTTATTATCCAAACTCATATATTTCTAAATTAATATTAATATTTTATTATATATATTATTTAATTAAGAATCTAGACTATTTATTTTAATATATCTTTCATACTATATATATATATATATATTTTATTTGGTGAAATCTAAAATTAAATTACGTTAATATTCTTTTTTTCTTTTCACATCGATAAAAATTTCAAGATTTATAAGTAATTTTAATTTCTTATTCGTTAAATTTTAAAAATTTAGAAAATAAACCACAAATCTTGAAAACACAAATAAAAAAATAAATCTATAATTACAAATCTTAAAAAGAAAATTTTAAATCTTAATTCAAAATTACAATTTTAGAAAATAATTTATCAAATTAGATAATTTTAAATTTAAATTTGAAATTATATTTTAAAATTTTCAAAATTAAAAATTTAAAATTTAACTAAATAAATTCTCATATTATGATAAGATAAAATTTACATATATTTATATATTATATTATATTACACATATGCACGATCACTAAGATATATAAAATTTGATGCTCCAATGTAATAGGGACCCTAAGCATAACCCTTAATGGCTATGTTGTGAGCCGATGTTTATTTCCTTATAACACTATTTAGAATGTAAAATATTTACCCTCTTTTTTCTTTCTTTTCTCTCTTATTCCATTCCATTGATAAATCTTCCCTCACTTCATTGGCTTAAGGGTCCACTCTTATCATCTTCGATATCTTTATCTCTATCATCGAGTGTTCCATTTGCGCATCCGTTCATTGGATCTTCAATGAAGGTGTCAATAGCCACTGATGCTAGCTACAAGTAATTGTATGCACTCATACACTGCATTGTTCAACAATGGGGTCTAGGTGGCAAAAGAAGATTCATTTGTCTTCAGCAACTCACCAATCCGTCCCAGAATTAACATGGAGGAGGTCTATAACGGAAGTTACTAGCCTGAATGTTGTGGTTAGCGCATGGAGAGGACGAACACATTGGAGTTGTCAGGTTTTGACTTCCAAACCTAAAGGTAGTAACAACTACGTACTAATTATATGTTTATCTCATAAAACACAACACTGGGGGTCTAGGTGGCAAAAAGCGATTCGCTCGCCCTCAGCACCCCCGCCAACTCATTTCAGGACCAACACGGAGAAGTAAATCATGGGGGCTACTAGCCTGGATGCTGTGGCTAGCGCGTGGGAAGGGTGAGCATACTGGCTTTGCCAAGATTTGACCCAAGACCTCTTGGTGGCAACACCTACATACTAATCATCAGTCCATCCCATAAACACTAACAGTGGGGGTCTAGCTCATATGGTAGAGCGCTCGCTTTGCATGCGAGAGGCACAGGGTTCGATTCCCTGGACTTCCATTGATTTAATATCTAATTATTTATTGTCGATTAGTAAGTTAGAATACATGTTTTAAAATAAACTGACCTTAGCTCAGTTGGTAGAGCGGAGGACTGGTTCCAGTTGATCCTTAAGTCGCTGGTTCGAATCCGGCAGGTCGGAATATATTTTTTTTCCCTTTTTGAAAGTAAAAAGTTTAATTACGCATGAAACCTCGGTGATTTAAGATATGGACAAACGAAAGACATATTTACAATTTTATAAGTACTAGGCTTATTAGTCACATGTGTTTTAAAAGAAATATATATATAAGAGCCCCCAATTTTTTTTTTTTTGAATCATATTATCCTTCTGTAATTTTTTGATTAAAAGGATATCCTATTTTATCAGCCGCCACAAAATGATATAGTTGCCTTGAAACTAATTAACATCCCACGTATTAAATCCTTAAAATGATCAGAAGTATTATAGCAGTTAAAAATCAATAACTGTTCTAATAGTTATGATTATATAATTATTATAAGATAAATATAAGATAAACGTGTTAAATTTAAATTATAATAATTATAAAATCGTAACAGTTAAAATAGCTATAGTAGATATGGCTACCGTATGAAAAATAGATGAATAAAATTGAATCTATGTTCTAACCGTTACGAAATCGTAATTAAAATAATGATATGAATGTTTTTAAATATGTTAAATATGCATCATAGTAATTATGAAATTGTAGAATTTATAAAGTCGGATCAATTTTGGATTTAATATGTATGGTGGGACATAATAATGAGCAGTGGCGCACCTAGGAATTTAGACTAGAAGGGGCGATTTTCGAAATTTTTTAAACATTAGTATAGATTAATTTATATCATAAAAGCCTAAATTTTTGGATGCAAGTACTAAAAAATTTAAATTCAAAAATATAAATTTTCTTTCATTCACATATACTCAAACTCATTCGATTCAGTATAAAAATACTAGAGGAGAAAAGAGGAGGTGACGGAGGGAGAGATACCCTATTTGAAATAGATTCATCTCTTATTTATTAAAATACTTTAATATTACTATTTCACCTGATTTATCATTAGCATAATATTTTAGATATATAATCATTTAATTTAATGACTATCTATTTCTAACCATTCAAAAATAAATAACAAATAAAAATTGAAAGTAAACAAATAACATACTTACTAGCAAATAAAAACATGAACACATAAAAAATTAATACTATATATATTTTTCTGACACTTGAATCCGTAATCAGAAGAGATGAAGTAAGAAAATTTTACCTCAATTAAAAAGTGTTTGTTGTAGCCAGTGGAGCATCGATGAAGCGATGACGACAACACTAGCCATAAACAATGACGGCGTTGACAGCAATAGTATGTGGCGACATCGATATGGGTAGTGGTGGTAGCGACATATAGTAGATGATTTTGAGAGTAAAATTAGGATTAGAAAAAAAAATTAAGAAGGGAATAAGAAAAATAAAGTAAGAGATAAGAAAATTAAAACATGTAGAGAGATGGGAAAAAACGAATCAATAGAGGGGACAAGAAAAAAATAACATGAGAGCTTTTTCATTGGACATTTAAAAAAAATACACATAAAATTTTAAATTTTATGATTAAATCTTTTTTTTTATTTTTTTTTCTAATGTGTTTTTCCCCAAAGTTCAGGGGGTGCGGTGCACCCCCAAAGCTCCATGTAGCTACGCCATTGATAATGAGAGTAATATATTGAGTGATAGTTAGGTAAATTATATATGGGTGGGTGATGGATGAGATATTTTGTTTAAAATAAAAATGAGACGCCTTCATTTTTGCGTGACCTTAAATTGTTTATAATATAAGACATTCATAACACATCATACGCAATGACACGAAGAGGATTAAGATTAAGAGTAAGGTTAGAAAGACTGATTGTGACTATGAAGAAGAAGAGGTTGAAGAATGAAGAAGAAGTGGTCAATTGAAGAACAAAGGAAAGCAGTTTATTGGAGAAATAGTTGGTTCGAAATTCACAATTTCACAAGAGAGAATAATGAAAAATTTAAATATTGATTAGCATTTTGTTAAAATTATAATTTTAAGTTTAAGCCAAATATTGGGTTGTTCCGCTACAAATATGCTATAGATTAAAGTTTGTAAAGCTAATAAATTTTCGCTAATGCTCCAAATTTATAAAAAAGGGCTCCCCATAAGAATCGCAAGATAATTAAATAATACTTAAAATAATAAATTTATTTTAAATATTTTAAATATTGAGTATGTAATTTAATTGGTAGAGTCCTCACTTTGCAGGTAAGAGACAGGAGATTCGATCTCTATATCTTTACTTTTTATTTGGAATTTTCAAATCACACATCAAACTTTAAGGGGCAATTTACCAAAGGACGTATCCAACTATTCGTAATTATCGAAAGGAGTACCATGGTTTCTATTATACCAAAGGGCGCATCCTATATAGTGAAGTTACTTTTATACTCCTCCCGCCAAAGAATGGCTTTATCAAATACATTTTCGAGACAACCGAACCACTTTATCAATAAAATATTAATTTGTGGTTCGGATGGGTAGCAGTCGAATTTTTCTCAGCCAATATATATATGTGAAATGATTTGCACAAGTCGAATGATAATAGAGGATTTCAGGTCCTAAACGGTAACTTTTTTTTTACAGTTATTTTACAAATAACTTAGGTATATTTTTTGTATTTCAAATATATAACACATATCAAAATTAAAAGGAAATTTTTAATTCTCAAATATTTATCTGATTTTCCACAAATCAACCTGAAAATTAGAGGGATTAGAGGAATTTATTTTTTATCAAATATTTCAGGCCATCGGATGATTTTCACAAATTTACTGAGGACCTGAAATATCTTTATTTCAGGCCCGACTTGGGCCTAAAATAACTTTATTTCAGGCCCGAGGTGGGCCTGAAATAAAGATATTTCAGGCCCAAGTCGGGCCTGAAATAACTTTATTTCAGGCCCAAGGTGGGCCTGAATAAAGTTATTTCAGGCCCAACGTGGGCCTGAAATATATTTATTTCAGGCCCACGGTGGGCCTGAAAGAAGACAATTCAGGCCCAGCGTGGGCCTGAAATAAAAATATTATTTGAGGACTACCCTTAACCATATAATATTTTGACTTCATCCCCCAAGTTGGATTACATATTTTATCCCTAAACCCTAAAATACTCTCTCCAAACCTCACCCCTAACTACTGATAATGGTTTTGTAGAAATCCAGATATGGGAGGTCAGCAAAACACACTGATAGAACTAAACTACACCTATAGCTTTGGACAAAATTATAATTTGAGGTTTAGGACACCTAAAATACTTTCTCCAACCTCAACCCTAACTACTGATAATGGTTTTTCAGAAATCCAGATATGGGAGGTCCATCAGTGGGTTTTGAGCAAAACCCACTGATGGAACTAAACTACACCTATAGGTTTGGAAAAAATATAAATTTGAGGTTATGGACACCTAAAATAATTTCTCCAACCTCATCCCTAACTATTGATAATGTTTTCAGAAATCAGATATGGGAGGTCCATCAGTGGGTTTTGAGGCAAAACCCACTGATGGAACTAAACTACACCTATAGGTTTGGAAAAAATATAAATTTGAGGTTATGGACACCTAAAATACTTTCTCCAACCTCATCCCTAACTGTTGATAATAGTTTTCAGAAATCCAGATATGGGAGGTCCATCAGTGGGGTTTTGAGCAAAACCCACTGATGGAACTAAACTACACCTATAGCTTTGGAAAAAATATAAATTTGAGGTTATGGACACCTAAAATACTTTCTCCAACCTCATCCCTAACTGTGATAATGGTTTTTCAGAAATCCAGATATGGAGGTCCATCAGTGGGTTTTGAGCAAAACCCACTGATGGAACTAAACTACACCTATAGCTTTGGAAAAATTATATATTTAGGTTATGGACACCTAAAATACTTCTCCAACCTCATCCCTAACTGTTGATAATAGTTTTTCAGAAATCCAGATATGGGAGGTCCATCAGTGGGTTTTCAAAACCCACTGATGGACCTCCCATATCTGGATTTCTGAAAATCCATTATCAGTAGTTAGGGTTCAGGTTCTAGAAAGTATTTTAGGTGTCAGTAACCTCAAATTATAAATTTTTCAAAGCTATAGGGCTAGTTTAGTTCCATCAGTGGGTTTTGAGCAAAACCCACTGATGGACCTCCCATATCTTGATTTGTGAAA
>JAGFNQ010005004.1:463565-584954 GCA_024364735.1 Boesenbergia rotunda
GGGTTTTTGGGCTGAAAAACCCACAAATGGACCTCCGATATCTGGATTTCTACAAAACCATTATCAGTATTTAGGGGTGAGGTTGGAGAGAGTATTTTAGGGTTTAGGGATAAAATATGTAATCCAACTTGGGGGATGAAGTCAAAATATTATATGGTTAAGGGTGGTCCTCAAATAATATTTTTATTTCAGGCCCACGCTGGGCCTGAATTGTCTTCTTTCAGGCCCACCGTGGGCCTGAAATAAATATATTTCAGGCTCACGTTGGGCCTGAAATAACTTTATTCAGGCCCACCTTGGGCCTGAAATAAAGTTATTTCAGGCCCAACGTGGGCCTCAAAATTATAATTTGAGGTTTGTAACACCTCAACTCCACTGAAGGACCCATTGATGAGGTTGGAGAAAGTATTTTAGGTGTCGGAAACATCAAATTATAATTTTTTCCAAACCTATAGGTGTAATTTAGTTCCATCAGTGGGTTTTGAGCAAAACCCACTGATGGACATCCCATATCTGGATTAATGAAAAAAAATTATCAACAGTTAGGGATGAGGTTGGAGAAAATATTTTAGGTGTCCTAAACCTCAAATTATAATTTTCTCCAAAACTATAGGTGTAGTTTAGTTCCATCAGTGGGTTTTGAGCAAAACCCACTGATGGACCTCCCATATCTGGATTTCTGAAAATCCATTATCAGTAGTTAGGGTTGAGGTTCTAGAAAGTATTTTAGGTGTCGGAAACCTCAAATTATAATTTTTTCCAAAGCTATAGGGCTAGTTTAGTTCCATCAGTGGGTTTTGAGCAAAACCCACTGATGGCCCTCCCATATCTGGATTTCTGAAAATCCATTATCAGTAGTTTGGGTTGAGGTTGGAGAATGTAGATTAGGTGTCCGAAACATCAAATTATAATTTTTTCCAAACCTATAGGTTTAGTTTAGTTCCATCAGTGGGTTTTGCTCAAAACAGTGCATAACCAACAGTGACAGAATATATCATCCTATAGGTTTTCCTATATCTGATTTATATAATATATATTGTTGATTAGATTATATAATGATTTTTAGAATAATAATCTATATTTACCTACAAGATGTGACAGAATAGATCATTTGGCACACAACAGTGCAGCAACTGGCACACAACAGTGCATTATCAGTTATTATATCTGACCGTATCACTTGGCACACAACAGTGCAACAACTGGATTTGAATAAACATCACCCAATTGTTTTGTTTTTGTTGACAATATATTATATAGAATAACAACATCTACATAATCATAACAACATCCACATAAGGAGATTTTTCCATACAAATGGATGTCAATCAACAGCAATGGATTTTTACATCACCAATACAGTTTTCAGATTATCTCAAGTTTTACAAAACATGTCTCTCAGAATATTAACTGTCAGCTCAAATCTGATTCTACTCATGTCTCCTTGTTTGAAATCCATCTTCTCATCATATAGGAGACATCGAACATATTGCATGACAAAGAAGGCACAGTCCACGCTGAAATTAACAAACACTTTTTTAGATTTCAATAAGTGGGTTTATAAAATACTTTCTTATTTTAAAAAATAAGAAAGTTCTTCCTCATTTAGTTACCTATGTTCTTGTTGGGGACATTTTTGTCTGACGGAGGGCCATTTGTCCAAGGGATGATGACTTTGTAGATACGGATGAATAGCCGTAAGTTCCTCGCGAGTATATTGTTTAAGTTCTTTTACCTGTCAAACATATCATGAATTTATTAATCACCATCAATGACATTTTAGAGAAAATGATGACCATATATAAGAATAAAGGAAGGTAGCTCACCGCTGTGTCAAATTCATGCTTATATTTACGACCACTAGCAAGAGAATTAAAATGATTAAAAGTCATGGATTCTGTATCCACCGCCAACAAGTGAAAGTGTGTATTATCACTGCACAAAGGGATTAAAATAAATCTAAACCCTTGTTCAAGCATATCAGTCTTCATCACTTGTTGCAGGGAAATCTTTCTTGACGATCTGATTGATGCCTACAAATATGCATTCACAAAATTAATAATACCCATATCATAATATTAGGTCTTGTACAATATATCTGTTTAATTAATATACATCACTTACTGTGAAGAAGGTTGAACAATATATTGACTTGTTGTATGCCTACCACATGCGGATGCTCCTCTAAATAAAATTTTACAAAAGGCATCAATGACCTCGCCTTTTGTAAAAACCTCTCCATTGAGGATTTGTAAGAATGAATGCAAATTCAAAGCAAAGGGTGCATCCTCCCAGATAAATTCATTTGCCAACCTGCCATGTAAATTGATATGATTATATATTACATAAGAGAATATATAAAAACTAACCTAAACTATAATATTTTGTAACTTACTTTAGATTCTCCAATCTATTTATCAGGTAGACCACTTCTTTATCTTTATTTTTCTTCTTTGTATTCATAAAATGTTTCTTCACAAACTACATCAATAAAATTTATTTAGCCCAAACTAATTATTGACCAAATTCAATACAATTGATGTATTTTAAATGAAATTAACACACTTACATCAATGCCTTGTTGCCTCGTTTTGTATAGTTCGGAGGTTCTTCTTGTTTCCTCCTCTATGTCTTCTTCAGACATGACTTCCATTACATCGTAAATGTTTCCTCTTGCTTCATCCATATCCTCCTCACTAAGTTTCCTTTTTCCCTTGTCCATAACAATTGATATTTGTTTCCTGTCCCGCTTCCCCTTAGGTAAAAGCTGGTGCCATACTGGACTGTCAATTGGAGTATCCCTGTAATCATACCGAGTTCGGTCACGTCCTCTCCTAGGTGTACAAGATACTGGATCAGAAAGAGGATCGACTACAGGATAGCTTTCTTGACCCTCCATGCCTTTTTTTTCAATAATTGAAAGTAATTCCTTAACCCTTTCATTCAAACATATATTCTCCTCTGTTAGCTCCTTGATTCGGTTGTCCTTAAGAATGCATTCACCACATAGCCTAACATCTCCTTCTGATGTCTCCATTGGCCGTGGTATGTCATCACCGATATCAAGGTTCTCAAACAATGTGTTCTCATGTAGGGTAGGAATTAATTCAACAATAACCTGTCAATTACGAAGTACACAAATGTTACTACCTCTCTATCTAACTCAGATAGATCACATTTAAGAATAATTACCTCTTCGGACGAGAGTCGGTCGACAAGGCCCCTCACCCTACTAATATGCGAAGGAATATTCCTCCACTTATTTATTCGGGGCCCTTCAACATTGAATGGTTTTTGAATTGGTACATGCTCCAAAAACCATGCCTACACAAATTTTTGCAGCCAAATACATTAATGACATCAAAATATTATAAAATTTAACAAGCTAATTCTACTCACTGCCAAAAGCCCTGCAAATCCCTTTAGGTAAGGGAGGTTGGTGGTGCTCTCGTTTCCCTGAGTTGATGAAAATAAGTCCCCAATCTTAGGTATTTGTGGAGACAAAAATTGATGGATAGCTTCTACCCAATTGAATCTACCTAGATTGTCATAATCATCTACTATATCTACAAGACCTAGAGGAACCTTATATGTACTAGACGAAAATAAAACACAAACAAATATATACAAAATATAAAATTTACACACTAATAACACATCATCCTCTGATTCAACACTTTTAGAAAAATGTTTAAGTAACTCCTCAAGTCTTGTTCTTGTAGGTTGTTTTTCTTTTGAGAAGTAAGTACGATAGAGGTCACCCGATGCTTTAGTTGAATTAATAGGGACCGAAACACCACGGTCCACTATACCCAGTATCAAAGCAACATCTCGTCTGGAGAACGCAACCGGTACACCTGAAACAATTACAAAATTTAGTTATCATCAAGAATAGAGGCTTGAAATTATTCCACGTTGGGCCTGAAATGATTTCAATTCAGGCCCTACGTGGCCTGAAATGAATTCAATTCAGGCCCGACGAGGGCCTGAAATGTATTCATTTCAGGCCCGAGGTGGGCCTGAAATGTATTCATTTCAGGCCTACCGAGGGCCTGAACTAAATTAACTTCAGGCCCTCGGTAGGCCTGAAATGATTTTATTTCAGGCCTACCGAGGGCCTGAAGTCATTTTCACTTCAGTCCCTCAGTAGCCCTAAAATGAAATGATTAAACTTTATCAAAAACTAATCATTTCAGGCCATCTATATTACTGTCTTATCTTACTATAGATACTATAGATATTGTCTACAATTCATAACTAAAACTATTACCTGAGAATTTAAAACCTTGCGAGGTTGAATCCCAACTTTCAAATATATTAACCAAAATTCCACGGATATGCTGCAATTCTTGTATGTCCAGGAAAAAACTGAAAGGCGACCCTTTGATCTTCGCAATGTGTCGATCATTTAAAATGTCAAATTCTTCAAAAAATTGTTTAAAGTGGCCTAAAACACTGCACCAACGTAATTTTTGTCCAATGTCATCTGAATCCTACAGTTTATATACAGTACAAATTTATTCAGCAAAATAATTTTAAACATGTTGACAAACAATGCTGGTTTGACCTAAGCATATCGCTAAGATACCTTGGTGGATAATGCCAAGGAAGAAGACGCTGAACCACCTACAGACCTTTTGCCTGACATTATCAAATAAATTCAACGTGCAGAAACCCTAACCCCTTGGTGTATTATGCCGATCAGTCTCCACTTCAACGTTAACACTAAAACCCACCTCAGGATCACACAGAAACACTTTCGAGCAATGCCTAGGTTTTGGTTGTCCGCAGGGATTCGGGGGATGAGCTCGCGACTATATCACAGCTAGGGCACGGGCGAGTTCTTGCGCTGAGAGAGGTTGAGAGTGAGCTTTTATCCGAAATGAAGGACTTCCATTTACGTTGTTGCGCTGAGAGAGAACGGAGAAAATTTCCACTGCTACCCATCCGAACCACAAATTAATATTTTATTGATAAAGTGGTTCGGTTGTCTCGAAACTGTGTTTGATAAAGTCATTCTTTGGCGGGAGGGGTATAAAAGTAACTTCACTATATGGGATGCGCCCTTTGGTATAATAGAAACCATGGTACTCCTTTCGGTAATTACGAATAGTTGGATACGCCCTTTGGTAAATTGCCCAACTTTAAGGGATTCGATTCATCGCATCCCCAATTTTTATTTGGAATTTTCAAATCACACATCAAATTTCAAGAAAGATCAGGGGACGCATTGATATTAGATATGTATGTACCCTAAGTAGGTTTTAATGTAGTCAATCGAGTCAAGTTAGGTCCTGTTATATTTTGATTTCTGTGTCTAAGTGTGCAGGAGCTTAGGAGTTTAAAAAGTCGAGCGGAAGACACAGTGGACGAGAAAGATGACATGAGAAGAGAATCGATGGGTTCGGCGCATCCGAGAGACGTGGAAGTCTGCGAAAGAGTACGCCAGTGGAGCGAGAAGGACGCGTGCGACGCCCGAGGGATAAGAAGCCGGGCGGAAGCACGCTCGAGGAGAAGGACGGAGGAGGGTTCGGGTGAGCCAAACTCTAGAAGGTCCGAAATCACCCACGAAGTGCCGCGGGAAGTTGATCGACATTGGGTTGACTCAGACCCACTCGTGCGCTCGTGAATACAGGCGCGCTTATGCACTCGGATGCCCCTATTCCCGAGCGCCCCAGAGCATATAGGCGCTCGAGAATGAATTTTATCCATAAGGAGCTGTTTGCGAATGTTGTGCAGTGGATAAACCTCGAGGCCACATGTCAGGCGCTCTCAAGCACTCGGACGCCCCTGTTGTTCCATGTCAGCACTCAGATAAAATTTTATCGGGACTATAAATAATCCCCCAGAGCTCAGTTCCAAATCATTAATCTACTGCAAATGAATTCCTTGTAATCTTTTCTATTTTTCTGAGCTTTTCATCGTATAAGAGACTTCTTCGCCTAAAGGAGTTATTCAGGAGATTTGCGCTTTATTTGCCTTAGAGTAGCAATCTCCTAGGTTGCAAACTAAGTAATTCTGGTTGTCTCTTTCTTTTTGTTTTGTTTAAATCTATTAATGTTTGTTTTGTTTAAACTAACTTCCATATTTGTTTAGTGAAAATAAAAGATAGTGTTTTACTTTTCAAGGGTAATTCACCTCTCTCTTGCTGGCAGACGATCACCTTCAATTATTATCAGAGCCAAGACGCTCCAGAATGACTAACCGCCATCTGAAGCAATTAATAAAATAGTCGGACCGGTCATCTACCCACCAAAGTTCGCGGGGGAGTTCGCGAGTTGGAAGCGCAAGATGTAGGTATTCTTTAAAATATATTTTGATTTATTATTAATCATGCAAAACGGATTTTTAGCTCCTAAGGACACCGACGACAAACCCAAAGACGAAAACCTGTGGATAAAGAAATAATAGGCGGAATTTGTAGCAAACGGGAAAGCAGAATTTCATCTGTTAACCGTTTTACCGTCACAAAAAGTCAACCGAATTGAGACCTACCAGTCAGCCAAAGAGCTCTCGGAGAAATTCTTGGAGTTGCACGAAGGAACATCGGAAGCGAACCTGGCACGACGAGATATTCTTCGGAACCAACTCATCAACCTCCTTTGGATTAGCAACCTCCCAGGTTGCAAACTAAGTAATTCTGGTTGTCTCTTTCTTTTTGTTTTGTTTAAATCTATTAATGTTTGTTTTGTTTAAACTAACTTCCATCTTTGTTTAGCGAAAATAAAAGATAGTGTTTTAATTTTCAAGGGCAATTCAGCCCCATCTTGCTAACAAACGATCGCCTTCAAGATCTATCTAGGTTGATCAGTGGATTTCAATCAAAATCGATTGATAGATCTAGGCAAGTTTCAATCAAAATCGATTGATATATCTAGGCAAGTCCGATTGAACCCATTTTAGATCATGTGGGTTCTTGAAATTGCAAAGAGTCCAACGGTACAATATATTATATATCTGTTGTCTAACTTTTGGATAAGATGTGATCCTAGTCTCCACAAAATTAGGTCACGTTGGGTCTGATTTGAATCAGACCAGACTCGTGGTAGTGCTGATTCAGATCCTCCGAGTTGGGTTTGATCTGGCCCAAAGACTATGACCATCTTATAGTTGAAAGTTAACATTATATTGTAGTACTTCCAGAGACCGAAAGAGACCGAAATAAATAATGGAGAGCATCGTTACTCCTTATAGTTGAAAGTTAGTATAATATTATAGTATCTCCCATTTTTATTTTTGATTTTATCATTTAAATTTAGAAATCTTCTAACATCAATTTTTGGTTTTGTCATTTAAATTTAGATATCTTTCAACATCTAGCAAATACAGAAGATAAAGTTTCAAAATTTTAGAATTTCAAATCACGCACCAAACTTTAAGAATGATCTAAGGGCGCACTAATTTGAATAATCTTCCCGTTCTACCCCTTTCACTAACAATCGCTTTCCACACACCTGTTTCCATTGCATCCGATCAGAAAATATAATTCGAAAGTAATTTCTATGTTTTATATGCACGCGACTTCACCATATCTCTCACCCTCTCTCCGTTGTGTCATATTGAGCTTTATGTTTACCATACATCTTCCTGCTATTATAAATGCAATGTTATCACAAACGAGGACCCGAAACAAACAATGTAGGGCGTCGTTGAACTCATTGCAGCCTCAAGAACCTACATGACTTGAAACTAATCCAATTGGATCTATCTAGGTTGATCAATATATTTCGATCAAAATCTACTGATGGATCGAGACAAGTCCGAATATACCCATTTTAGTTCTTGTGAGTTCCTGAGGTTAGAAGGAGTCCAAAAGTATTCTCCATTACTTATTTCGGTGTCTCCGGAGGTGCTACAATGTTGTGGTAACTTTTAGCTAGAACGTGATCCTAATCTCTTAGAAATCAGGTCCATGTTGGGCCTGGTTGGGCCTCTTCTGAATCAGACCAGGCCTATAGTAGTGCCGATTCAGTTCCTCTGAGTTGACTCTAATTCAGATAAGGTCAAACGTGGTCATGATTTCCAAAAGACCTTGTGTAGGGATCTCTAAGTGAAAAACACTTAAAAACGCAATGGAAATTCAAGATCCCTTCGAGTGATCTATGCAAAAGAAAAACTCATAGAAAGTTTGATCTATCTACTAAGAGTTATACCTTTGGTGTGTACCCTTCTCTTGTCCCGCTAATCCTCGGTTTGCCGGATCTCTTACACGTTCATGTGTTTGTGCCTCTGGTAGTGTTTACACGAACATGATCTACGCCTCAGAGAAGAACCACCATAGTTGTGCTAGCAACTTGGGATGGTTCACAAAACACCAATAATCCACTGGGAAGGGGGGGGGGGCTTCGGCCAAGAGGGAGAGGAAAGAGGAATGATCCGGGCGAGTGATTTTTTGAGGAGGATCGGAGGCCCGGTCGGGTTTGATTGAGTGTGACCCGGATCAAGGAAGGGTAAGCCGGGTTGTGCTCGGCCCCATGGGCCGGGCCTGAGTCTTAACGGGAAGAGAAGAGGACGAGGCAGGTTAGGCCCTGGTTCAAGTTCGGCCACTCGGGGTTGGTCACCCGAGGTCGGCCACTCGAGATCGGTCACCCGAGGTTGGCCACTCGGGGCCGGTCACCCGAGGTAGGCCACTCGGGGTCGGTCGCCCGAGGTCGACCACTCGGGGTCAGTCGCCCGAGGTCGGCCACTCGGGGTCAGCCTCTCGGGGTCAGTCGCCCGAGGTTGGCCACTCGGGGTCAGTTGCCCGAGGTCGGCCACGCGGGGTCGGTCATCCGATGTCAGCCACTCAGATCTTATCATCTGTGCTCAACTACTCGATGTCGGCCCTTCAAGGTTACTCAGTAGGTCGGTCACTCAGGTCGGGTGTCCCTAGCCGAGCGCCTTGAGTTCGCCCCATGAGCAGAGGCTTAGGATCCAGATTTATCCGACCGGCTCAGATTGCGAGTTAGGACGAGCCGACCAAATAGTTATAGGACCACCTCTGCAGTAATAATGTAGCAGATCTCTGACATAATCATTACCTGACAGAGCCGCCTGATAGAGCCGCCGAATGTTAATGAGAATCAGAAGAGGCAGTTTAGGCAGGGTGTCAGGCGGCTGTGGTAGTCTCACAGGACTGATACAGCTGCCACATGCTCAGTCTGCCAATTGACCCTTCCTTAATGGGACATGACAACTCTGACAAGGCAGAGAGCTTCCCCTCCCCTATATAAACCCTCCTTTGGGCTCCAAAGAGGGGATCGCTGCCATTTGAAATAATTGCCTCCACTTTGAGTGCTCCATTCCGGTCCAACCCGCGTGAGTGGAATCTGACCTACGGTTAAGCCCGAGTCCGACTCCCCGTGCTACAGCAGACCAGGTCATCTTTGTCAGACCGAGTCATCCGAGTGTGAACCGGTCTTCGTTTGTCGACAGGATCAAATTTGGCGTCGTCTGTGGGAATCTGCCTGATCAGAAGCTGAAGATGAGTGACTCCAATCGGGTGACCGTGACACTTTCACAAGAAGACCTTGATTTGCTAGTAGCAGCCAAAGCCTAGAAGCTGGCGGCAGAGCAGAGGATGGCCGCCCGCCCCACTCAGGAGGGCCTGGCCGAGCCCGCAGCTCGTGTGGGCACTGAAGGAGGAGTTCGCCAGGGGACAACCCTCATTTTCACCGAGCACTATTCGGCCCAGTGGAGGGGGCAGGACAGTCTGATCCTCATGAAGCTTCTTCCAGTCAAGCAAGAGCCAACAAAGGGAAAGCTCCCCTCAGTCAGACCCCGGTCGAGCATACCGGGTTCCCCTTTTCCAGTCAAGTCCTACAAGAGACAGTTCCCAAGCATTTCCGACTCCTATCCATCCCCGAGTATGGAGGAGCTACAGACCCGGAAGAGCATCTGATGAAGTTTGAGAATGCCACGCTGTTGCATCAATATTCAGATGGCATCAAGTGTCGAGCCTTCTTGACCATCTTGGCAGGGCCGGCTCAGCGGTGGTTTGATAGACTCCCGGAGGGATCTGTAAAATACTTTGCTGACTTCAAGAGATTGTTTCTCCAGCACTTTGCAAGTAGCAAGAGACACCATAAGATCAGCCTGAACCTCTTCACCTTGAAGCAGAGTCCCAAGGAGCCCTTGAAGGCTTACATTAGAAGATTCAATCAGGTCACGTTGGATGTACCTACCGCCACATCCGAGGTGCTGATCAGTGCCTTTGTCCAAGGCTTGCAGGAAGGTGAATTCTTCAGGTCACTGATCCAGAAGCCTCCAAAAGATTTTGAAAGCCTCCTGGGCAAAGCTACTAAGTATGTAGACGTGGAAGAAGCACAAGCTGCTAGACGGCCGGAAGCCAGGCATGTACCCGAAACTCCTCAGCATCATCAAAGAACTATGCCTCCTGGAGGACCTCTCAGAAGTCCCCGAGCTATGGGACACAGGCCGGGAGCCGAGCGGGGTATAGTTCAGTAGGTGGCTCAGGGTTGCCTCCCTGCTAGATGATAGCCCTACTGTTCCTTCCATAATAGCCACACCCACGACCTCCAGGACTGCTGGCAAGCCAGTCGGGGTCGAGGTCGCACCGGCCAAGGGACCCTGAGAGGAACTCATCAGGGAGGTGGCCGAGGCCAAGGAAGAACACCACCGAATCAGCAAGAGTCCAATGCCCGAGCGACCACTCCTGCAGCTAGATAGTTATTCCCGACCCCCGGTTCTCCCGGGCAAGGGAACGCCAATGAAGAACAAGCTAACCAGTAGAATGCTGTGCATGGGTCTATCAATGTGATCTCCAGTGGCCCTACTTATGGAGATTCTAACCGAGCCTGGAAATCCCAGGTCAGACATTTGGATATCTATCAGGTGGGCAGCAGTTCGACCCAAGCTCAAGGGCCACAAATTAGTTTTGGCCCTTCAGACTTGCAGGGAGTGGAAGTGCCCCATGATGACGCATTGGTCATCATTGCAGTCATAGCAAATTATCAGGTCCATAGGACCATTGTAGACACGGGGAGTTCAGTAAACATTTTGTATCTAAAAGCATTTGAGCAGCTACAGATTGAAGCCACTGAGCTACAGCCTGTGGCCACGCCTTTGTTTGGATTCACAAGAAATGAAGTCCAGCCCCTCGGCCAAATCAAATTGGCCATCTCACTTGGAGAAGAGCCTCTGAGGAGAACCAGGTGGTCAACTTTCCTAGTGGTGGATGCATCTTCTGCTTACAATGTTATCTTGGGTAGATTAGCTCTTAATGAATTCTGAGCAGTGGCGTCGACCTTCTACCTGAAGGTAAAATTTCCAGTGGGAGACCAAGTAGGGGAGGTCAGAGGAGATCAGAAGGTAGCGCGCCGGTGCTATGTTGATGATGTCCGAACAGAGATCAGGAAGACATTCCGAGCCCCTCCTGCCAGTTGTAATATGGTGCATCCTTCTCCCTGGGCTGAGTTGATAGAGGAGAAGGAAGAGGTCCAACTCCTACCCGATCGAGAAGAGACCAAGGTGAGAATAGCCCCTGGACTACAGCCCGACCTTAAATAGCAGTTGGTAGAGTGCTTGACCGAGAATCAAGATGTATTTGCCTAGTCCCAGCGAGATCTGAAAGGGGTCAGACCTGAGGTCATGGAACACAAACTGCATGTTTATCCTGATGCTAGACCAGTGAAGCAAAGAAAGAGAGATTTTAGCCTTGACCAGAACAAAATCATCCAGGTAGAAGTGGAAAGGCTGTTGGAGGCAGGACATATTCGAGAGGTGCAATTCCCAGCTTGGCTGGCCAATGTGGTGCTGGTCTCCAAGCCCGGAGACAAATGGAGAGTTTGCATAGACTTCAGAGATCTCAATAAGGCTTGCCCCAAAGACTGCTATCCACTCCCCCGAATCGATCAGATGGTAGACTCCACTATAGGGAGTGAGCTCATTTGCATGTTGGATGCTTATCAAGGGTACCATCAAGTGTCGTTGTCCCCAGAGGATCAAGAAAAGGTTAGCTTCGTCACAGCCGAGGGCACCTACTGTTACACGGTCATGCTCTTCAGGCTCAAGAATGCAGGGGCAACATACCAAAGGTTGATGAACAAGGTGTTTAAAGAGCAGCTCGGGAGGAATGTGGAAGTATATATGGATGATATTCTCATCAAATCCCTTAGGGCTGCATATTTGATAGCAGACGTGAGTGCCTATTTGGAGCTAAGAGTGGAAGGTTCCTCGGCTACATCCTGACTGAACGAGGAATAGAAGCTAATCCGGGCAAGGTAAAAGCTCTGCTAGACATGTCTCCACCCAGGAACTTGAAGGAAGTCTAGAGTCTGAAGGGAAGGATCACAGCCCTTTCCCGATTCATCTCTCGGTTGGCTGATAGGAGTCTGCCCTTCTTCAAGATTTTGTGTAAAGTTACTAAGTTCCAGTGGGATTCTGAGTGTGACCAAGCTTTTGAAGAACTGAAGACTTACTTGGTCAGCCTGTCGGTCCTAGCTAAGCCTAGAGAGGGAGAGTCATTATATGTTTATTTGTCGGCTACTGAGGAAGCCGTGAGTGCTGTACTTGTAACCCAAAAGGAGACTGAGCAACAGCCTGTATACTTCTTTGGGCATTTACTTAAGGAAGCCGAGTGTAGGTATACTACACTCGAGAAGTTGGCCTACATTCTTGTATTGATGGCTCGGCGCCTGCGCCCCTACTTCTTGGCCCATCCCATCCGAGTGCTGACTAACAGCACGCTCGGGAAGGTACTGGTTAACCCCGAAGTTTCAGGTCGGATGGTTAAGTGGACAACGGAGTTGAGTGAGTATGATATCTAGTACTAGCCCCGGGCTGCAATCAAAGCTCAAGCACTGGCTGACTTTCTCAGTGAACTTCACATTGAAAGGGAGGAAGAGACTTGGAAGGTGTATGTAGATGGTTCGGCCACTCGGGCGGGGAGTGACATCGGAGTCCTGTTAGTGTCTCCTAAGGGAGATCATCTTCATCTAGCCATGCGTCTGGAGTACCGGCCCACTAATAATCAGGCAGAGTATGAAGCTCTCCTGGCCGGCTTACAAGCCACCAAGTATGTAGGAGCCACTCGGGTCATATTACACTCAGACTCTCAGTTGGTGACTCGATAAGTGGCGGGGCAATTCGAAGTAAATGATGAGAAGTTACAAGCCTATGTGGAAGCCTACAAGCAATTGCAGACCGAGTTCCAAGAAATTCAGGTCTTATAGATCCCCCGAGGAGACAATTTCAAGGCTGATGAGATGGCTAGGCTAGCCAGCGCCATCCATCCATGGGTCTTCACTCGGCCTTCGCCTCAGGTCCTGCTAGTGGCGTAGATTAAAAGGGAAACGAAGATAGAAGTACAAGGAGGTTGGAGGGCTCCATTCATAGCCTACCTACGAGAGGGGACTCTCCCTGATAGTCCCGAGCAGGCAAGGATACTGAAGATAAGAGCGGCTCAGTTTACTTTGATAGGGGATGCACTATACAAGCGGGCCTTTTCTCGGCCATTACTTAGGTGCCTAGGGGAGGAAGATGCAAATTATGTATTGAGAGAAGTACACCTGGGGTCTTGCAGAAATCACTCAGGAGGTCGATCTATGGCCCGGAAGGTTTTACTTGTTGGTTACTGTTAGGACCAAAAGAAATTTAGATATCTCCACAATGACATGATATTGTCCACTTTGGGCCTAAGCCCTCATGGTTTTGCTCTTTGGCTCTCCCAAAAGGCCTCATTCCAATTGAGATATCTTTTTTTCTTATAAACCTATGATCTTTCCTATGTGTTTTCAATGTGGGATTATGTTTGCAACCTTGCAACCCCAACAATCTCCCCCTCAAACAAAGGACCACAAGCCCCCCCTCAAGCGGAAACCCTTTCCGTTTGATGTCCGATCCTCAACCCACCAGGACTTTCTGCCCCTCGGTCCACCCGACCTACTAGGACTTCACCGCCTAGCCGCAACTAGGACTTCATTGCCTGGTGTTTGGTCCTCTTGATCAAGACACGGGAGCTCATACATCCTTTATTCAAGGCTTAACCCACATGGTTAGATTTGGATCATGGCTCTAGCTTGTGCTTCTTCCGGTGGTTAGTCCGATGAAGAGCAACCTGGCTCTGATACCAATTGTTAGGACCAAAAGAAATTTAGATATCTCCACAATAGCATGATATTGTCCACTTTGGGCCTAAGCCCTCATGGTTTTGCTCTTGGGCTCTCCCAAAAGGCCTCATTCCAATAGAGATATCTTTTTTCCTTATAAACCTATGATCTTTCCTATGTGTTTTCAATGTGGGACTATGTTTGCAACCTTGCAACCCCAACAGTTACTTCTGGCCTACACTCAAGAAGGACGCCGAGCAGCTAGCCCTCTCTTGCCTTTCTTGTCAGAAGCATCAGAATTTATCCCACCGGCAGGTCGAGATGTTGAGAACGTCCACTGTGTCCTGCCCCTTTGATCAGTGGAGTATGGATATAGTGGGACCATTCCCCCGGGCAGCTGCCCAGAAGAAGTTCTTGCTAGTGGAGGTGGATTACTTTTCCAAGTGGATTGAGGCAGAGGCTCTGACCCGGATCACCGAACAAGTAGTAAAGAAATTCTTGTGGCAAAACATTTTCTGTCGATATGACATACCACACAAGTGTTGGTGCAGGAAGCACCATATCGAACCTTGTTTTGATATTGGAGGATTCAAAGTTAAGTACTGTTTGTGATCTAACGATGTTCACTGAGTGTGCAGAAAGAAGTCCTAGCGAAGGACTGCTAGGCACCTAGCGAAGGACTGCCAGGAAACAAAGTCCTAGCGAAGGGTTGCTAGGCACCTGAAGACCTGGCAAAGGACTGCTAGGCACCTGGCGAAGGACTGCCAGGAATCGAAGACCTGGCGAAGGCCTACTGGGCACCTAGCGAAGGGCTGCTAGGAGTCTAAGACCTAGTGAAGGATTGCTAGGCACCAGGCGAAGGACTGCTTGGAACCGAAGACCTGGCGAAGGATTGCTGGGCACCAGGCGAAGGACTGCTTGGTACTGAAGACCTGGCGAAGGACTGCTAGGCACCTAGCGAAGGACTGCTGGGCAAAAGTCCAACCAGAGGAGCCGGTTGGCAACAGGTAAATTCTCCTGAGAGGAGTAGGTGAGGACACGCGTTCCCCGTCGAGGGAACAGTAGTCGTCGGTTCGACCTAGGGTTCCATTTTAGAGACCCAAAGTCAGAACCAAGACAGCTACGGCTGTAAAATTCACTAACATACTTGCTTTATCATGTTTGGTACTAACCCTGGATGCAGGACCGGAGGAACGAGTTTCTGCAGCTCAGAACGCCTCAAAGGAGAGGGGCAGTAGCTGGGTTAGGCGCACGGGAGGTCCCGGGCGCCCAAGGTCAAAGCCAAACAAGAGTTGAGCAAGAAAACGCTTCGGAAGCTCACTGGGCCAGGCGCCCCCAAGCTCCCGGGCGCCCTCGTGCTCCCGGGCACCCCGGATGCCTCGGGCGCCCTGGGTCCAAGCCAACGAAGCAACCAAAGTCTATCCAGCCGAGAAGCCAGCAGATTGGGTCAACCGGGGTGCCCCCTGTGTCCCGGGCGCCCCCGTCAAACCTCGAGCCCTATCCTGGATGGATAAGGGCTGACCAAAAGGTTTGCGGATCGAGTGACACGCGGAGGGCGCCCCCAACTGCACTATATAAGGGGCTCGACCCCCAAGGCTTCAGAACACAGGTTTCCAACACCTCAATACTCTTCGCTCAAGTGCTCTGCTCCGGAAACTTCTGATCTCGAGGTTCTAGCGCCGACGACGACCCTACGCACCGATGAACGATACACACCGGGTGTCGGTAACGAAGAGTTAGATTTTAATTGTATTTTTACTGCACTACTATTGTACTACTTCTTGTAATAACTTGCGCGATTATAGTATTGCCCGCAGTAAACGGTCAAGGACCGTGGGCCTTGGAGTAGGAGCCGACCGCGACTCCGAACCAAGTAAAAAATCTTGTGTTCGCGTTTGTGTTTATTTATTTCCGCTGCGTAATTTCTCTCAATCTAATCCGAAACAGTTTTACGATATTCACCCCCCCTCTATCGTATTATATCGATCCAACATGTGGTATCAGAGCGGAGAAGCTCAAATTTGGTGCAACCACCAATTTGAGAATTTTTTGAATTTTCTTCGAATTGTTTTTATTTTTTTTCGAAGTTTTATCGTAAATCGAGGTTGGTGCAACACCACTCGAAAAAATTGTTTTATCTTTTTCCCGCACTACTAATCCAAGACCAAGTCTTGGTACATTTTTGTTACTTCTTTTCTATACGAGGTTAAACTAAATGGCCAACCAAGAATGGAATAGTGCCCGTCCACCGCTATTCTCCGGCGAGAACTTCAATTATTGGAGAAGTCAAATGGAGTTCCATCTGAAGGGCTATATGGACATATGGATGATCATTCAAACAAGGTTCTCCCTCCCTACAGAAGATGGTCTATCAATTACGTGGGACCAACTGGATGAACCAACCTTGAGGAAGATCGAGACGGATGCAAGGGCAACTGCAATCCTACAATGTGGCCTAACCAATGAAGAATTGAAGCGGGTCGGATCCTTCAACTGTGCCAAGGAGATGTGGGAAAAGCTAATCAATCTACATGAAAAGAGCTCCGATATTGAGATCTTAGAAGAGTCAGCACCCGACTTCAAAGTTGACTCCGGATCAGAAGATGAGATAGAATCCATACTTGACTGCGAATTTGAGCCAGAGTCAGAAGACAAAGTGACTGAGACAAAAATGGTAACCAATTTTGAATTTGTTCCAGAATTACAATTAAATAATCAGACTGATACTATAATGGTCGACGAAGGTATAATTTCAAGTGCAGAGAAAACTCCAAAGAAGAAGCTTCAACCGGTACCTGAGTCCGACTCAGACTCGGAATCAGAAGACAATGAGGGAGATCGACCCAATCTGGTTCGATTAGCTCGTGATCATTACAAGAGTACTGGACAAACGATCGGGAAAGGTAAGTTTTCAATATTTGAAAATCCAATACTTATCTCAAATAACATGATTAATTTATATAAATTAGTTAAGGTTAATATGTTAGAAAACTTAAGTCACAACCTTGCTGATTTTAAAAACCCAGAGTATTATTTCAATTATGATATAACTTAGATCATTTTTTATCTACTTTGCTTGTTTTTTTTGTTGCTTAGAATTAGGATTGGTTAGTATAAGGACTAAATCAATTAACTGAAATTTGAACAACATAGTATTGGGTGGCGGTGAGATGATAATACATTAGGGAAGCCTTTTCTAATAAGGTCAAGTATACACTACTTGATTTCTTTAAACTGGTGAAACTAGCCGAAGCTACCGATCCAAGACCCAAGCTAGTTAGACCAAAATTTCTCAAAAAGTAACCTTGAAAATGAAATTTCACTAAAAGGCTTTGTCAAGGAAAGGGTTGATGATCCAATAAGGCTACGGCCAAAGAAGGCCTTGTGCCTCGCCAAGACCTGGAAGCCAATTTTTGAAATTTAAATTCAGTTTACTCTTTGTCAAATTCGAATCTAACACAAATTTTCAGTTAATCTTAGATTCAAATATTCTTTTTCAAAATAAATTCAAAACTAATGTTTTCAAAATTAATTTAACCTTTTAAGATTAACCATGTTTTTCAAACTTAAAATTCTCATTTTTGTTAAAACATCTTACAAAACAGATAAGACAACCTATTTTGTCATGTAGAACTGGGTGAGATGTTTATGACCTAATAATGTAGTTCAATACTTTTACAAAATCAACTCAATTGTTTCTTAAAATTAATTCTAAATTAACTATACATGTTTTCCACTCAACATTTTTCAAAAATTGAATTTCATTTGTTTTCAAAATTAACTCATCAAACTAAGTCTTGATTGAATTATACTAAGACCTAGAACTTGATTGGGTCAATTATTGATTGGTAAAACCAAGTCAACATAGTCAAACCTAGTTAATACTGAAGACCTTCAAGCACTTAGATAAAGTCAGACGAGTCGGATACAAAAACCTTATGCTCTAAAATTTAGTATTATCTCAAGATAAGGTTTTCAAAAATTTGATTCAAAAACCTTCGTATATCACTATCTCCTTAAAAAATCATTATCATTTCAAAATATCTTTGAAAAATTATTATCATTTCAAAATATTTTTAGAAAACTGTGCTATCATTCCAAATTGAATTTTCTAAAATTATCTTCTTAATTATCATACTTCAAAGTTATTCTTTTGATTTTGGTAAACCCTAAAGACACAGAGGAAGGTCCACTTCATGATCTATAAGGACTCCTAGGATGTGTCAAATTTAGGGGGAGTCTGAATCAAAAGAAGAATTTATGAAAAGTTTTTATTGGTAATTATCTGTTTTGAAATTATTAGATAATTCCTTTGATCTGAACTGAACCCTAAAGACTTAGAGGAAGAGTACTTGTGATCAACAAGCTTCCTAGGACTGGATCAAGTTTAGGGGGAGGTCAAATTAGAAGAATTATTGAATATTTCAAGGCGATATGTTTAAAAGTATTTATAATTTTAAAATTCAGAATATCTTCAAAATACTTATGTTTTTTTTAACTCATGAATTTTTTTTTAAAAAAATACTTATATTTTCAAATGCATAATATCTTTAAAGTACTTACATTTTTCAAAATATTCAAAACAAGTAAACTTATTGACTAAATATTTTTTTGTTGCTTGTCATGCATGGACTCAATGAATATACACTTGACTCCAGTTCTGTTTTTGAACATCAATTCTTCATTTTTTTCAAAATTTTGTTACTTAGAAATTATCATATTATTCTCTCACTCAAATATTTATGTTTTCAAAATCCATAAGCTCAGATACACAAATTTTAAATGTCTTTCAAAATATAATTTTCAAGAGTTCTTTATTTATATATGGTCAAGGGGGAGAGTAGAAAAAGTGAAAATTAAAATTCTTTCTTAAACTTTTTCTCCTTTTCAAGAAAAGTTTATCTTAGAAATGGTCTAAAACATAAGGAGAAGAATTTCACATTAAGGGGGAGAGAAAGGAAACAGTGAAAGAAAGAGAGAAAGGAAATTTTGTTTAATTTTTATCTCTTTTTCAAAAAGTGCTTCAAAAATTCCTAAGTATTTCAAAAATTTTTTTAAGTGCATGTTTTTTTCCTAAGTAAAATTTTTCTTAGTAAACAAAATTTGTCTGAGCAAAAACTTTTTGAAAATTTTGGCAAATGTTTCTAAGTAAAGTTTTTTTTGGAGAAAAACTTGTCTAGAAATTTCTTAAAGATTTTATTCTTCTAAGTGTGCAAATTCTTTTAAAACAAATATTTTCCAATTCTCAAAGTTGAATTTTTTGGGGAAATTTTGGCTTCAAAATTTTGCCTAAGTAAAATTCGTTTTTGCAAAGACTTGTAAGTAAAAGTTTTTAAAATTTAGGTTTGCAAAACTTTTTCAAAATTTTATCTTGTTCACCCATGTTTGTTTTTGATATATGTCAAAGGGGGAGGAAGGGTCAAAGTTAAGTATTTTATAACACAACTATTCAGGGTTTTAGGGGGAGTAATGAGAAATAAAGGATTTTTTTTCTAAATATTACCTTATGTTCTGAACTGTTATAAAGTTTTTTGAATTGTGTATAATTGCTATACATCATTTTTACCTTATGTTCTTAACTGTTATAAAGTTTTTACTTAACTTTGAATTGTGTTGTCATAAATCAAAAAAGGGGAGATTGTTGGTGCAGGAAGCACCATATCGAACCTTGTTTTGATATTGGCAAAGGATTCAAAGTTAAGTACTGTTTGTGATCTAACGATGTTCACTGAGTGTGCAGAAAGAAGTCCTAGCGAAGGGCTGCTAGGCACCTAGCGAAGGACTGCTAGGCAGCAAACACCTAAGTTCTGGCGAAGGAATGCCAGGCACCTAGCGAAGGGCTGCTAGGAGTTGAAGACCTGGCAAAGGACTGCTAGGCACCTGGCGAAGGACTGCCAGGAATCGAAGACCTGGCGAAGGGCTGCTGGGCACCTAGCGAAGGGCTGCTAGGAGTCTAAGACCTAGCGAAGGATTGCTAGGCACCAGGTGAAGGACTGCTTGGAACCGAAGACCTGGCGAAGGATTGCTGGGCACCAGGCGAAGGATTGCTTGGTACTGAAGACCTGGCGAAGGACTGCTAGGCACCTGGCGAAGGACTGCTGGGTAAAATTCCAACCGGAGGAGCCGGTTGGCAACAGGTAAATTCTCCTAAGAGGAGTAGGTGAGGATGCGTTCCCCGTCGAGGGAACAGTAGGCGTCGGTTCGACCTAGGGTTCCATTTTGGAGACCCAAAGTCAGAACCAAGACAGCTACGACTGTAAAATTCACTAACATACTTGCTTTATCATGTTTGGTACTAACCCTGTATGCAGGACCGAAAGAACGAGTTTCTACAACTCAGAACGCCTCAAAGGAGAGGGGCAGTAGCTGGGTTAGGCGCCCGGGAGGTCCCGGGCGCCCAAGGTCAAAGCCAAACAAGAGTTGAGCAAGAAAACGCTTCGGAAGCTCACTGGGCCAGGCACCCCCATTCTCCCGGGCGCCCCCGTGCTCCCGGGCGCCCTGGGTCCAAGCCAACGAAGCAACCAAAGTCTATCCAGCTGAGAAGCCAGCAGATTGGGTCAACCGGGGCGCCACTGTGTCCCGGGCGCCCCCGTCAAACCTCGAGCCCGATCCTGGAGGGATAAAGGTTGACCGAGAGGTTTGCGGATCGAGTGACATGCGGAGGGTTCCCCCAACGTCCCGGGCGCCCCCAGCTGCACTATATAAGGGTCTCGACCCCCAAGGCTTCAGAACACAGTTTTCCAACGCCTCAATACTCTTCGCTCAAGCGCTCTGCTCCAGAATTTCTGATCTCGAGGTTCTAGCGCCGACGACGACCCTACGCACCAAAGAACAATACACACCGGGCGTCGATAACGAAGAGTTAGATTTTAATTGTATTTTTACTGCACTACTACTGTACTATTTCTTGTAATAACTTGCGCGATTATAGTATTGCCCGCAGTAAACGGTCAAGGACTGTGGGCCTTGGAGTAGGAGCCGACCGTGACTCTGAACCAAGTTAAAAATCTTGTGTTCGTGTTTGTGTTTATTTATTTCCGCTGCGTAATTTCTCTCAATCTAATCCGAAACGGTTTTACGATATTCACCCCCCTCTATCGTATTCTATCGATCCAACAACAAGTTGGTGTCAGAAAATGGTCGGCAGTTCTAGGGTCGGAAGATAAGGGAATGGTGTGAAGGCTTTGGGATCAAGCAGACATTCACCTCAGTGGCCTATCCCCAAAGTAATGGTCAAGCAGAGGTAGCTAATAGGGAGATTTTGAAGGGGCTAAGGACCAAGTTGGACCAGGTGGGTGGATCTTGGGTGGATGAGTTGCCTGGTATTGTATGGGCTCTCCAGACCACCCCCCAAAGAAGGGTCAGATTGCACTTCTTTCCAGTTGGTATATGGTAGTGAAGCTGTGGTTCCCACGGAGGTCGACTGCGAGTCTGACAGAAGACGCTTGTACGGGGAGGACAATGCGGAGAAAAGGCGTTTGGAGCTAGATCTGATTGAGGAGGTTCGGAGTCAGGCTGCAGTTCACATGACTGCTTATCAACAGAGGATTCGACGCCGGTATAACCAAGGAGTTATACCCAGGAGCTTTCAAGTGGGCGATAAGGTATGGAAGAGAATCAAACCGGTGGGGGAAGTGGGCAAGCTGGAACCTCAGTGGGATGGACCCTTCTTGGTGGTGGAGGCATTGTGATCGGGAGCTTACTATCTGCAGGATGCTCAAGGAAAGAAGCTGGTGAGACCTTGGAGTGCAATACACTTGAGACTGTACCCTGAGAAGAGTTGAGTGAAATGATCCTTGTAACTGTATCTAAAAAATGTGATAGTGAGGCTCAGAGCATCCAAAAGATAGTTTCTGCAAGTTATAATTGGGTTTGCTCCCACGCACCCACCGGACTCGGTGCCGATCAGGCGTGGCGTCCCACGTTCGGTCGGGCCCGATCGGGCGTGGCGTTCCACGCTCGGTTAGGGTAAGCCAGACGGTGTCCAAACTCTTGCTAAGGCAAGTTATAAGTGGGCATGCTCCCACGCATCCACCGGACTCGGCGCCGATCGGGCGTGGCGTCCCACGTTCGGTCGGGCCCGATCGAGTGTGGCATTCCACGCTCGGTCAGGGTAAGCCAGACGGTGTCCAGACTCTTGCTAAGGCAAGTTATAAGTGGACATGCTCCCACACACCCACCGGACTCGGTGCCGATCGGGCATGGCGTTCCACGTTCGGTCGGGCCTGGTCAGGCGTGGCATTACGCTTGGTCAGGGTAAGCCAGACGGTGTCCAGACTCTTGCTAAGGCAAGTTATAAGTGGGCATGCTCCCACGCACCCACCGGACTCGGCACCGATTGGGCGTGACGTTCCACATTCGGTCGGGCCCGGTCGGGCGTGACACTCCACGCTCAACCAGGGTAAGCCAGATGGTGTCCAGACTCTTGCTAAGACAAGTTATAAGTGGGCATGCTCCCATGCACCCACCGGACTCGGCGCCGATCGGGCGTGACGTCCCACGTTCGGTCGGGCCCGGTCGAGCGTGGTGTTCCACGCTCGGTCTGGGTAAGCCAGACGATGTCCGGACTCTTACTCAGACAAATTATGAATGGGCATGCTCTCGCAATATCCGTTGGCTGGGCGTGGCCTTCCACATTCAGTCAGACAAACCAGGCAGCTGGTCAACCTGGTAAGGCTAAAGCAATCAGACACAAACAAAGAAGTTGATTCAGTTTCACCGTGAAGGTTAGTCAATTAGAGACGGGCCGAAACGCCGAGTCCGGGTGCCAACCCGACCGAGCAAAAGCGTCGAGTCTGGGTGCTGACCCGATCGAGCGAAAGCGTCGAGTCCGGGTGCCGACCCGACCGAGCAAAAGCATCAAGGCAGGGTGCCGACCCAGCCCAAAGCTGAATGAGAACTCGATTGAACCATGGAGCCGAGTCGGGGGTGAGCTGGACAAAAAGACAAGATCAAATCCAGATCTTGGCTCGACTTGATGAGAGCCTCACATCGAAATTCCAGCCGAGCCAAGTAAAACCATTGACTCAGAGCTATGGCTAAGTTGGGCGAACAATCCCGAGTCGGTCTCTCGGTGGGGACTTAATGTGTTGCCCGACCTAAGGGATCAACCTTGAGCGAATAGCTCAAGTGTCCCGAGTGGTTAACACTTAGCGAAAATTTCCTGCCCGATCTGGAGAATCGACCTTAAGTGAGTAACTTAAATATCCCGAATGAGCAATACTTAGTGAAAATCTCAGGAGTTGTAAGCAACTAACGAAGCAATGTGACAGAAGAGTGAAAATATGAAAAGTGGACAAAACTAAAGTAGGTCCCAGGGCCATTACAAAATTAGGCCTTAAAGGTCGGGTCAGGTCAGACAATGCCATCACAAAATACTAAGGCCTTAAGGCCGAGTCATGGAAAAACAGGAAAAGACTGAAACCTAACTTAGGTGAAGGGGGGAAAGGCATCTTCTGGGATCGTTGCCCTGATCCGAGTGGGCTTCACGGCGTTGGGAGGCAGATCTGCTGGGAGATATCCGACCTCTGTCAGTTGTTGTATAGTGCCCCTCATGCCAAACATGATCATGCCGCCGATGCGTGCAGCCACTTGATTAAGGAAAGGATCGGACCGAATGTAAGCCAAGCGGGCCGCTTCAATCCGTGCTGGCTCACCCGACTTGTAGTCTGCTAGCTCTTTCTTTAGTCGGGCGATTTCAGCATCCTTCTCCAAAATAGTGGCCTCCCGAGCTGCCAAGCTGGTCTCCTTGTTCACCAGTTGAGCTTCAAGGGCTTGGAAGGCCTCTTGCTGGGCCGCCAGCTCTGTCTCCTTGTTTTTTAGGGCGAGTTGGGTCTGGTTGTGAGCCACAACCAACTCCTTGAGTTGCTGCTGAAGATCCTTAGCTTCTGCCGCTTTCTTGTCCAGGTCAGAACGGGCACGGGTGTGGCGAGCCTGAATGGTCTTCTTTTCGGCCTCTATATGGGCCACCCGATTGGATAGTCATTCTATCTCCTGGGCGGTGTTGGCCATTGCTTGGTGCTCTTCTTCAGACCGAGCATCCACCTCTGATAGCTGCAGCCTTAGAGCGGTTATTTCCGAGCGCAACTGATCCAAGCCCTCGTCACCTGGGGGAATGGTGCAATGGATTAACTTGGTCTCTAGCTCCTTCACTCTCATCTCTACCGCCAGTCATCCCCGAATGTTTGTGACCAAAGCCTGGGCGACCGATTGGCTCGCCACCCAATGTTGCATCATGATAAGAAGGCTATAAGTATACATAGAAGTAAAAATAGTTAAGAAAAAGGAAGAAATACCTGGGTTGCCTCCATGAAAAAGCTATCGACTAAACTCATGGGGTTCTTCTCGGTTGTCATAGCCCGACCTTGATCCCAGCTGGCGACCAGCCGACCATGCAGGCTGATCGGCTGAGGTTGGACTATCTGGGTCATGGTGGTCGCCGAAGGGAGTTGGATGTCCACCATTGATCGGGGTGGTGAGTGCATTGACAGAAGAGCCTCTACGGCGTCGGCCCCAATGGCATCTGTCTCGGGGGCCGATAGAGAGGGGGTAGTGCCCGAGGTCGAGGCCCCTGAACGGGGCACTGCTGAGGAAGATGCCAAGACCCCTGAGTGAGGTACGGTCGGAGCCAAGTCTCGGGCTCTTGGCCGAGGGGGGGGGGGGGTGGACCGAGCCAGAAGCCAAGGCCCGAGTGTCGGACGAAGCGCGGTCAGGACGAGGGGTCGATGCAGCTTGACCTCCTGAAGCTAGTCCCTGGGCCGAAGATGTACCCAGGGAAACGGTCACCCGGGGACGCTTCCTCACCAGGCTCTCGGAGTCCGGCTGTTCCCCCTCCTCCTCTTCTGCTTGTCGGACCGGTTCCTCATTCACCACTTGGGGAGCCGCGTCCGAGCCCCCAGCCGGGAGGTCATCTTCTAAATCGTCCTCCCCGGCCTCAGGTCGCTCGGGACCCAGGGCAGCGTTTATCGGCGGCACCGCCTGGTTAGCCAACAACTTTGCAGCTAGAGCCTCCAAAGCCTCTTCTTCCAAGGCCAGTACGTCAGTGACTAGGGCGCCGTACATGGCTTCGGCTGCAACATAGAAAGAGTTTTAGTTAGCCTTAATAAGTTTATGAACCGAGTAGGAACTTACCAAGGGTGTCGGGCAACTCTGTCGGAATCTGACTCAGTTGAAAAAGATACAGCATGGCGTCGGTCAGCAGCATGCCCGCATGGAAGCGAGTTCCCCCGAGCTTAGAGAAAGCTAACTGGTAGCTGATGGACCCCAAAGATAGATGTCACGAATGTGGGTCTCAAATTTAGATATTTGTGAAGTTGGAAACCTTTTTTTGCTAACAAAGATAAAAATGTAGTAAAGGGGCCACAGGTCGTATTTCTCCTAGGACTAGTTAAGGATGTTTGATTCAAGCTCGAGTTTATGTGTCGTCAAATATTTTTGGGTTTTAAATAAGATTTGGGTTTTGTTTGCAATCAGAAATGAAAACACAGTGAAAAGCAAAGAAACTTAACTAAGCGAACTTAAACTAGGTAATGGCAATTAATGACTCAACCAATTATAAACTTAATCAAACCAATGTAGATTAATCGACTTTGGAGAATAAAACTAATAGCAAGTGCAATTACCACACTAAAGGTTAATTTACTTTCAGAAATTAAAACTCAAAACAACCAATTGTGAAGCAAGTTGTGCTCGAATCAGGGGTTGACTCTTCACTTAACACAAAATTCAAAGATAAAAAAAAACTGATACGCAAGGAGAAGAACCTATGTCCAGAAATGAGACTACAATTCAGAAATAAATCAAATGCGAATGAAGCTGATTTCAAGCACAACAATACACTAAAAGGTATGTTTAATCTTGATACAAATCAGTGCTGCAGCTTAACTTGATACAACATGCAGAAATGCAACAAACTTGATATGCAGAAGAGAAAGACTGATGTGCTGAAAATCTGATACTAATTTCAGAAACTATAACCGACAATTCAGAAATGAACTGATCAATTCAGCTTGGAAGGCAAAGCTACCAGTGAAGTGATAAGCAGGAATGACTGAAGAAATTCAGAAGCCGATGATTGATCAATCAAAAACAAACCTAATGCAGAAGTGATATGCAGGAAGGCAGAACCTGAATGCAGAAATGCAGCTACAAACCAAATGCAGAACAAACCGAGCAAACTGAATTCGAGTGCACAATCTAATGTTCAGGAAGGATTAAGAAGAACTAATGTTTACTTGACACAAATTTCAGAAACTATAACTAAAACTTGCAGAAATAGAAACTGATACGCAACAATGCAGCTGAGACCAAATGCAGAAATTGATACCAAGGGCTTAGCAAGCTGATCTAAGTGCAATTGTTCACTAAACAAGCAACCTAACTAATTAACTTGCAGAATTGAAACCTAATGAATGCAGGAACGATTCAATAAAACTAAGCATCTCTGATACAAAGTTCAGAAACTGTAAAAGAATGCAGAAATTGAAACTACTGCTCGGAAATGAAAATTCACTAAGAAACTAAGCATCGATCCCTTCCTTAGCTCAAGTTCTTCTTGCTATCACACAAGAGTAAGCCACGAACCCCCTAGCTTGACAAATCGTTGGAAAATCCGACTCGGCGATCGATTTAGCTCAAAAACTGCTCCGGCTGAAAAATACATCCGATCTCCTTGATCTTGCTGTGTGGGATTACGGTGAAGACTTAGGAACGATCAGAGCAATCCAGAGAACCCTCTGAGTTGCTCAGGTGGATGAAAAATGGCACACAAGATTGATTCGATCAGGCGATTGGCAGAGCTGGTGAAACCCTCACTTTGCTCTGTTCAGTGGCGAAGTTGAGCTGAAATCTTCACGGAGAGAACGTCCCGATGATCTAGAACTCTAACCAAGTTTGGAATCCATGCGGTCATGCTATCAGATGAAGAAAAATTGAAGAAGAACAGTGAAGAAACGCGAAGAACTGAGCTGTGGCGAAGACGCGACAGATCTGATCGGGGAAGGAAGCAGTTAATATAGTTTGGAAATGGACGGCTGTGATTATCTTGACTCCATCCAACGGCTGGATCTCCTCAGATCTGAACCCAACTTTCCAGATCTTGATCAAGGGTCAGGATCTGCCTCTCAGTAACTCAGATCTTCCAGATTTGCAATGGATGACTCAGATCTACCTGATCTTTGAATGGACGGTCTAGATCCTCTTGAGCTTGATTCAATGGCTGAATGATCTCTGATTTGGATGAATCATTCAGATCTTGACCTGAGTGCTTGATCAGCTTTAACCCTAGCTCGGATTGCCTCAAAAGTTCTCAGATGGCTCAGATCTAGCCGTTTTTGAATCGGATGGCCCATATTAGCCTAATGCTTGATCACTCGATCCGAATCCACTTCTGACTCAAGTTTGACCCAGCATGACCTAGGTCCATGATCCTTCCAAACCTACAACAGTAGATTAACAATTTAGTGGCAAAATATTTCAAAGGTATAAAGATTTACAATAAAGCCTAAAATAGAATTAATTCATAGAACTAGGGTAAATTCAAGATTAAGCAAGTAAAATATGGGTCAAACATAGATTTTAGAACCTGAAATGATCAACAAAATAGTACTTATCAGTAGCCTAGCTCCGAGTGGAGATTCTTGGGCATGGGAGGCTGGGTAGGAAGGTCTTCTACCCACTTGGTGGGCCAGGTCGGGGGCGGGGCCGACTTAACGTAAAAGAAATGAGATTTCCAACCTTTGTTGGAAGAAGTGACTTTCTCTAAGAAGGTCGATTTGATCCGAGCCTGGAAGTAGAAATTCTCGGGCTCTTGTTTTTTGAGATAATAAAAGTAATTGAACACTCGGGGTTCAAGAGGAATCTCGTAGGCTGTGAAGAGGATCACTGTACCGCACAGGATCCTAATGGAGTTGGGTGCCAACTGGGACAAAGATACTTGAAAGTATCGGCAGATCGCCTGGAAAAATGGGTGAAGGGGAAAACGTAACCCGACTAGTAATTGGTCTGAGAAAATGGCGAAATAGTCCAGCGAAGGTTGGTGGGGTCGGTCTCGGAGACCGAGAAGGGCCAGTAAGTGGTCCTCGGGTATTTGGTAATCTATGCGCAGGGTCTCTAGATGACCTAGGGTTAAAGATGAACGGGTGGTCAGGTACCACGATTCGGTCAGGGAGGATGACTCGACCATCAAAAGGGGGTCAGGAAATACAAAGAAAGGACTCGGCAGAGGAAAGGAATACCTAAGGACGAGGTTCGCCGGAAACACTGATCGCCGGAGCTCATAGAGGTCGGGCGGCAGAGGTCAGACGAGGACGGAGGAAAAAGCTGGAGAAAAAGTGAAGAAGGGTGAAAATGAAGGGATGGGGCTATTTATACCACGACCAAAGCAAGGAGGACCGTCGGATGTAGATAAAGAAAAAGGCGGGCTCGAATCCGGGCCGTCCATCTCCTGCCATTTCCCAAGGTCGCGAAACTTCGCTCTGACGCCGCACGAGCCATACCGATGATGCCTCGGTGCTAGGAGCTCCCAGTCGGGAGGCGACACGTGGCCTCGCATTTATTAGTGATTTGACGGAAGATTTGACATTTAAAGGTGGAGATTGGAAGTACGGGACGACGCTCGGGAATGCAAAGAATAGCTCGGCCGACCGGGCCAGGAGCCTAGTCAGTCGGATTACGCACCTCCTTCGACTAGACTTGAAGGGGAGTCTTGTGATCCGGGCGAGTAGTTTTTTGAGGAGGATCGAAGGCCCGGTCGGGTTCGATTGAGTGTGACCCGGATCAAGGAAGGGTAAGCCGGGTTGTGCTTGGCCCCATGGGTCGGGCCTGAGTCTTAACGGGAAGAGAAGAGGACGAGGCAGGTCAGGCCCTGGTTCAAGTTCAGCCACTCAGGGTCGGTCACTCGAGGTCGGTCACTCGGGATCGGTCACCCGAGGTCGGCCACTCGGGGTCAGTCGCCCGAGGTAGGCCACTCGGGGTCGGTTGCCCGAGGTAGGCCACTCGGGGTCAGTCGCCCGAGGTCGGCCACTCGGGGTCAGCCTCTCGGGGTCAGTCGCCTGAGGTCGACCACTCGGGGTCAGTCGCCCGAGGTCGACCACGCGGGGTCGGTCATCTGATGTCGGCCACTCAGATCTTATCATCTGAGCTCAACTACTCGGTGTCGACCCTTCAAGGTCACTCAGCAGGTCGGTCACTAGGGTCGGGTGTCCCTATCCGAGCGCCCTGAGTTCGCCCCATGAGCGGAGGCTTAGGATCCAGATTTATCCGACCGGCTCAGATTGCGAGTTAGGGTGAGCCGGCCAAATAATTATAGGACCACCTCTACAGTAATAATGTAGCAGATCTCTGACATAATCATTACCTGACAGAGCTGCCGAATGTTAATGAGAATCAGAAGAGGCAGTTTAGGCAGGGTGTCAGGCGGCTATGGCAGTCTCACAGCACTGATACAGCTGCCACAGGCTCAGTCTGCCAACTGACCCTTCCTTAATGGGACATGATAGCTCTGACAAGGCAGAGAGCTTCCCCTCCCCTATATAAACCCCCCTTTGGGCTCCAAAGAGGGGATCACTGCCATTTGAAACATTTGCCTCCACTTTGAGTGCTCCATTCCAGTCCGACCCGCGTGAGTGGAATCTGACCCGCGGTTAAGCCCGAGTCTGACTCCCTGTGCTACAGGGAACCGGGTCGTCTTGGTCAGACCGAGTCATCCGAGTGAGAACTGGTATTCGCTTGTCGACAGGATCAAGGAAGAAGAACAATATAAATCATTTTCTTATAACAAGAGACTCTTTGATAGTCATCCAATGGATACTAAGGGTTTTTGTCCCTTGAGTTTATCTAATGTGAATGCCAATAAAACTCAATGAATACCACAACTGTTGGTGCAATCTTTGTTAGGTCAGGGTTGACCTAGTTTGACTGGGCTCGGGTGAGTTTATGTTTGGTAAACTTGGTGAGCTTAAGTTTTGATGTTTGAATATTGTGTAAGTCAAGTGGGTCAAGGTTGACTGGAGACTTGACTGGAAAAGTCCTAGTGGGACTAGGTGAAGTACAGGTGGATTAGGGAGATCGCACGCTGGCACGGGAAAAGTCTTAGTGGGACTAGGTGAAGTCCAGGTGGATTGGGGAGATCGCACGCTGGCATGGGAAAAGTTCTAGTGGGACTAGGTGAAGTCCAGGTGATCGGGAAGATTGTATGTTGGCAAGGTGGAAGTCTACCGAGAGACTAGACTTAACTCGAGGGTTAAACAAACCTGGTTGGGAAATAGGTTAAGTCCTACTTTGGAACTAGGCAAGGAAAAATCCAAGTCGGTTAAAGGGATAATCGGACACTTGGTGAGGAAGTCCTAACATGTCACGGTTGACCGAGGTTAGGCAAGGGAACCCTAGACTTGTGCACACAAGTTAGGGTTGGGGTCAATCGATTGGTGTTGGTTTCTCGCAAACAGAAGCCTCTTAATCGCTTGGGTAATCGATTAAGGAAGGAGTTGTTGGTGCCGGAAGCACCAAGATCGAACCTGAGTTTTGATAATTGCAAAGGGTTCATAAGTTAAGGTTATCTCGTGATCTAATGAAGTTGCTTAAGTGCGTAGGAAAAGTCCTAGGTAAACTAGGCACGAAGTTCTGATTCAAGGAATTGGGCAATAAGTCCTGGCCGAGGGTTGGGAACCTAAGTCCTGACCAAGGGTTGGGCAATAAGTCCTGATTGTGGACTGGGCACGAAGTCCTGATTCAAGGAATTGGGCAATAAGTCCTGGCCGAGGGCTAGGCACCAAAGACCTAACCGAGGGTTGGGTAATAAGTCCTAGTCGCGGACTGGGCATGAAGACCTGATCCGAAAGATTGGGCAAAAGTCCAACCGGAGGAGTCGGTTGGCAAAAAGGTAAATTCTCCTGAGAGGAGTAGGCGAGGATGCGTTCCCCATTGGAGGGAACATTAGGCGTCGGTTCGACCTAGGATTTCATTTTGGAAGCCGAAAGTCAGAACCAAGACAGCTCAGGCTGTTTTTTAGACTTAACTTATATATTGTTTGTGTTTTGGAACTAACCCTGGTTGCAGGAACAAAGACTGAAGTTCACTGCTTCCTAGGCGCCTGAATGGAATCAGACGCCTGAATGGAATCAGGCGCCTGATCATACATCTTTTTTCTAGAGTTTGCGAAGCTGAGCTGCCACGCCATCATGAGGCGCCAATGACCATACAGGTGCCCCAATCTTCTCAGGCACCCCAGTTGAAGGGATAAGTGCTGGCCAAATCTGTGGATGAGGATTCACGCAGAGAGGCCACATGTCAAGCGTCCCTTCAACATAGGTGCCCAAGAAGCCTGTATATAAAGGGGTTCCCCCCTTACTTCCAGAAACCATTGCTTCCAACGAAATCTTTCAAGCGCTCTGCTCCAACGCTCCGTGCTCAAGTCTCAAGCGCTAACGACGACCCGTGGCTCCGATCTCTGAATCTTTTTCCGGTCGTCAGTAAAATTAATTTACATGCTTAAATTAAATTCTGTATTCATGTACTTCAAACTTGTAATACTTTTGCGAAATATAGAATTGCCCAACGTAAACGGTCAAGGACCGTGGGTCTTGGAGTAGGAGCCGATCTAGACTCCGAACCAAATAAAAGAAAATCGTGTTAGCATTGTTTTGAATTTTCCGCTGCGTAATTACTCTTATTTTTCTAAAATTTTTTTTTATTGATATTCACCCCCCCTCTATCGATTCTAAACGATCCCACAAGTGGTATCAGAGCGGGTGGCTCAAATCTGGTGCAATCACCGATTGAGTGATTTTTCGATTTTAAAATATTTTTTTTGTTCGTAATTTTTTGTTCATCGAGGTTGGTGTAACACCACTCGATTTTTAATTATTATTCTTTGCTACCGCACTACTAATCCAAGACTAAGTCTTGGAACAAGTTTCTTTTTGTAATTTTTTTAGATAAAATTCAATGGCCATACAAGAAGGCTACAACACTGCCAGACCACCACTCTTCTCAGGAGAAGATTTCTCCTATTGGAAAAGTAGGATGGAAGTCCACCTGAAAACTCAGGTGGACATGTGGATTATCATCCAGTCCGGACTGGAGATACCCAAGAACGCACAAGGTGAGGTGCATGGCTACACAGAGTGGGACGGACCACTCAAGAAGAAAATCGAAGCCGACGCAAAGGCCACACAGACACTACAATGTGGCTTGATGAAGGAAGAGTTGAACCGCGTCAACCCCTTCAGCAGCGCAAAGGAACTATGGAACAAGCTAATCGAACTGCACGAAGGTACGTCAGATACGCGGATCAGCAAAAGAGATCTGTTACTCAACATACTCTACACCATAAAGATGCACGAAGGTTAATCAGCAGCACAGATCCATGCAAGAATCCAGGAGCTGATGAACGTGATGCATACAATAGGTCATAAGGTCGAAAACCGTGACCTAATAAGGTATACTCTAAACTCGTTCCCAAGGAACACACTGTGGGCATCTATGGTGGATGCCTACAAGGTTTCTAGGAACCTTTCTGAAATTAAACTTGATGAGTTATTTTCTGAATTAGAATTACACGAACAAACTAATACTGCAATGGCCGAGAAGAGTATAGCTTTTGTTGTAGGGAAAACTCCAGGAAGATCTCAGAAGAAGAAACTACAACCAGTACCCGAGTCTGACTCAGATTCGGAGTCTGACGACAATGGAGTAGATCATCCAAACTGGTCCGGTTGGCTCGTGACTACTACAAGGAGCTTAAGAGTCAAACGAAAAAAAGAAGACTAATTGAAAGAAGGAAGATCAGCTGAACCTTCAATAAGCCAAAAGAACAAAAATAACGTAACATGTTACGAGTGCAACAAGAAGGGACATTTCAGATCGGAGTGCCCCAACCTGAAGGAGAACAAGAAAGCTCGGAAGAAGAAGGCACTTCAAGCCACCTGGGACGAATCTCCTCGGAAGAAGAAGAAGAAGTTCTGCACTCAAACCTCCTCGCGTTGACCGCCTCGGAAGACATCGACTCCGGAACGGAATCAGAACCGGATGAAGACGTCGGCACCGGAAAGCTCTCGATCTCGGAGGACGGACGGATTACGGTAAGAGGTTAACTTGAATCTGAACTTTACGATCTCATTTCATATTTGTCACGCAAGTTGGTGAAAGCCAACAACCGGGTTGAAACCCTCCGACAGGAAGTCAAACTCCTAAAAGAGGAAGTCAACTCGAGTTCCTCGACCGAGTCAGTTCAAGAAGGAAACTCGACTCAAGTTCAAAAGCTTGAGGAAGAGAATTTCTCCTTGAAAACTCAAGTCAAGGAACTTAGAGTCGCATTGGAACGATTCACTTCGGGTTCCAAGAATCTTGACATGATTTTTGGAAAATAGAAGTCAGTTCTAAATCGATCCGGACTAGGCTATCGAACCAACTCGCGACAACATTCTTACTATTCCATATTGAACCAACCTAGATCCCGAGTCCAAGCATGGGTCCCAAAGCTAAGTTTAAATAAACAAGCTAGACCAAACCAATATTGGATCCCCAAGGACAAGATTCATATCTTGCCTAACCCTTATCGAGGCTTCAGTCCAGGGGAGCTAATATAAAAACCATTTTTATACTTAGATGATTTTTTTAATTGCTTGTTGCTTGTTTATTTCATTTTTTGCAATTTTATTATGCTTAGATTTAGGAATGGTTAGTTAAGGACAAAAGACTTACTTGAAACTTGAACAACATAGTATTAGGTGGAGGTGAGATGATAGTACGTTAGGGAAACCTTTCTAAAAAGTCAAGTAGGGTAAGACGTACCCTATTTGGTCTGTTTAGTCCGGTGGAACTAGCCGAAGCTACCTCTCCAAATCCTAAGCTAGTTAGACCAAAATTTCTCAAGAAGTAATTTGAAAATGAACTTTCGGTAAAAGGCTTTGTCAAGGAAAGGGTTGTTGATCCAATAAGGCTACGACCAAAGAAGGCCTCTGTGCCTCGCCAAGACCTGGAAGCCGATTATCGAAACTCACTTTTAAATTACTATTTGATAAATTTAAATCTAACACAAGTTTTAATTAAATCTTAGATTTAACATTAATTCAAAGATAAAAATTAATACATCTCATAAAACAGATAAGGAAACTGTTTTGTCACTTAGAATTGGGTGAGATGTCTAGGACCTAATAATGTAGTTCAACCCAACCAACCAACATTTTTCAAATATAATTCAATATTTTTCAAAATTAAATCTACGTTTTCAAAAATTAACTCTTCAACATTTTTCAAATTTAATTCTATATTTTTCAAAATTAATTTCCTATATTTTCAAAATTAATGCTACACTTAACATGTTCATCTAATAATTTTCAAATTCAATTTCCAAATTAATTCAACTCATACTGAAAACTTGTCTCACAAAAACCCATAAGGTCAACATGCTTGATAATGTTAGATGTGGGTGAGACAGATTAGGTAGTGAAATTCAATTCAATCTATCCTTACCTCTACATAAATGGATCCAAATCAAACATACTTTATGTGTAGGAACATAAAGATTTGGATTAGTGGATGCTCCAGACACATGACTGAGGATAAATTGAAGTTCACCAAAATCAAGTTCAAAAACCTAGGCTCAGTGGCATTTGGCAACAATGCCACACTTAAAGTAATTGGGTCAGGTAACATTGAACTTAGCTCTGACTTTATTATTAAAAAGGTGTTATTGGTTGAAAACTTTAAGTTTAATTTACTTAGTATTAGCCAACTTTGTGATACTGGTTATGTTGTTACCTTCACCAATTCTGACTTCCTGATTAGGAATCTATAAGACTCAGAAGTAACACTTAAGGGTAGTAGGAAAAATAATGTTTACACGATCAATCTACCCATAATACCTAAATATTTTCTAACTCAATTAGAAGAAACCAACCTTTGACATAGAAGACTAGGTCACACCCATACTAAATTAATTTCAAAAATAACTCAACTTGGATTGGTTAAAGGTGTACCTAAAATTAAAAACTTTGAAAATACTATCTGTAATTCATGTCAATAAGGTAAACAAACCAAATCAACTCACAAACCAACTCAGTCAGACTTAACCCAAGTCACACTTGAGCTCTTACACCTAGACCTATTTGATTCACATGGAGCCAAGTCACTAAGTGGGAATCGGTACTGCTTAGTAATCATTGATGACTACTCTAGGTTTACCTGGGTTAGGTTCTTAAAAACTAAAGATGAAACATTTAACTCATTTAATAATTTGTGAAAAATGATAGAAAATCAAAATGACACAAAAATTAAAAGACTTAGGAGTGACCATGGGGGAGAGTTTGAAAATCAAAGATTTGAGAAATTTTGTAAAATTAATGGGTACATCCATGTATTTTCATGTCCTAGAACTCCCCAACAAAATGGAATAGTTGAGAGAAAGAATAGAACCCTTTAGGAAGCCGCTAGGACCATGCTCAATGAATATAATATAACTAATGAATTTTGGGCAGAGATAGTAAATACAGTCTGTTATATACAAAATAGGGTCTTAATAAACAGAAGACACAACAAGACTCCCTATGAAATTTATTATCACAGATTACCAAATTTACATTACTTAAGCGTTTTTAGGTGCAAAGTATATATTTTGAACACTAAGGACTACCTAGGTAAATTTCAATCAAAATCAACCCCAGGGACCTTTTTAGGATATTCAACAACAAGTAGAGCATATAAGGCCTACAATAGACAACTCCATAAAATTGAAGAAACCACAAACTTAATATTTGATGAAGAAATTGAAACAAAACCTATTGACAATCAAAACCTAAACAATTCAAATCTTGATCAAGAAGATATTGAACCATTAATTAAACCACTAACTAAACTATCAATTGAACCAACTACTGAGGCATAAACTGAACCAATAGCTGAACCAACCCAAGTAGTTGAACCGATCGCTGAACCAAACCTACCAGCCAGACCTGAGGCTGAACCTAGTTCTAGGAGAACAAAGAAACCCAGACTCAATCATCCATCTGACCAAATCTTGGGTGATCCAACCTTAGGAGTCAAAACAAGGTCCTCTTATAGAAATCTTAGTCAAATTGCTCTAATTTCAAAATTAGAACCTAAGACTATAGAAGAATCCTACCTGACCCAGATTGGATCATAGCAATGCAAGAAGAACTAGCCCAATTTGAGAGAAACTAAGTCTGGGAGTTAGTACCTAAACCTGAAGGTAAGTCAATCATAAACACTAAGTGGGTATTTAGAAACAAGCTAAATGACCAAGGGAGATAGTGAGAAACAAAGTCCGCTTAGTAGCTAAAGGGTTTAGTCAAGTCGAAGGGTTAGATTATGATGAAACCTATGCCCCCGTAGCCAGACTTGAATCAATTAGGATGTTACTAGCTTTTGCAGCCCATAGAGGTTTTAAACTATACCAAATGGATGTCAAGTCTGCCTTTCTTAATGAGTTCATAAAAGAGGAAGTATATGTAGGGCAACCCCTAGGTTTTGAGGACTTAGACAATCTTGAGTATGTGTTCAAACTTAGGAAAACCCTTTATGGGTTAAAACAAGCACCTAGAGCCTGGTACGAAAGACTATCAACCTACTTGATTTCTAAGGAATTTAACCAAGGCAAATTGACTTAACATTATTTGTTAAAACCTTAAAAAAGACATATTTATAGCTCAAATATACGTAGATGATATAATATTTGGGTCAACAAATTCTAACTTTTTAAAAGAATTTGCCAAAATTATGGAGAGTGAGTTTGAAATGAGTTTGGTAGGTGAGCTAAACTTTTTCTTAGGTCTCCAAATAAAACAAACCAGGGATGATAACTATGTTCATCAATCCAAATATGCAAGGGAATTAATTAAAAAATTCAAAATGGAAAACTCTAAAAGCTTAAGTACTCTCATGGCCACAAATGTCAAAATAGACAATGACCCTGAAGGTAAACCAGTTGACCTAAAGCTATACAGAAGTATGATTGATAACTTATTATACTTAACTGCTAGTAGACCTGACATTTTGTTCGCTATAGGAAACTAAAAAGAATCGTACGGTACATTAAAGGTACCCTAAATGTAGGTATTTGGTATCCTAAGACTTCCAATTTTGAATTATCAGGATACTATGACTCTGACTATGCCGGTTGCAAACTAGATAGAAAGAGTACAAGTGAAGTTGTCAATTATTAGGACACAGTCTAGTCAGCTGATGCAGTAGAAAGCAATACTGCGTAGCCTTATCCACAACTGAAGCAGAATATGTTGCCCTAGGAGAGTGTGTAGCACAACTTTTTCGGATGATGCACACTCTTAAGGATTTCCAACTAGACTATGCCCAAACCAAAGTATTCATTGATAACATAAGCTCAATAAATCTTATGAAAAACCCCAATTCATCACTCCTGAACCAAACACATAGAAGTAAAACATCATTTTGTTAGGGATCACGTAGCCAGGGGCGAGATCATACTTATGCATGTGGACTCGAAATCTAATTTAGCCGACATCTTTACTAAACCCTTACCTGAGTCTGAGTTTAGCTTACTAAGAAGCAGTTAGGGTTATGCTTAGTAGAATAGGACTCTTTTAATTTTTCTTAAAATTTTTTATGTTTTCAATATTTCTCAAAAACTAGTATTTCATATCTTTCGAAAAATCATTTTTATTAGTCTTGAATTTTAAAATTCTTTTTCGACTTAGATTTTTTGAAAAATTACCCCCTTTAAAACTAAGGAGTTTTACGCAAATGGATTTAGCCTAGGCTTTAACCCTAGAATTGCATGCACCTATAGATCTAGAAGCCAACATCTCACAAGCACCTTAGGATACTTTGATTGATAATCTAGACTGGGTTGAGATGCTTAGGTCTATGCCTTGACTCAAGATGCTTTAAGTCAGTGCATCTAGAGTAGTTGGGGCGATAAATACAATTGAACAACAATCAAGCTAAGTGTTCAAGCATAGAAAATCTAACTTGATCAGATCACTTAACTTGACTAACCCTAGTGAAAGCTGCTGTTATATAACATTAGTAAGTAGCTAACAAGGTTAAACAGGACCCGAACGAGTTCAATTTAGTTGGTTTGATTTTTTTTTGCTTGGACTCACTAGAATTGGTTCAATATGTATTTTGTTAAAAACTGGCTCTGATTCACAATTAGTTTTTCAAGCAGTTATTGATATATGGCAAAGGGGGATAGAAAAAGAAATGAATTATTCTTAGTTTTTTTGAAAAACCAAGTTAAATTTACAAGTTAAGTGCATTAAAACATTTAAGCAGAAATTTTTTTTTCAAAATCTTTTTCCAAGTGCACAAAATTTTTCTAAGTACAAAATCTTTTTCCAAGTGCACAAAAAAATCCTATTCCAAGTGCACGAAATTTTTCATAATACAAAATATTTTTCTAAATGTAAAAAGATTTTCAAGTGTTGCAAAATTTTTCTAAGTGTAAAATTTTTTTTCTAAGCGCAACATTTTTCTAAATGACTTTTAAGTGTAACATTTTTCTAAATGACTTTTAAATGCAAGATTTTTTCTAAGTGCAAGATTTTTAATTACAAAACATTTTTCTAAGTGTAAAATGGTTTATGCAAAAAGATTTTCAAGTCCACAATATTTTTTAAGTGCACAATATTTTTTTAAGTGCAAAATCTTGGTAAGCGTGCATATGTTTTTTTGCAAAGAACACTTGGTCAAAATTTGTACACTTAGTTTTTTTTGAAAAATTTGCATATCATTGAAAGCTTCAGGGGGAGAATCTCTATTTCAGGGGGAGCTTAGTAAATATTTTTCAAAAAAGTGATTTTCTTAGAATAAACATGTTTGTTATATATGCTTTATATGTTTTAAACTTAACTTTTTGAACCTGGTTGTCATAAATCAAAAGGGGGAGATTGTTGGTGCTGGAAGCACCAAGATCGAGCCTGAGTTTTGATAATGGCAAAGGGTTCATAAGTTAAGGTTATCTCGTGATCTAATGAAGTTGCTTAAGTGCGCAGGAAAAGTCCTAGGTAAACTAGGCACGAAGTCCTGATTCAAGGAATTGGGCAATTAGTCTTGGCCGAGGGCTGGGCACCTAAGTCCTGACCAAGGGTTGGGTAATATGTCCTAGTCGCGGACTGGGCACGAAGTTCTGATTCAATGAATTGGGCAATAAGTCCTGGCCGAAGGCTGGGCACCGAAGACCTGACCGAGGGTTGGGCAATAAGACCTGGTCGCAGACTGGGCACAAAGACCTGATCCGGAAGATTGGGCAAAAGTCCAACCGGAGGAGCCGGTTGGCAAAAAGGTAAATTCTCCTGAGAGGAGTAGGCGAGGACGCGTTCCCCGTAGGAGGGAACATTAGGCGTCGGTTCGACCTAGGGTTTCATTTTGGAAGCCCAAAGTCAGAACCAAGACAGCTCAGGCTATTTTTTGGACTTAACTTATATATTGTTTGTGTTTTGGAACTAACCCTGGTTGCAGGAACAAAGGCTGAAGTTCACTGCTTCCCAGGCGCCTGTATCGTGACAGACGCCCAAGAAGGGCTTTTTTCCAGAGTTTGCGAAGCTGAGCTGCCACGTCATCATGAGGCGCCCGTGACCATACAGGCACCCCAGTCTTCTCAGGCGCCCCAGTTGAAGGGATAAGCGCTGGCCAAGTCTGAGGATGAGGATTCACGCTGAGAGGTCATGTGTCAGGCGCCCCCTTCAACACAGGCGCCCAAGAAGCCTGTATATAAAGGGGTTCACCCCCTTGCTTCCAAAAACCATTACTTCTAATGAAATCATTCAAGCGCTCTGCTCCAAACGCTCCGTGCTCAAGTCTCAAGCACCAACGATGACCCGCGGCTCGAATGTCCGAATCTTTTTCCGGTCGTCGGTAAATTTAATTTACGTGCTTAAATTAAATTCTATATTCATGTACTTCAAACTTGTAATACTTTTGCGAAATATAAAATTGTCCAACGTAAATTGTCAAGGACCATGGGCCGATCTAGACTCCGAACCAAGTAAAAGAAAACCGTGTTAGCATTGTTTTGAATTTTCCACTGCGTAATTGCTCTTATTTTTCCGAAAAAGATTTTATTGATATTCACCCCACTCTATCGATTTTAAACGATCCCACAAGAGTGAATCGATTAGGTAATCGATTAGGAGAAATGAGTTGCGTGAACAAAAGCAGGCTGAATCGATTGGGCAATCAATTCATCCTTCTCTTAATTGATTGGTCAATCGATTAAGGTGTTTAGTAATTGATTGGGCAATCGAATACAACACTATTGCACGAGAGCACAGAAAGGTGCTGAATCGATTCAGCAATCGATTAAGGTCTTCTTAATCGATTGGCTAATCAATTAAGCTTCAAAAAATAACCATTGAATGACTAAGTCTGACGTGGTAAGTGATTAGGGAACCCTAGGCATCGAGTATATAGGGGTTTTACGCAGGTTTGAAGCGCATCTCTTCGGCAGAGCTTCCGTACTTCTTCTCAGGTTTGAAGCGCATCTCTTCGGCAGAGCTTCCGTACTTCTTCTCCTCCTTCATCGTCATTTCAAGAGAAGTCTTGGAGTATAGTGCTGCTGCATTTCCAAGGTTCTAGAGGCGATCCAATCTTAAAGGAAGCAAGAAAAGCAAAGAGAGCTAAGTTGTGTAAATCTTGTGAGATTTCTATTGTATTTGCTAGTTCTTGAGTGTTTCTTCTTGTAAGCTTGTAAGAGATTTCTCCACCTCAAGGAGGAGATCTTTCATAGTGTATGAGAGAGTGAGGAAGAGAGGATCCTTGAATTAATCACCTCAAAGAGGTGAATACCAAGTAAAATCAAGGTGTTAACATTGCTCAAGTCTTCCGCCGCAACAAATCATTAACGAGCAAAGACCGGAGCTAATCACCCCCTCTAGCTCTCCTACAGGTCCTAACAATAACATCTTGATATTCAATTTGGTTTTTCCTTGTTCTCTTCATCCAATGAAGAGAATACTTCAATTTGGTTTTTTCATCTTTTCTTTTTCTAATAATAATATTCATTAACCTTTTAATGAATATTATTTATTCTCAAGTGGTTAAGTCTAATCTAAAAGAGTCTAACTTGGATTAGATTCAATCCGTCAACTCAATTAGATTCATTTGAGTCTAACTTAATTAATCCAATTTTGGATCACAATTTAGTCGAACTAAATTCAATTTATCTTCGAGACATCGTGCCCTTTGTGTATGACCCAATAGGTTCTCGTCATGTTGGCAATGCATCTAAACCATTTTAGACACATAAACAATGAGCAGCATATAGCAATGCATCATTGCTGTTGGGACCAGTGCGTACGACTAGAGGGGGGTGAATAGCCGATCACCCACTTCAATCGTCGTTCTCTTCCTACACATTGTTAGTGCGCAAGCGGAATAACAAATAACTAAAACTAACAACTAGAAGTGACAAACCGATTTACGTGGTTCGGAGATAAGACTCATACTCCATGGCTGCCCATAAGGTGGACGATCCCGATCCGTCGGTGGATGAGTCCCTGGAAGACCTCCGGCCAGCTCTTGTCGCTCCTTGTGGGTGGAGAAACCTCACCACAAATTCCCGACAATACCTAAACACTTGGAGACTACTAATAAACTTTACCCAAGCTTATTTGGTCAATCTTTGCCAAGCATAACCGAGCTCTCTTAAATAGAGCTCACAACTGAAACAGCCATTACCAGTTGACTGGTGCCAACACTAGTCGATTGGTCCACTTGGATTCGAACATTACAGCCCCAACGTTTAAATTCCAGCCGACACCAGTCTACTGCACATAAGATCAGTCGACTGATCTTTCTGTATTCTACATCAGTCGACTGATCCAAGCACCAGTTGACTGCTCAAACCCTAAACCTAGGGTTTCCCACACCGAGTAAAATTCTCTCATGTGGGATCAGTTTGAATCGATAGAGGGGGGGGTGAATATCAATCGACAATTTTTCGGAAAACTTAGAGTAATTGCGCAGCGGAAAAAGAACAAATCAATGCTAACACGTTTGTTTTACTTAGTTCAGAGTCGCGATCGGCTCCTACTCCAAGGCCCATAGTCCTTGACCATTTACGATGAGCAATTCTATATTGCGTAAAATTGTTTCAACTTAAGTACAAATATAGAATTTAAATTACAACACTTAAACGAAAATTATACCGACGACCGGAAGATTAGAATGTCGGAGTCGCGGGTCGTCGTTAGCGATTGAGTCTTGAGCACGGAGCGTTTGGAGCAGAGCGCTTGAAGGAATGCATAGAAAGAAGTTGTTTTAAGCCAAGGGGGTGAACCCCTATTTCTCCTAGTCGCTGGGGCGCCTGTGTTGAAGGGGGCGCCTGACACGTGGCCCATTCTGCACGAAACTCAATCCGTAGACTTGGCCAGCGCTTATCCCTTCAACTGGGACGCCTGAGCTGACTGGGGCGCCTGTGTGAACACAGGCGCTTCACTTGATGATGTGGCAGCTTGCTTCAAGTGGCTTGGAATCAACCCTGTCTGGGGCGCCTGTATCAACACAGGCGCCTGCCTTCATTGAGGCGCCTGGGAGCAGAAACCTCCATCCCTTCATTCCTGCAACCAGGGTTAGTTCTAAAACACAAATAACATATAAATAATATGAATTTAAGCATGATTAACAGCCTGAGCTGTTTTGGTTTTGACTTTAGGCTTCCGAAATGGAACCCTAGGTAGAACCGACGCCTATTGTTCCCTCCTACGGGGAACGCGTCCTCACCTACTCCTCTCAGGAGAGTTTACCTTTTTGCCAACTGGCTCCTTTGGTTGGACTTTGGCCTAATCCCCCGGATCAGGTCTTCATGCCCAGTTCGCGTCCAGGACTTATTGCCCAGCTTCACTCACCAGGTCTTCGGTGCCCAGTCCACGACCAGGACTTATTGCCCAGCTTCACTCACCAGGTCTTCGGTGGCCAGTCCATGACCAGGACTTATTGCCCAACCTTATGTCCAGACTTAGGTGCCCAGCCCACGGTCAAGACTTAGTACCCAATTCATAGAACCAGGACTTCGTGCCTAGTGTACCTAGGATTTTTCTTGCACACTCGAGTAGCATTATTAGATCACAATAAAACCTTAACTTCTGAACACTTTGTCATTATCAAAACACAAGTTTGACTTTGGTGCTTCCGGCAACAACAATCTCTCCCTTTTTGATTTATGGCAACACAGTTCAAAAAGTTAAGTTAAAAAGTATTTAAAGCGCATGTCTAACAATAAAAAAATAATCACTTTTTATAAAACTATTAAGCTCCCCCTGAAATATAACTTCTCCTCCTGAAATTTTCAATGATATTCAGTTTTTCAAAAAAATGCCTAAGTGTTAACTTTTAACTGAGTGTTTTTCAAAACAAAGCAAAGTATTTGCAAAAGAAAAAATTTTGTACTTAGACAATTTTTAGAAAAGATTTGCAAGCCCAAATTTTACATAGAAAAATTTTCACCAAAAAAACTTTGCAACACAAAATCCACATAAAACGAATTTTTGTGAAAAAAAAATTTCTGTTAAGCCAATTTTTTGCACAAAATTTTCCCTTAGAAAAATTTTCACAAAAAAAATTTTACTTGAAAAAAAAGTCTTTCACTTAGCCAACTTTTGCAACAAAATTTTTCCTTAACAAGTTTCAACTTTTGCACAATAGATTTTGCACACTTGGAAAAAAATTTTGCTTAAAAACCATTTTGTGTATTTTGGAAAAGTTGCTTAAGAACAGTTTGTGCATTCGTAAAACATTTTGTGCATTTTGAAAAAAAATTTACTTGAAAATATTTTATGCATTCGTAAAACACTTTGTGCATTTTGAAAAATTTACACTTGAAACAACTTTTTAAGAAATTTTTCTTTGTTCACTAAGAAAAATGTTTATTTAGAAAAATTTGTCCAAAAGAATGCACTTAGAAATTTTGAAAAAAATGCACTTACAGGTTCAATTTTACTTTTTGAAAGAGAAAAAAAATTTAAAATTTAAAAATTTTCTCTCTCTTCTTCTCTCTCCCCCTTTGCCATATATAAAAAAAATAGAAAACTAATTACAAATTACTTTTGAATCAGAGTCTGTATTTAACCAACTCTAGTGAGCTCAAGCAACAAAACGGACCAAACCACTTAATCTTGACTTGTTCGAGTCTTATGGAATTCATAGATATAGGAAGAAGTCCCATCAAAAATCATCTTTCGATTGTTAATACGAGATATAAGGACTGCAATACTACACCTTTGATCATGAAATATTGATTGCTTGTTGAACCTTGCAAATCATGTGAAAGTAGGATACTCCAACTTCGGGAGTCAAAAAGTTTCATAAAGCATTCTTGATGAAAAAAATGTGAGTGAAAGATCTTACTGAATTGAATTTGATCTATGAATCTCACCAAAAAAAAAAAATTTCTTTGCAAAGTACTTAGTATAATTTTTGAAAAACATATCATTTTTGATGACACAATTTCGGAACTCTTCCCTTTTTGTTTAAAAAGGACTAAGTATTAGAAAAAACTTAAGTACTTAAATTGCACCAAAAAAATATACTTTGAAAAGTATTGTACACTTGGAAAACTATTTTGTACTTTTTAGAAAAATAATTTGAACTTAATATTGCCAAAAAAATCATTTAGAAAAGACTTTCACCAAAAAAATTATGCACTTTAAAAAAAAATCACTTAGAGAAATTTAGTACATTAGAAATGTTAGTATTTTGATAGGTATTTGTACTTTGAAAAATATTTGTGCTTTGAAAGACATTAGTACTTTGCAAAATATTTATACTTTGAAAGATATTAGTACGTTTGAAAAATATTAGCACTTTGAAAGATATTAGCACTTTTGAAAAAATATTAGCACATTGAAAGTGATTTTTACAAAAATGACTTTAAAATGATAGTAATTTATTAAAGAGAAAATTCTTATGTTTTCACAAAGATTCTGAAAATGCAGTGTATGAAAACATTTTGAAACGTTCAGAAATTTCGAAAAAAAATTGTCAGAAAATTTTCCTTTTTCTTAGACTCTCCCTGAACTCGACACCGTTTACCTCTATCTAAGTGCCTTAAGGGACTTTAGTGTTGACCAGGTTTGACTGTGTTGATTAGGTTTGACCAATCAATAATTGACTCAATCAAGTCCTAGATCTTAGTACAATTCAATCAAGACTTAGTTTGATGTGTTATTTTTGAAATAATTTTTTAAAAAAATTTGAATTAATTTTGAAAAAATAATTTGTGTTGATTTTAAAAAATTGAACTACATTATTAGGTCCTAGACATCTCACCCAGTTCTACGTGACAAAACTGGTTTCCTTATCTGTTTTATGAGATGTTTTATTTTTATCTTTGAATTAATGTTAAATCTAAGATTTAATTAAAACTTGTGTTAGATTCAAATTTATCAAATAGTAAATTGAATTTGAGTTTAGATAATCGGCTTCCAGGTCTTGGCGAGGCACAGAGGCCTTCTTTAGCCGTAGCCTTATTGGAGCAACAACCCTTTCCTTGACAAAGTCTTCTATCAAAAATTCATTTTCAAATTACTTCTTGAAATATTTTAGTCTAACTAGTTTAGGTTTTGGATCGATAGCTTCGGCTAGTTCCACCAGACTACACAGACCAAGTAGGGTATGCCTTACCTTACTTGACCTTATTAGAAGGACTTCACTAACGTACTATCATCTCACCTCCACCTAATACTATGTTGTTCAAATTTCAAATAAATCTTTTTATCCTTAAATTATTCCTAAGTCTAAGCATAAAGAAATTGCAAAATAAACAAGCAACATGCAATTAAAGCAAACAATTATCTAAGTAAAGTCAGAATTGGAGTAATACTCCGGATATTCGAAATCAGCAAGATTGTGAATTAAATTTTCTAGCATATTGACCTTACGTTTCAGGATTTCATTTTCTTATTCTAATTTTTTGAAATTTGTCTTAACTAATCTATATGATTCAATCACGTTATTTGAGGTAAATGCTGGATTTTCAAATAATGTAAATGTACCTTTCTCGATTGTTTGTCCAGTATTCTTGACGGTCCCTTTTGTTGTAGGTGGCGAAGATCGACTCTTGCGAGTGGGGCACTGATTCTTGTAATGTCCGTTTGATTCCACGTTGGGAATCCCCCCTTGATTTTAGCCGTCTTTCTTTTCTGTTTCTTCAGCATCTTGTAGTGGTCACGAGCCAACCGGACTAGTTTCCGACAATCCCCTTTTTCGTCGTCAGACTCCGAATCTGAGTTGGACTCGGGTACTGGTTGAGGCTTATTCTTTGGTGGTTCTCTCGAAGTTCCCTGCACTGGAAACTATACCTTCCTCGACCATTGCAGTATTAGTTTGCTTATTTAATCTTAATTCTGAAAAAGATTCAAAATTGGTTACCGATTTTGTTTCGGCAAACTCGTCTTCTGACTCTGGTTCGATTTTGAATTCGGGTACGGATTCTATCTCAGCTACTTGTGCTTAAGCCGAGAATGCAAAATAACTTACCTGATCTTCTTCTTCATCTGAGTTCTCTTGATATAGGTTGATCAACTTCTCCCAAATTTCTCTAGCACATCCGAATGGACCGACTAGATTGAGTTATTCTTTGGTTAGGCCACATTGTAGGATTACAGTTGCCCTTGCATCTGTTTCAATCTTGTTGAGTGTTGGTTCATCCAGTTTGTCACACGTGATTGATAATCCATCCTCTGCGGGAAAAGAGAATCCTGTTTGGATTATCATCCATATGTCCATATGGGGCTTCAGATGAGATTCTATTTGACTTCTCCAATAATTGAAATTCTCGTCGAAAAAAGCGGTGGACGGGCACTGTTCCATTCTTGGTTGGCCATTTGAATTTCAACCTAAAAAATATTTATCACAAAGAAACTTGTTCCAAGACTTAGTCTTGGATTAGTAGTGCAGCAGGAAAAAAAATTACAAAAAGAAAAAAAAATCGAGTGGTGTTGCACCAACCTCGATTAACGAGAAAATTACGAAAAAAAATATTTAAAATTCGAAAATCCGAAAAAAATGCTCAACTGGTGGTTGCACCAAATTTGAGCCACCCACTCTGATACCACTTGTGGGATCGGTTTTCGATAGAGGGGGGTGAATATCGATCGATAATTTTTTGGAAAACTTAGAGTAATGGCACAGCGAAAAAAGAACAAATCAATGCCAACACATTTGTTTTACTTGGTTTGGAGTCGTTGTCGGCTCCTACTCCAAGGCCCACGGTCCTTAACCGTTTATGATGGCCAATTCTATATTGCGTAAAATTGTTACAACTTAAGTACAAATATAGAATTTAAATTACAGCACTTAAACGAAAATTATACCGACGACCAGAAGATTAGAATGTCGGAGCCGCGGGTCATCGTTGGCGCTTGAGTCTTGAGCACGGAGTGTTTGGGGCAGAGCGCTTGAAGGAATGCGTAGAAAGAAGTTGTTTTCAAGCCAAGGGGGTGAACCCCTATTTATACTAGTCGCTGGGGCGCCTGTGTTGAAGGGGGCACCTGACACGTGGCCATTCTGCGCGAAACTCAATCCGCAGACTTGGCCAGCGCTTATCCCTTTAACTAGGGCACCTGAGCTGACTGGGGCGCCTGTATGAACACAGGCGCCTCACTTGATGATGTGGCATCTTGCTTCAAGTGGCTTGGAATCAACCCTGTTTGGGGCGCCTGTATCAACACAGGCGCCTGACTTCATTGAGGCGCCTTGGAGCAGAAACCTCCATCCCTTCGTTCCTGCAACCAGGGTTAGTTCCAAAACACAAATAACATATAAATGATATGAGTTTAAGCATGATTAACAGCCTGAGCTGTCTTGGTTCTGACTTTGGGCTTCCGAAATAGAACCCTAGGTAGAACCGACGCCTAATGTTCCCTTCTACGGGGAACGCGTCCTCACCTACTCCTCTCAGGAGAGTTTACCTTTTTGCCAACCGGCTCCTCCGGTTGGACTTTTGTTCAATCCCCCGGATCAGGTCTTCGTGCCCAGCCCGCGACCAGGACTTATTGCCCAGCTTCACTCACCAGATCTTGGTGCCCAGTCCACGACCAGGACTTATTGCCCAGCTTCACTCACCAGGTCTTCGATGTCCAGTCCACGACCAGACTTATTGCCCAACCTTATGTCAGGACTTAGGTGCCCAGTCCGCGGCCAGGACTTAGTACCCAATTCATAGAACCAGGACTTCGTGCCTAGTGTACCTAGGACTTTTCCTGCACACTCGAGTAGCATTATTAGATCACAATAAAACCTTAACTTCTGAACCCTTTGCTATTATCAAAACACAGGTTTGACTTTGGTGCTTCCGGCACCAACATCTCACACTCGGACCCTCACGACTCAGCTGTCTCTTCTTTTGCAGCTTTGACCTGTTGCCTTCAAGCCTTCTTCGACTTTGGCTCTCGACCCTCAGATGCATACAAACCCGTGGCTCGTCCTCGTGCCATCTTTTGCGTATGCCTCGAAGTGAGCTTCCCTCGGCTCATCGTTCCTGCTTTGTCCATGGTCTCTCGGATGCATACAAGCCCACGACTTGTTTCCTCATGCCATCCTTCACCGGACCTGAAGCTGTTCAGCTAAGTCTATGTATATCCTGCAAACCTGCACACTCACATACACATATCAAATACAATAATAAACCTAACTTAAACTTTTGCCCAAACATCAAAACCCAAGGTACCTAAATTACTCCAACAATCTTTCCTTTTTTTGTTGTTTGGCAACCCGTTTAAATTAGGGAAACAACAACAAAGCAAATGAATCATGAAACCTAACCTTAGGCTCCCCCTTTACCTAAACTCCCCCTTGAGTAGGTTTTCCTTGTAAAGGTACTTCTCCCCCTTTGCCAATAAATGCTCCCCCTTCACCTAAGCTCCCCCTTGAGCTTGGATTTCTTGCAAAGGTGTGTTGGTTTCCCACTTAAACCCAACACTTCTCCCCCTTTGCCACACATAAAAAAGAACTCCAACAATATCCCAATTATTGGATTCTTTAACCTCTAATGATCATAAACAAACTGTATTAACCCTCATAAGATTATACACTTATTTTTCATCATTTGGATACTTTTCGACTGCTGAAAAATAATTTCAGCCTGTATCAGTCGACTGCGACAGTTACCAGTCAACTGATTCCCATCGAAAAACCATACAGTAGCTAGTCTCTCTCCAAAAATACTATTACCAGCCGACTGCCCCCTGTACCAGTCGACTGATACCTTGATAACTGCATTTTTAACATTTCTGACCCAATTTCAGAAATGCATCAAAAATTCCATAAATCTCCAAAAATTCTCAAATTTTGTGGAGAGATTTGTGATACCCATGTCTACTTGGAAAAAATACATTGAAAAATATATCTATCACCAATCCCAAGATTGACACAAAACTCAAAACTATCTAAATGGTTCAATTAAACCTTGACCTAAAATCCTAGTTTTGATCTCCTCTTGATGTATCTGCCCATACCAAATCACAATGCATCACTAGCATTGGTTTATATGACATCTACACATCAAAATCTAATTTTCATGCAATATGATCCCAATGTGATATTTTCATGCATGACATATACACCCATTTTGCCAAAAACCTAAGGATTGAGACTCAAATTCGTCTCCAAACCTTTTGGCACACTCCATAGTCTATCTAGACTTCCGAGAGAAATCCTCCCGAGATCCATTTACCATGGATCCCAACTTGACTCTTTGAGCCCCTCCTTGAGCTCGTAACCTTAGCCACCTCCCTAGGTGACTTTTCTACAATTACTAGGCCGCACCGGTGTACCTCCGATGACTCTTGGCCTACATTTCTAACTTCCCTAACCTTGGACACCTTGTCCTTGGTTAAATTCTTCTTTTCCTTAACTTTAAATGACTTATTCATGCCATTTTTTAATCTTCCATTCTTGGCATAATTATATGCTACCCTAGCATATTTTCTTCCATTTGCCTTAGATGCACCCAATTTGACATTTTTGGGTTTTTGAACACTCAAGCACATGTCAAGTCCCCTAGGTCCAATAATGAACCTATCTAGGACTTTTTCCATTCTTCAAGTCTTGCCCTCAAGACTTGATTTTCCAACTCTAGAGCTCTAGGGACTTTTTCCTAGACCTACCCACCTTTCTAGGCATATGTCTCCCCTTTTTAGGATTAATGCTTTGCTTATTTACTACCTTCCTTCCCTTAGGCATGGTAGTTTGGGTCTTACTTTGTCTAGCCTTGGGTAATGATTTCCTAGAATTATCTACCTTGTTAACCTTATTCCTATCATTATACCTAAATCCATGATTATTCTTAATGAGCATATAAGAATTGGAAATTGAATTTAATTTCAAATAAGGGATTATCTTCCATTTTACCTTTAAAGCTCCCCCTTGACTTGAGCTCCTCTTCTTCTACAATTTCTTCAAGTGTGTCAATTTCTTGATTTCTTCTTTCTTTGGGCACTTGGTGTGGTAGTGTCCACACTCACCACACATGAAGCAAATTATATGCTTCTCGTTCTTTTCCCTATAACTCATGTTAGATTTCGAAGAAATTGACTTGGGTTTAGGGTTTATCTCTTTTTTCTTACCCAATGGACATTTGTCCTTGTAGTTGTTGGTGCAAGTTGCATCAATGATATTCCTCTTTAAGTGTTTTAATGTTTGACAATACACTTAAGTCAGTGATATATTGAACAGACAAAGGGGAGTAAGAGAGAAGTAACCAAAGCTGAAGAAAAGTCCTAGTTAATCTAGGCATCGAAACCCTAAGTCCCAGCGAAGGGCTGCTGGGCACCTAGCGAAGGGCTGCTAGGTATCGAAACCCCAAGTCCTAGCGAAGGGCTGCTAGGCACCTAGCGAAGGGCTGCTAGGTATCGAAACCCCAAGACCTAGCGAAGGGCTGCTAGGCACCTAGCGAAGGGCTGCTAGGTATCGTAATCCTAAGACCTAGCGAAGGGCTGCTAGGCACCTAGTGAAGGACTACTAGGCATAGAAGACCTAGCGAAGGGCTGCTAGGCACCTAGCGAAGGGCTGCTAGGCATAGAAGACCTAGCGAAGGATTGCTAGGCACCAGGCGAAGGACCGCTTGGTAACAAAGACCTAGTGAAGGGCTGCTAGGCACCTGGCGAAGAACTGCTAGGGAATGAAGACTTGGTCCGAGGGACTAAGCAACTTGGCTGAGCGATGACTAAGGACAGGAGTAGAGACGGGTCAGGGTTTGGGCGTCTGATAAGCACCATTTTATTGATTATTTTAATTGCTAAAATCCATGTTTGACCCATGTTTTTATTGCTTAATTATGATTTTACCCTAGGTTTTGGAACTTTATCTTATTTTGGACTTAATTACAAAATTACACAATTTTTGGATTATTTGGCCACTAATTTTCTGATATATTTTTTTAGGCATCAAAGGATCCTGGACCTAGGGCATACTGGGTCAAACTTGAGTCGGATGGGAACCGGATCGAATTATCAAGCCTACGATTAATCCGGGCCGTCCGATTCAAGAGCGGCTAGATCTGAGCCATCCGGGACGATCTGAAGCAATCCGAGCTAGGGTTAGAGTTGATCAAGCTCTATGATCAAGATCTGAAGGTTTCATCCCAATCAGAGCTAAATCAACCGTTGGATCAAGCTTGGAGGGCTCTAGAGCGTCCATTCATAGATTGAGTTGATCTGGACCATCCGTTGTAAATCTGGAGGATCCGAGCTACCCCAAGGCAGATCCTGACCACAGATCACCATCATTAAAGTTTGGCTCAAATCCGATCAAGATCAGCCGTTGGATCTCCTCCGATCAATCTGAGCCGTCCATTGGTTATTACTTAAGGAAAAATTCGCAGCAGCTGTTCTTCGTCGCGTTTCCTCGCCGTCTTCTTCGTTCTTCGTTTTCTCTTCACTGTTTAGCTAGATTTCTTCCATTCAAGGGGCGCGACCCCTTAATTCTTCATCGGGATCAAGGTTTGGATCGCTGGAGGATACTTTGTTGGAGATTTCAGATCAAATTCGCGCCGGACAGAGCTTGTTTGAGGGTTTCGACAGCTTTGTGGTCTGGGAGCTTAAATCTCAGCCACAACCAATTTCCGACGACCTGGGCCACTTGTAGGGGTTCTCAGGTGAGCTCAGGTCTTCCCCAAATCACCATCGCAGCTCAACAACTGAGATCGAAGCTTTCGGATTGGAAATATCCCCAACTGTGCAGTTTGAGCAGAATTTACCAAGCGGAGCTGTTTTCCAGCGAATTGCTGAGCTTAGGGGTTCGAGGCCAGCCTTTGCGTGACGAACAAAGAAACCTTGAGCTAGGGAAGCATTGAGGAGTAGCTGATAATTTAGTTTCAATCTGATTTTGTAGCTTTAATTTTCATCACTGCCGTGTTCTGTTTCTGCATTTTAATTTCAGATTGGTTAAGTTGGTTTAATGCAATTGTTTCTGCTTAATTAGGGTTTAATCCAATCAGTTAAGTAATTAGGAAGCTTTTCTAGTGGATAGTTGAGTTAAATTCCAGTTTAATTGTAGCTTAAATCATTGCGTGCCAATTCCATTCCTTGCGTGCCATTTCTTTTTCAGCGTATCAATTTTTGTTCATCCTGCGTATCAGCTTTCTTCTCTGAATTTCCCTTAGCTTCTGAATGCTTCAGTTTATCTCACATTTAGTTTGTTAAATTGGTTGATGTAGTTTCATTTCGGAGTTGTTCAGCTCGAAATTTCTGCACAATCTCGTTTCTGAATTTCAGATCATTGTTCTGCGTATCAACTCATTTCAGCAGGTTTAAATCTTTGATTCTGAGTTCTGCGATAAGTGCACATAAGTTATTCTGATCTTTTCCGAACATCGATTGTGCAATCATGATCTTATTTTGCTTTGTGAGTTTCTGAACTCAATGATTTCTGTTTTCAGTTTCAGTCCCTGCACATTTCCATTTCTGCTCAGTTTTTCCCTTCGTGTGTCAAGTTGTTCTGCGTACCATTGTAATTTCAGTATGTTTCAGTTCAGTAATTCTGAGAGTGTATCAGGTTCGGCATCAGCACTGAGTTAGATCACTTTGTTGGTCTGAATTGTTCTGCATTTCTGATCAACTTGCTGTGTATCATTCATTTCTGAATTCTGTGTCTTTTTCTGAAATTCCTGCACATGTTGTGCGTATCAGTTTCTCCAATTGTGTATCACTGTCATTTTGCTTGTTTAACTGTAGTTGCTGAAGTTGGAATCAACAAAGCTTGGCATTTGAATTCCATTGCAGTTGACATTAGTTGCTTGCTTGATTTGCATCTAAGTGGAGTTTAAATTGTCAATTCAGTCCATTAGTTGGAATTACACTTGCACGGTTGATTTCTGCATTGGAGTTATATTTCTCATTCATTTGTTCAATTCCAATTGCTTCATGTTAGTTGTTTGTTGGATTTTGCTTTAAAACCAGAATTGTTTCCCAAAATTGGTTACTTAGAATTTTCCATTGGTTGAGTTATTGATTGCCATGACTTGTTTAGCTTATTAGCTAAGTTCCTTTAATTTCTTTGTGCTTTCATATCCGAGTCGAACCCAAACCCAAATCTTTATTTGAAACCCGAAAACACAAACGACACCTAAATACAAGCGCGAATCAAACAACGTCAACAGTCCCCAAGAAAAATACGACCTGTGGCCCCTATATTACATTTTCATACTTTTGATTGTAAAAGGGTTTCCAGTTATTCATTTATAAATTTTAAATTTGAGGCCCACATTCGTGACACATAGTTTGGGCCTGTCAGCGTCTCAAGGTCCGGAGGTATCGGAAGCTAAGCAAAAGTCCACCCGAAGGACTGAGTGACAACCGTCTCCTGAAAGGAGTAGGTGAAGGGCGAGTTCTCGGGGATAGGAACTCGTGTCGGTTCGACCTAGGGTTTCGTGCAAATCCGAAGTCCGAACCAAGTCCTTAAGACTAACATTATATGTATCCATGCTTTGTGTGTGTGTATCTTGCAGGTATCAAGAACCGGAGACAAAGCAGTTAAACCAGGCTAAAAGGTGTTGGAGGCCCTAAGCAGGGCGCCCCCAGCAGTGGGGGCGCCCCCATGCACCAGGGCGCCCCCAGCAGTGGGGGCGCCCCCATGCAACCAGGGCGCCCCCAACAGTGGGGGCGCCCCAGGCAGTACTACAGAGAGCAGCCTTCGCTGCTGCGAGTCCGAAACACAGGATAAGCGCTCAAGAGGGCGTCCGGGATGTTCGGGGCGCCCTGGTCAAAGGTCTTATCACTTGCAACGAAGTAGGCGCAAGGATAAGAGTTGACTAAGTCATCCGAGGCGCCCCCAGCGTCCGGGGCTCCCCCAGGAGGCCTTTATAAGGGGCCTCGACCCCTCTGCTTCAGACACGACTTCCAAGAACCATTCCAAGCATTCTGACCGACTGCAACGCGCTAGAAACGAGGCTCTATGACCGGGAGGCTCCAGGAGGAAGTGCGCGACACTTCGGAGGTCCAGATCGGCCGAGTTTCAAACTTGTTCTATTCGGTTTGCTTTAATTATACTGCAATTATTTTTCATTATATTGTGATTGTAATATTGCACTGTAAGTCGGGTTTCTCCGCCTCCGGAAAGTCCGGAAAGGAGACCAATAGTGGACGGGCGTTCCCGTGCATAAGCCTTTGATGTACTGACCCTGGGGGGTCGGGAACCAAGTAAAAATCCGCTGTGTACCTGTGTTTATTTTGTTTTTATTTTCCGCTGCGCTACTAATATTCTAAGTCTAGAACGAACGAGTTTTCCACGAGATTTCCGAAAGATTTCGAACGGTCGATATTCACCCGCCCCTCTATCGACGGCACCGGTCCTACAATTGGTATCGGAGCTGAGCTGCTCTTCACCGGACTAACCGCCGACGGAGCAACGACGCCAGGAGTTGAGGGGGAGCCCAGGGGTGAATCAGGTACAATTTTTATTATGTCAAATTTTAAGTTACATATTATTTGTTTTACATGCAGGGAGAGAGGGCACTATAAAAATCAGTGCCCTACTCATAAAAATCGTTCATCACCGGCGGCGAAGGAGGCACCAGCGCCAGGAAACCGGAGGGACAAAAGCCATATCAGATGCTTCAAGTGTGAAAAATACGGGCATTACAAAAACAAATGTCCGGCAAAGGTACGAAAAATTTATGTTCCAAAAACTTTACAAATTCCTGCATTATCTTATGATAACTTGGTTAATTTTCCTGATAAATTAGATTACCTGCACAATAAAATTAATATCTTGCATGTCAAATTAGAAAATGCAGATATGACTAAAATATCTGAAATTAATTGTTTAATTCAGAATATCAATTCAGAAATTAATAAAGTTAATTTTGATAATTATTCTGATAAAATTAATTCTGATAATTATTTTGATAAAATTAATTCAGATAATAATTCTGATGAAATTAATTCTGACAATTATTCAGATGAAATTAATTCTGATAATTATCCTGATAAAATTAATACTGATAATATTAAGTTTGATAATTTTAAATCAGATAAAATTAAACCTAAGGATAAATTTGAATTCAAATTCGAAAATCTTAAGGATAATTCGGAATTCAAATTCAAAAATCCTAAGGATAATTCCGAATTCAAATTTGAAAACCTTAAGGATAATTCTAGTGATATCCCTGAAATTATTGAAAATTTTAAGGATAAAGATGATTTTGTTGAAAATATTCATGAGGATAATACAGATAAAATTCTCCTAGATGATAACTTAATTATAGACAATCTTGAAAGTTATTACAAAAGTTTAACTAGTGGCCCCTTTTACTCCACCTACTGTGAGAATATTGAAAAATCTAATCTTGAGGAGGATATAGAACTATCTAAGATAAAGGCCATAGACAATAAAAATTACAAAAATTCAAATAAATCAAAATTATTAGAAAAACTTGGAAAGAAAGATAAAAATGAGGAAGAAATTTTTGAAATAATGAAAATGATGAATTTAAATCCATAATTATTAATTAATCATTATAATATTAATTAAATTCAAATTAAATATTAATTAAATTCAAATTAAATATTAATTAAATTCAAATTAAATATTAATTAAAATTAAATTAAATCTTAATTAAATCCTAATTAAATTAAATCTTAATTAGATCCTAATTAAATTCAAATTAAATCTTAATTAAATTCAAATTAAATATAAATTAAATTCAAATTAAATCCTAATTAAATTTAAATTAAATCTTAATTAAATCCTAATTAAATTTAAATTAAATCTTAATTAAATCCTAATTAAATTTAAATTAAATCCTAATTAAATTCAAATTAATTCAAATTAAATCCTAATTAAATTCAAATTAATTCAAATTAAATCCTAATTAAATCCAAAGTGAATTAATTCAAATTAAATCCAAATTAATTCAAATTAAATCCAAATTAAATTCAAATTAAATCTTAATTAAATTCAAATTAAATCTTAATTAAATTCAAATTAAATCTTAAATTAAATTCAAACTCAAATTTAAATTAAAATTATAATTCAAATTTAAATTAAATTCGAAATTCAATTTCAAATTAAATTCAAAATTCAAATTTAAATTAAATTATAATTCAAATTTAAATTAAATTCGAAATTCAGAATTAAATTAAATTCAAATTTAAATTTAAAATTAAATTCAAATTCAAACTTAAATTAAATTATATTCAAATTTAATTTAATCCAAATTAATTGAAACTTAAATTCATTTATTCTCAATTGATCTTCTAATCCAATAAATACTTAAATATCTTAAAATCAAACTAAAATAAAATTTTACCCAAACTATAACAATTAAAATTAATATCATTAAATATGTCAAAGTGGGTTGACATATTCGCGGGTTCACTCGACATGTATTAAATCGGGAATTTGATATATTTTAGAAACGTAAATAAAATTATTTGACTTGTTTGACTCATGCATAACTGCCATGACATGCATTTGCTATTTTTTTAATATATGACATGTCGTTCATATTTAAATTTTATGCATACTTTAGAACGGCTTTAGGAAAAAGAATAATTGAAACTTGATCAACCTAGTATTGGGTGGAGGTGAGATGATAGTACGTTAGGGAAGCCATCTTGGCAGAACTAGCCGAAGCTACCGATCCAAGACTCAAACTAGTTAGACCAGAATTTTTCAAAAAGTAATTTTGAAATTGAAATTTCATTAAAAGGCTTTGTCAAGGAAAGGATTGATGATCCAATAAGGCTACGGCCAAAGAAGGCCTAGTGTCTCGCCAAGACCTGGAAGCCAATTTTTAAAATTCAAATTCAAGTTACTTCGTGTCAAATTCAAATCTAACACAAGCTTCAATTAAATCTTAGAATTAAAAATAAATTAAGAAAAATGATTCAAGCATCTCACAATACACCTATAAGGCAACTATGCTTGTTGTATTGATACATCTAAAATGGGTGAGATGTTAAAGACTAATGAATTGAAAAATATTTTTCAAAATTGTTTTTCAAAATTATTAGAATATTTTCATAAAAATATATTTTCAAAATAGTGCTTCAACATAATAATGTTTTTATGGAATTCATGCTTGTCTATTTGATTATATATATTATACATTTTCCAAAAATATATCTTTTCAAAAATTTGTTTGACTCACTCTATTAGACACAAGCCTCTTAGGACAACACTAAAGTTCCTTAAGGAACTTAGATAGAGTCAAACGGTGTCAGATTTAGGGTGAGTCTAAATCAAACTTCTGAAAAAGTTTCTTTTAAATTAATTGTTTTGAAATTATTAGAAAATTTCTTTGATTTGAATCAAACCTTAAGACTCAGAGGAAGAGTACTTGTGGCCAACAAGCTTCCCAGGACTGGGTCAAGTTTAGGGGGAGGTCAAATTAAAAGAATTTGTGTGACTTATGAAATAATTTTTGAAATAATGTTTACTTGGGTTGGAGAATCTCCAGGACACTTAGGAAATGTCCTTGTAGTCAACAAGGTTTCCCAGGATAGTGTCAGACTAGAAGATAAACCAAATCAAGTAATATATTAAGTCTTCAAAAGTTCACACATTTTTCAAATCCACTAGCTTATGTTTTCAAAAGTATTATCATTTTTTTTCAAAATTCTATTAATACTTACTTAACTTTGAAAAATTTCCAGGACACTTAGGAAAATGTCCTTGTAGTCAACAAGGTTTCCCAGGATTGTGTCAGACTGGAAAAGAATCCTAGTCAAGTACAATATGATGTTTCAAAAATTACTTATATTCTTTCAAAGTCTCATTTTTTTAAAAAATAGTTAGTACTTGAAAAAATGCATAGTATTTATATTTTTCAAAAATAACATTCTTTCAAAAGTTATGCATTTTTCTAAAGTACTTAAAAATTCAATACATTTTTCAAAAGTACTTATATTTTTCAAAAATTTTCAAAGTACTAGTACTTTTGCAATATATCGTTCAAAATACAATGATTTCAAAAATTTTGCACTAACTATTTTCAAAAAGAACCAAAGGTTTTCAATGTTGGTGCAAGTATTTTCTGTTGTTTTTTGATGTATGACAAAGGGGGAGAGGTGTGCTTAAGTTAGAAAATTTTTCCCCAAGGATCAAAATATATATATATATAGTTTCAAAACTTATATTAATTTTTTGTGGTTATCCCAAGGACAGTAAGTTAGCCCCTTAAACCAATCTAACTTAAGTTATTGTCAAACATCAAAAAGGGGGAGATTGTTGGTGCAAGTTGCATCAATGATATTCCTCTTTAAGTGTTTTAATGTTTGACAATACACTTAAGTCAGTGATATATTGAACAGACAAAGGGGAGTAAGAGAGAAGTAACCAAAGCTGAAGAAAAGTCCTAGTTAATCTAGGCATCGAAACCCTAAGTCCCAGCGAAGGGCTGCTGGGCACCTAGCGAAGGGCTGCTAGGTATCGAAACCCCAAGTCCTAGCGAAGGGCTGCTAGGCACCTAGCGAAGGGCTGCTAGGTATCGTAATCCTAAAACCTAGCGAAGGGCTGCTAGGCACCTAGTGAAGGACTACTAGGCATAGAAGACCTAGCAAAGGGCTGCTAGGCACATAGCGAAGGGCTGCTAGGCATAGAAGACCTAGCGAAGGATTGCTAGGCACCAGGCGAAGGACCGTTTGGTAACAAAGACCTAGTGAAGGGCTGCTAGGCACCTGGCGAAGGACTGCTAGGGAATGAAGACTTGGTCCGAGGGACTAAGCAACTTAGCTGAGCAATGACTAAGGACAGGAGTAGAGACGGGTCAGGGTTTGGGCGTCTCGAGGTCCGGAGGTATCGGAAGCTAAGCAAAAGTCCACCCGAAGGACTGGGTGGCAACCGTCTCCTGAAAGGAGTAGGTGAAGGGCGAGTTCTCGGGGATAGGAACTCGTGTCGGTTTGACCTAGGGTTTCGTGCAAATCCGAAGTCCGAACCAAGTCCTTAAGACTAACATTATATGTATCCATGCTTTGTGTGTGTGTATCTTGCAGGTATCAAGAACCGGAGACAAAGCAGTTAAACCAGGCTAAAAGGTGTTGGAGGCCCTAAGCAGGGCGCCCCCAGCAGTGGAGGCGCCCCCATGCAACCAGGGCGCCCCCAACAGTGGGGGCGCCCCCAAGCAGTACTACAGAGAGCAGCCTTTGCTGCTGCGAGTCCGAAACACAGGATAAGCGCTCAAGAGGGCGTCCGGGATGTTCGGGGCGCCCTGGTCAAAGGTCTTATCACCTGCAACGAAGTAGGCGCAAGGATAAGAGTTGACCGAGTCATCCGGGGCGCCCCCAGCGTCCGGGGCGCCCCCAGGAGGCCTTTATAAGGGGCCTCGACCCCTCTGCTTCAGACACGACTTCCAAGAACCATTCCAAGCATTCTGACCGACTGCAACGCGCTAGAAACGAGGCTCTATGACCGGGAGGCTCCAGGAGGAAGTGCGCGACACTTCGGAGGTCCAGATCGGCCGAGTTTCAAACTTGTTCTATTCGGTTTGCTTTAATTATACTGCAATTATTTTTCATTATATTGTGATTGTAATATTGCACTGTAAGTCGGGTTTCTCCGCCTCCGGAAAGTCTGGAAAGGAGACCAATAGTGGACGGGCGTTCCCGTGCATAGGCCTTGGATGTACTGACCCTGGGGGGTCGGGAACCAAGTAAAAATTCGCTGTGTACCTGTGTTTATTTTGTTTTTATTTTCCGTTGCGCTACTAATATTCTAAGTCTAGAACGAACGAGTTTTCCACGAGATTTCCGAAAGATTTCGAACGGTCGATATTCACCCCCCCTCTATCGACGGCACCGGTCCTACAGTAGTGTCCCTTTTGATTACACCCAAAGCAAATTATGTGATCCTTTGACTTTGCTTTGGTGGAGGTGGAGACTTCTTCTTGCTCCAGTATTGAGGATGGTCTTTCCTCCCCCTCAATCCTTGTTGTGGAGACTTCTTCTATTTCTTCCTCACTTGAGGATGTGGACGATTCCACTTCCTCCTCCTTTTCGGATGTTGAACTTGATTCAACTTCCGATTGATCTTTCTCCTTCTCTTGAACTAATGACACCTTTTCCTTGGGCTCCTCTTCTCCTTGTCCTTGTGTCGAATTTTCATGTAGAGCTATCACCTTTATCCCTAGCTTATATGCATTCATGTATTCTCCTACATGTAACACAATATATGGAGCTAATAAATTTAACACAATTCTAGTTACCTCCTTATCCGCCTCCACTTCCACCTTTAAATCCTTGGTCCAATACCAAGGTCGGAGGCATTTTCCCTTCTTGTCCGTTGGAGCTTCAAATGGAACCTTCAATGTGGTCCAATGGTCCCAATCTATTTGGAACCACATCTCCAATCTCTTTCTCTAATAATTGAAGTCATCTCGGTCGTATGGAGGTGAGATCCGAGTATCCCATCCAAGTAGAACTTCTAAATCCATCTTCCTCTAGCACCTTTGCTCTTTTGGCGTTTATTCCAACAAGAGCGACCCCGGCTCTGATACCACTTGTTGGGGCCAGTGCGTATGACTAGAGGGGGGGTGAATAGCCGATCACCCACTTCAATCATCGTTCTCTTCCTACACGTTGTTAGTGTGCAAGCGGAATAATAAATAACTAAAACTAACAACTAGAAGAGACAAACCGATTTACGTGATTCGGAGATAAGACTCCTACTCCACGGTTGTTCATAAGGTGAACGATCCCAATCCGTCGGTGGATGAGTCCCCGGAAGACCTCCGGCTAGCTCTTGTCGCTCCTTGTGGGTGGAGAAACCTCACCACAAACTCCCGACAATACCTGAGCACTTGGAGACTACTAATAAGCTTTACCCAAGCTTATTTCATCAACCTTTGCCAAGTCAAACCTAGCTCTCTTAAATAGAGCTCATAGCTGAAATAGCCGTTACCAGTCAACTGGTTGGTCCTCTTGGATTCGAACGTTACAACCCCAACGTTTGAGTTTCAGCCGACACCAGTCGACTGCACATAAGATCAGTCGACTGATCTTTCTGTGCTCTACATCAGTCGACTAATCCAAGCACCAGTATACTGCCCAAACCCTAATCCTAGGGCTTCCCTCCCCAGTACAATTCTCTCACGCTCAGACCCTCACGACTCAGCTGACTCTTCTTTTACTGCTTTGACCTGTTGCCTTCAAGCCTTCTTCGACTTTGGCTCTCGTCCCTCGGATGCATACGAGCCCGCGGCTTGACCTCATGTCATCCTGCGCGTATGCCTCGAAGTGCGCTCCCCTCGACTCATCGTTCCTGCTTTGTCCACGGTCCCTCGGATGAATACAAGCCCACGACTTGTTTCCTCATGCTATCATTCACCGGACCTGAAGTCGTCCAGCTAAGTCTATGTGTATCCTACAAACCTGCACACTCACATATGCATATCAAATATAACAATAAACCTAACTTAAACCTTTGCCCAAACATCAAAACCCAAGGTACCTAGATTGCTCCAACAATTGCTATCCAAGTGACGAGAATTTCGAGATGCGACATAACCTTCACGTGACTATTATAATATATAACTTTATCGTTTTATCATCGACATCTAGATTAATCAATAATATATATACCGTGGCATCCCCTAATCAATCTTTGTATTTCATGATCCCAAGTAGACTCACTCAAGCAAATGAGCTCAATATCTCATATTGACACATTTGAGCATGACCATTCATTTAGTAGTCCTACTCGATCAAGGGGCCCACAGATATCACTCCCATCATATAAGAGAGATAGATCTCCTCTATATCACTCACATCCCTCTGCATAATTTGTTATATACCCAGTAATCGCCTTTATAGTCCACCCTATTACCAGTAACGTTTGACAATACCAAAGTATACAACTCCTTATGTAAGGAACCATAGTAACTTCAGGTCTAAGGACTATTTATACTAATAGTCACATGAGAAAGTTTATGACACTCATATAATAATTCATAAAACTTTCTCATGGTGGGTCAATTCAATACACATTATCTAATGTATACCTATGTGTCAACTTGATATCTCATATCCATGATTTGTGAGATTAAATTATCAATTGACCTATATCCTAGTCTCAATGTATTAATATCGTCCTTAAATATTAATACTTGACTAGGAAAAAAGTAGTGTTCTCTATATTATCTCATTATCAATTCAACCAATTGATATATTGTAGATCAGAACCCACTACCCAAGGACATTATTATACTTATTCATTGGGCACAATCATGAAATAAATATAATAATCAAACTTTACCTTTATTAAATAGAATATGATATAAAATATTCCCTAGACAATCATCTCATAATTGACTCTAGGTCTAACACTAACACCTTGACCATGTTCTAGTTGAAATATAGCATAATATTGTAGTACCTCTAGAGAGAATGAAATAATAATAGAAGACATCGTTGGACTCCTTATGGCCACAGGAACTCACAGGACTTGAAATTGGTCTAATTGGACTTGTCTAAATTAATCAGTGAGTTTCGATCAAAGCTCACTAATAGAGAAAGTTAGCATAATGTTGTAGCACATCAAGAGAGGTCAAAATAAGCAATAAAGGACACCATTTGATTACTTGCAGTCTCAAGAACCATTAGGACCTGAAATGGATCAAATTGGTCCCATCTAGGTCTATCAATGAATTTTGATCGAAATTCATTGATGGACCTAGATAGGTCTGATGAAACTTATTTCATGTCCTGTGAGTTCTTGAGGTTATAAGGAGTCACAAAACCCACTCGTGAACCTAGATAGACCTGATTAGACTCATTTCACGTTATGTGGGTTCCTAAAGCTACAAAGAGGGCAACGATATCCTTTATTTCTTATTTCGTCTCTCTGAAGATACTACAATATTATACTAACTTTAAGTTAGAACGTAGTCCTACTCTTCGGGAAATCAGGCCCACGTTGAGCTTGATCTGAATCAAACCAAGACAGAGGATTTTAATGAGTACTACCATAAGCTTGATTTGATTTAGGTCAGGCCTAAGATGGGTCAAATTTGTGTGGACCAAATATTTTTAGTTTTTTTTACTTTTTTAGCTTGTGATTACGCTATTTAAGATTTTACCTTTAGAGTTTAGTGGTTGAGTAATACTATTAAGTATAAAAAGCATTTCAAATCAAAAAATGGTTAAGATTTGTACGGTAATTGTGCGGTAAGGTTCTCAACGTAGCAAATCCATATATATATTTATATAATTAAATAAATATTTTATATCTAGGATTATAAGGATTAAAACAATTAAAATTTTATATAAATGAATTTATTTAAGAAAATAATAACACAATAATTCCTAATTAATAAGAAGATAAATGTATATGAATTCATAGAAATTTTTGAAATTTTTATGGATTTTAAATGAATTGTTTTATATTTCATGATAATAAATAGGATAGAGGAAAAAACCTGGTTTAGCTACCTAATTATACAAAGAAATGTTTGAATTTCGAAATTCATCCTCCTTTCCGCGTACCCTGGCGTCGGCCCTCATGCCACAGTATCGTCGGTATCTTAAAGTAGCCATGATTTACTTGATTAATTAGAGTTGGCTAATTAATTATTGTTTGATTAATTAATTGAAAATTTGTTGATCTAATTCGTACATTAAGCAGATGGTTTATTTGACTAATTGATTAATATCATGTAATTAAAAAGTTTAAATAAATTAATCTGTTTAATTAAGTGGTTAATTATTAATCAAAGTTTGTTTGATTAATTAAATGGTATGTGATTAATTAAAGGTAATAAAGAATAGTTAGATGATTAATCAGTAATTATTAATAAGTGTAATGAAGTAAGATTAATTTGTGTAATGAGTTAACTAGCAGACTTATTAATTAAGATGTTGATTAATATAGTAATGAGTTGATTAACTAGATTAAATTATAGATCGATAAGTGGATTAGTGATTGACTAATTATTTAATAAATGGACTAATATTGATGAATTAATGATTGTGACATGAATTAATCAATAGATTGATAAACCAATTTAATGGTATTACTAGGATTACTTTAATACTTAGATTACCTTTGTATCTGTACTCGTAGGATTCGAGCTCGATGCATACCTTTGACTTGAAGACGATTTTAGCTCGATGCATACCTTTGACTTGAAGACGATTAAGATATTCTACCGATGAGGTTGGTAGTTCTCTCTTATTTCTCTTTTAGATCTTTATACTTGGTGCATGATTTATTTTATTATTGTGGTAGTATAAATTTTGCTTATCTTGACTCTATTCTTGATCCATTCCTGAGATTGATATTTATTTTGCTTGTACTTATGTTTACTCGATTTAATATCTATGCAGTTTCATTATTCTTCATGCTTGATTATTAAATATGTATGATATTACCATACCATAATGTAAGATGTTGAAGATTTTACTAGAATGATTATGTGAAAATGAGCAATAGATTTTATATATTGTCCGAAGTAATAGATAGATAATTATTGAATTAGACGTACATAAAATAAAAAGAATAGTTTATTACTTTACCACAAAAACACCGAATTCTTTTATCGGTTCCAAACCGATTCAAAATTGAACCAATTTGGAAGTAAAAAAGACACTTTGACTTCAACGGTTCCATAAAAGTACTGAAATAGTTGATCTGACTTTACATATTACATTCATTGACGAAGTAAAACTATTTATAAAACATTACAAATAATATACTGTGATGAAGTAAATATTTTCTTTAACTGTACCACTATTTAAATTTATCAAAGTATTTTATATTATAGTACTCCACCTTTATTTATAGAGAAATGATACGCACAGTGAAAGTGAATGTCTCAGTGAAAACTTTGACTGTCACTCGGCGGCACATCCGATGTTCGATCGGACACTACCGGCGGCCTCCGATCGTCGTCCCGAATGAAACTATACCTTGGGAGGACGTGAACCCGTCAGGATCGCCGGCAATGGTGAATCCATCGAAATCGACGGTGAATAATGCGATATTGCAATTGCGGTGATCCCCGACGGGTTCACCGTGCCCCCAAGGTATAGTTTGGTTCGGAACGGCGGTCGAAGGCCGCTGATAGTGTCCGATCAACAATCGGACGTCGGACGTGCCGCCGATTGATGGTCAAAATTTTCACTGAGACATTCACTTTCACTGTGCCTATCATTACTCTTATTTATAATATAGGACTAATTGACTATATTTTAATGTAACACAATTATTTTAATTGAATAAAGTATTTTACCATCAAAACTGAATAAATATACCATAAATATCTATAAATATAATCCATAAGAATATTCACAAAAGATATATTTGACTAATTTCATCCAAAGATATATCTACGAATCTCTAAATACAATTTAAAAATTTATATCCAAATTCGCTCCTCGAATATGGGCAGACAAATTTATATCATTGTACTTCCTATTGTATCATTGTAAAAAAAATATTTTTCATTTGGTGGTCCACCTTCCCTCACATCACAGTCCTTAGACCATCTCCAATCATCAACACCAAATTTGGTATCATTTTCATACTAAAATGGTGCAATTTAAATACCAAACACTATTTCAACTCCAACCCATTCACACTATATATCACACCAAAAGGAATATTCTATAGAATATTCTATTTTTTCTTATCCATTTATTCATAATTTTAATTTAGTAATCATTTTGAATATAATTATTATATTTAAAATTAATATTTCATTTATATTTAATACTTTTTTAAAAAAATTACATCCAATTAATATATAAAAAATTATGAATTTTATTTTTAATATTTATTACATAATTATTCAGACATAAATATATTTTAAAAATATTATAAAATCATACACAATTAAGATAAAATATATTACTAATATAACACAGACAATGACAGTGAATTGAAAATACAATATTATGGAAATTTAACATTCAGAATTACTATATTGTTCCTATATATGATCAATTAACGTATTTCGAAGGGCAATATGAGCTTCTTTGTCTTTGATTTGTCTGTATCGAGCTAAAAAATCTTCAAACCAAGTACGATCATCTACTGCTGGCTCAACATCTGGAGTTGGCACCTCGAAGTGTTCCACGATTGGTGCATTTAAATCACGTTCAACTTCAATTATCATATTATGCATAATAATACATGATATCATTATATCATGTAAAATATTTTTCTGCCAAAAACGTGAAGGCCCTGCAATAATTGCAAAGTGTGATTGGAGCACGCCAAATGCTCGCTCAAAATCCTTTCTACATGCTTCTTGCTTCATTGCAAATAATTTACTCTTTCTACCTCGTGGATCATGAATCGTTTGAACCAGTGTTGACCATTTTGGATATATACCATCAGCTAAATAGTAACTCATATTATACTCTTTTCCTTGAATGACATAACGAGCAGAAATAATAATACCTTCAGCGAGATTAGCAAAAAGATGAGAAGACTCAAGTACGTTAATATCATTGTTCGATCCGGGAAATCCAAAATACGCATGCTAGATCCACAGATCATAATCCGCTATAGCTTCCAGAATAATTGTTGGCTTTCCACTACGACCAGAATATTGTCCTGCCCATGCAGTTGGACAATTTTTCCACCTCCAATGCATGCAATCTAAGCTACCTAACATACCTGGAAAATCATGTAGCTCACCAATGTGGAGTAGCCTAGCAACATCCTGAGCATTTGGAGATCATAAGTATTGCCCTCCAAAAACTTCAACAACAGCATGACAAAATCGTTTCACATTTTCAACGGCAGTCGATTCTCCTATTTTAATGTACTCATCAGTAGCATCTGCTGGTAGACCATACGCCAATATTCGAAATGCAGCTGTTACTTTTTGTAAGCCAGATAAACCAAGTCTTCCAATCTCATCCCTTCTCTGTATAAAATAATTGTCATGACTACTAACAGCATCATAGATACGCATAAATAAATTTCGTCCCATTCGGAACCTTCTTCGAAACATTGCATCATTATACAATGCATTTTCGGCGAAATAATCATTGAATAAATTATGATCAGCAGCTTCACGATTACGATTGATCACGTTGTGACTAGGAATTGAGCCTCAATGCATTCTTTGATTGTTTTCTTCATTGAGATAATTCAAGATAATTTGATTATTGGTAGATATCACTTGAGAGATCAATTGTTGTCTTATGCCAAACTGGCTTGCACCAAACATCTCTGCATAGTTATTGTCACGCCCCGAGGAGCTGCCCGTTCGATACCAACCGAACTGCCTCTCCCTCGACCCGGCGGACAATCCAGAAACCTAACATTTACGACTCTCTCAGCCCGCCTGTACCACAGTCTATAGGAATGGAACAAGCCACTGAATGTAAAGCAAACGAAGACGACGACAAAAAACTGCGTACCAGTATGACTTACGACAAAATCAAAAGGCAACAAAGGCCTCCATGGCACACAAAAGTACAACTGTACTGTCGTACAAAACAACACCACAGAAATTAACACAGCGAAAGCAAATGAAAAATACTGTAATACAACACAAACCAAGACACGAGTCGCTTCCGAAATAGAGGGACTGGGACAGGCTGTCGGGCACTCCAGACGATCAACCTGAAATGAAAAATAAGGCTGACGGTGTGAGTCCAAGAACTCAGCGAATACATCTATCTAGTATGCATAGTAAGCTATACTAGCAGTAAGAGTCAAACTCGCAACAGTAACAGTAATAACAGTAGGAAATGCTAAAACCAGAATACTGAATAGAGGATACATGACAGAGGCAAACCTGAAGATGTAACGGTCCAAATATCACATGGGTAAGATAAGGTCTATCAGAGTCATACAAACCTGAAGATGTAACGGTCCAAATATCACACGGATAAGATAAGGTCTATTAGAGTCATACAAACCTGAAGATGTAACGGTCCAACTATCACACGGGTAAGATAAGGTCTATCAGACCCTATGTACACATACCTCCTGAAGGTGCAGATCAAACACATATACTATAACCAGATATAGCAAATACGAGCAACCGCAATAATGCAAACAACAACAAGCAATGCAATGATACATCATGTGCACATGATATCTGTACGCACTCCAGCTACCCCTACATTGGGTAGCTGAGTGGACGGGATGTCAGGGAGCCAACTGCTCCAACAATCATAACCCTAACACCAGGCACGAGAGGAGCCAACTGCTCGCGGGTCACACAACCCATCATGACATGTACCCCTACGCCAACAAAAGGGGGAGCCAACTGCTCGCGGGTCACACAACCCATCATGACATGTACTTAAAGCCGGAAAGGGAAAGCCAACTGATCTCTATACCAACTCTGCCTGCTACCACGCACCAGCATCACTACCCATGAGTGACCGAGCGGAGACACGACAGAACAATTGCACACACCCGGAGGGGTCCCTGACTGCTACGATGCACCGGACTCACACCTCAGGAGTGACCGTGCAAAGTCTCGAAAGGGCAACTATACGCACCCTCCAATAGTTACTACTCACTAGTAACAATGTGCACATATCATGATCACCGCATATCACTAGTGTCTGCTACCATGCTCCAGCAACACTACTTATGAGTGATCGAGCGGGGATACGACAAACTACTGCCCAAACCGGAGGGGTCCCTGACTGCTACGATGCACCAGACTCACTCCTGAGGAGTGATCGTGCAGAGTCTCGAAAGGGCAACTGTGAGCACCCTCCGATAGCCACTACTCGCGTATGACAATGTGTGCAGATCATGACTGTCATAACAGATGACGTGTCTCAACCACATGACTGGGAGCTCTATGCTACTAGCCCGTGCACATGCAAGAACGAAGCATGGTCATATCATACACCACACCTACCTAGCTAGTCTACCAATCATCAGCATGATATGCAGAGGTCCAAATAGCCAGTATGCACCATATCCTAACCCTAGTGCTGGGTATAAGGTATCCTATCTCTAATCACGATATACATCACATGCGACAATAAAGAGTAAAGAAGTCCAACCTCGAAGCAGTACAGAAATAAATTTATCGTCTAAACATACAGCTAATATCAAGGATAGAAATATGAAAGCAGTAATAAGTAGAACTCTACTGCTATCTATAACTAACTATGCATAGAATCTATGATGATATCTAAAATAGATAAGTCAGAAGTACCCGCCTCGATATAACAGTCCGTAGGCGACGAGAACCCCCGTCCAAATATCCAATAGCGAGTCAAACAAATCAAAGTCCTGTGTCAAGGAACATAGTATAAGCTATCATAACAAATGATGCTAATCTAAACTAGATACTGAGTCGTATCCGGATTAATCCAACAATCCATATCAAATTTAATCCCTTATCCTAATCCATAACCCGATTGACTGTGAGTAGCTAAGATTAGGTTCACCCAAAATCCAACCTAACCTTTAATTAATGGACACCCATCAAGCTCTTAAGTGTCACATGACACAAAGCTTCAAGAGAAGCTCTTGGCAGTGTCCACAGCAGCTCAAAGCCAACTCCAATCCTGACACTACAAATCCGAGATTATAACTCACAGCACAAGTGAACTTGGAAACTTCCAACCATAACTCCACGACAAGAAAACCAAACCCAAAGCAACATGTTGAGTAAACTAATCTGCCAAACCCAAAGCTACATCAAACCCATAATTTACTCACACGGCAAGAACTTAAATTCACATCAAAATCTCACTCCACAGATCGAAGAACCACTCTAACAGTGAAGCTCCCGGTAGCAGCTAGATTTCTAACCATCAACCTCCAAACAGAGCTCACTCACAGATTCAGTGGAAGATCAACCTAAACTCCAATTCCCAACTCAAAACGTAAGCAAACAAATCCCAATCTTCACAGATCGAATAAACCAACAGAAATAAACAACCGAAATCATCAAAGAAGAATCCGAACGGAAACCTACCAATCCAGCCGATGTCTAACATCCAACACAAGATCTTGATTCTAAACAAAGATGAAGCATTCACAAACCAATCGAATCATCAACCACTTCCTTACTCGGATAGACTCTGACAGGAGGATCTCCGCTCAGATCCGATCAGCTCAGCTCCTTTTGGTGATCCTCCTTGTCTCCGGCAAACCTCCCGTCCGAAATTAGGGCAAAAGTCCACACTCCTCTGGATCGACCACAAGAACCACAGATCATAATAGAATCGCCGAATACAAGCCGCGATCTACAACCAAAAGAGAACGGGACTTACCAGAGGAACAACGTTGGCCACAAAACCTAGCCCAACTCCGGAGAGACCACACGCGCAGATCGGCCGGCACCTCTCGTCGTCTGGCCCCCAATCGCAAGGGAAGAGAGGAAGGAAATCGTCGATGCCAGTGGAAAGAAGTGGCAATCGAGAATCAAAGAAGAAATAGAAGAGGAAGGAGAAGGACGAGATCGCCGTGTGATTTCGTCAATCATCTACAGAGAGGAGTCGGGCGAAGGAGCTCCGATCGCACGAGAGGGGGAAGAAGGGGAAAGAATCGCAAGCTCGAAACCTAGATCGGGTTCTGCCACACGGGAAAAAAAGAGATTTAAAGGTTTAGACCTTTTTGCAAATAACCCCCTCCCTATTCCAGATATTCACCATCGAGCCCTTAATTTTAGGAACTTCTAACATTTTAGCCCCTAGAGTTTTAGGTATTTAACAGTTATCATCATCAGAGCTTGAAGATGATAAATTTGATGAACCTTCATTGTTGTTATCCATTTTGGAAGATAACTGAATGAATGAGGTATAAATCGCTTATGGGGTATTTATAATGTAAGTTATATCTACACTTTTCTTAATTTTTCACATATGACGTGACCTAACAATGAGCACATTGGGACAAAAATTGCACAGATGACATGACACAACAATGATAGCATCGAGACAAGTTGAGCAGACGACGTGACCTGACATTGAACACATAATTTTTTGTGTGCAGATGACATAACCTAACAATGAACACATTTGGACAAAATTGCACAGATGACATGACACAACATGACAACATCGGGGCAAGTTGAGCAGACGATGTGACCTGACATTTTTTTGTGTGCAAATGACATAACACAACAATGAACACATTTGGACAAAATTATACAAATGACATGATACAACAATGACAACATTGGGGCAAGTTGAGCAGACGATGCGACCTGATATTTTTTTGTGTGCATATGACATGACACAACAATAAACACATTTGGACAAAATTGCACAGATGACATGACACAACAATGACAATATCGAGACAAGTTAAGCAGGCGACGTGACCTGACATTGAACACACATATTTTTGTGTGTAGATAACATGACACAACAATGAACACATTTGGATAAAATTGCACAGATGACATGACACAACAATGACAACATCGAGACAAGTTGAGCAGGCGACGTGACCTGACATTGAACACATATTTTTGTGTGCAGATGACATGACCTAACAATGAACACATTTGAACAAAATTACACAGATGACCTGACATAACAATGACAACATCGGGGAAAGTTGGGTAGGCGACATGACCTTCCACTGATCACAAATTTTTGTGTGTGCAGATGACGTGACCTAACAATTTTATATTCACATTTTTCCCTATATAATGGCTTATCAGATGTTGGTATAACACATCTTATGCCAACAATTTTTTTGAGAGTATCATCTTCTTTGGATCAAAATGAGTTCAACCCCCACCTCCCGACAATCTTCATACTCAATTGAAGAAGATAAACACCTATGTCATGTTTACCTTTATATTTCACAAAATCCAATCATAGGAATCAACCAGTCAAAGGATCAATTCTGGGCTAGAATTGAGAAAGAGTATCATGCAGATCCGAATTTTATGCATTGTTACCGACCGTAAAGATCTTTGCAAAAAAGAATGCTTCTTATGCTTAGTGCAGTGTCCAAAATGAAAGGTTGCATACGGCAAATCGAACATTTGAATCCAAGTGGAGCATCTAAACAAGATATTGTAAGTTGTTATGCTCATATTTATTTTAGACTATCTAAATTTTATAATAAAAGTCTATGTTCGTTAATAACATTAACTTCATAACTAATGTCCAATTGTTTTCTTGCAATTAACTCGTGCCAGAGTATTATTAGCACAAGACCTGAAATATACAAAAGGTTTCAAATTTGATCATGTCTGGAATATTCTCAAAGATATTGAAAAATTTGGTACTGACGATATGAATACTGCAGGCGTCAAATCGCGATGACAAAATGCTAATATTGGTTCATCTGAACAACAATTATCCGAGGAAGAATTTCGTACTCCATCTCCTTTTGTGGCTACTTTTGATCTGAATATCATTAATTCAGATAGCGGTGGTAGTTCTAGTAAACGACCTCCTGGGGTGAAGAAAGCAAAAATGAAGAAAAAAAATGATGAACAAATTGCAAAGGTAATTCATATTAATGCTCAACTTGTTGAAGCAATGAATACAAGTACTGCTGTTACTACAAAAATGACAGATGCTATGATCTACAAGGAAGAAACTAAAATTTTATTTAAAAATTTGAACTCGATCTCTGACCCAATGATGCGTGATTATATCCGCAATGAACAAATTAGAATTATGCAAAAGAGAACGCAAGTCCAGGGATCTCATCCAATTCAAAATCAAGGAGAAGGATCTCAATCATCTCCAATACAGACACAAGGATCACAATTCAATCAATATCAAGGTGAAGATCAAGAATCTCATAATTCTGCACATTTTTACAGTCAATATCATAATTATTTGAGTGGAACGGGGAGTGATTTTTCGGAATATTAGTGTTGTAATATTATTGAAGTTATTTTAAGTTTGTGTGTTTTATTTGTAGTTATTTGTTAGGTTTAAATATCTCAGTATGGTTTTTATATATCTTTGAATGTTTTTAAGTTTATGTGTGTTGTATTACCTATGTATTTAAGTGATTATTAGTAATATTTTGATTTTGTGTCAAGTGTCATTTTTATTTTGTATGTCAACATAATAGATTATGTATTTATATTTATGCATATCAAATTTTTAATTATTTTATTATATTTTTTTAAATTAGTGATATAATTTATAAATTTAATTATAATTAAAATATGCTTATAAATAAACTATGTTTAATAAAATTAAAATATGTTATTATATTTTTTAATTTATATTTATAATAAATAATTAATATTATTAAATACTTATGGAAAAAATATTTATTATAAATTAATTTTTATTTATGATATTTATTAGTAATATAATATGTACTAATACATATTATATTTACTCATTATATAGTATAATAAAATTTTAAAATATAAAAATAATTAAAATATTAATATCACCAAATTTGGTGTTGCAACAGTGCAACACCAAATTTGGTGATGCACTGTTGCAACACCAAATTTGGTGTTGCAAAATGGTGTATCCATTGGAGTGATATGTTGTGATTTTCACACTATATTTGATGCAATGATATATCCATTGGAGATGGTCTTAGAGCCGTTGAGTCGTATCAACCTCTGAAACCTGCATCCATGTAAGAAAACGTCAATCATACCTCTTATACATGCCCTATAAAGTTAACAAATATGATTAATTATAGAATAAATAAAAATAATTAATTCATCAAATGTCAATGTATAGTTCGATATTTGCAAGTCATAACACAAACAATTATAGTTCAAAACGTTAAAAAATAATTAATATTCTCGATATGCCATATCTCATTCCCATAAAACCATAATCTTCTAGGAGTAATCTGCACGTGTGAAACAAAACCTAGGAGCTGAAGATTTATGACGTAAACAACAATTTTAAATAGACACTTTAACCATACTGCCAACAAATATATTAAAATCAGTGAAAGCCAGAGACCAAAGGTAAATTGCATCAAAAAAAAAAAAAAATTCAAAGGAACACTTTAAAAGAAAAGCATCCTAACAATAAATCTATGTCCATGGTAAGATTCCTCTTTGTTCTTATTTTATATTCCTTTTCTGTGTGCGCGTTCTTATGGTTCATGTTTCTAAGTTGTTATTGAATTATAATATTTTGATGTAAATAAGTAGGTAAATCTGGTGGTGATAAGTAATTTAAATAGGTCCGTGGTAAGATTCCTCGTTACATCATGCAGAAAAGCACAATAAAACTCAACTTTTTCTTCTCTTTACATATCAAAATTGATTTATGTGCTAGATTATATTGCTATAGTAGTGAATGAACAGAATTTTGTGCACAATTGAACATTCTTCCTTGAGTGATATAAGGTCACTTACTCACGGGATACAACTTTTGGGGGGAGCATGGAAGGATGAGCATTGTTTCGTTGGCAAAGGTTGTAGTTATTATTTTGTTGTTACAACATGTCAAATTGCCAACTTTGATTTCCACAATGGATGTTATAAGAGTTTCTGCTCATTTAACAAGGACTTGGATAATCCTAATACCCTTATAGATTTTTTGGTGTTAAAGTTTTTCTGAACTCTTCCTTGCCGATCCAAGAATGAATCAACAAGGTGATCACATGAAATAAAATACAGACCTTAGCAAAACAAGTAAATTCACATAAACACAAAGAAGGCGCTAGGGGGCCTCTTAGGCTTGTTGGGAACATTCTCAGCCTTGGTGTTCCTCGGCTTCTTACTCACTCGCTCCGATCCCTTCCTAACAGCAAGCCTTCAAAAGTTTAAAAACAGAAACATCATATCAACGAAACCAAAAAAATATAGGTTAGAGCATATCACAAACCATAGAATCCTAGGGCTGAATAATGGCCTAAACGAGTAAACACAAATCGATTAGAGATCCACACTAGTTATCCGCCATCTTCGGTGTAGCGACCTTCAATATCCCACATTTTATGGCTTGACCTGGCACAAAACTAATCAGATGATCCAGGAAATGTTGGAAATTTATTCCTTCAATAATTCTGAATATATCTCCTCGGTATTTGACTTAGTCGATTCACGACCGTCGGAACTTCCGGGAGGTTGCTTTCGGAGGAAGCAAACTGATTGATATTTCACGTCGAGGCTAGTGTTGGGCACTATCTCCGTAAAACGATATTGCTCCGCTACTGGTGCTCACGGATAGTAGCAATTCGTTTCCAAGATACAACGACGTCGTCTCGGAATAGTAGCACTTCAAATTCCGAGACCGGCGAACCTTCCGTAGGCTTCTCAGACTCTCGATGCAAAAGAGGGAGGAGTGCAAATGCTTATAGATTGCAATGCTTAAAATAAATGAAATGATCTAGTGGAGGGATCTATTTATATTGAGTGAAGAGGTAAGTACCCTTTGGTTCGGACAGATCTGGACCGTTTATAACGAAAGGGTATAACCCTTTAAAGGTCATTTAATCTCGTTCCTTGATCTGAAGAGTTATAACTCTTCAGATCCATCTTGATCTCAGCCGTCAGATTAGAACATTTAATCCGACGCCTCAGATCCATTCTCCCTCTTCACATTCAGATCTTTGATCCAACGCTCCAGATCGCACCTTCTTGCGATCTGTCCAGATCTTTGATCCGACGGCCACCATTGAGTGTATCTTGAACAATTAATTTCTCATTCACCCTTATTCAGTTTTGAGTAAATAAATAGTCCAGATTTATCTACGCGAAATGTAGATTTTGATTTTGAAGTCAAACTTGACTTTCAATGATCAATGGCATCAAAATCGTATCCAACAATCCCCCACATGAATGGAAATTAATGCATGTATTGCATGTATGCATGCTGACACTTTACAAGAGTCCAATCGATAAGTCAATGCATCAGGAAAGGTAGCTTGTGGCTTTGAACCTTCTGTAGTGGAATGCTATCGAGCATACTAGGTTGCGCAGTGAACGTGATGTCTTGAACTGCTCAGCTGTTGGTGTATACTAAGACAAGAACACCCACACAGAGACTTATCTCACCCACTTTTAGTTCTCATGGTTGGTTTCGTTTCGGCCATGGACACTATCTTGGATTCATGAGTGTTTCATTGAAGCGACCTGTCTTCACACTCACATAGGTGACACTTCTATCAAGAGTATCCTACCATACTCCACCTTTAAAGGTATAGAAGTCATTAAAAGCATAAGATTATCCTCACTACATGTGGTAGGACAGCACCAAATCATCCTACGATTGGGATAGTAGAGATAATTATTTCTCTTGTGTTGTTACACAACTTCTGTAACTTCGTTGTCCCATTGAACCAAGATCTTGGGATCTCCAGTCAATAAGGTTGGGTTACCGCTATAGTCGTTTTTAGTTGTAGATTTTCAATCACATTCCTCTTGATGAGCAGTATACTTGATCTCGATTTAGCCCCTTCGTTAGGGGATCTGCCAAATTATCCTTAGATTTGACATAATCGATTGCAATCACTCCGTTCGAGATCAACTGCCTAATGGTATTATGTCGACGACGTATATGTCGTGATTTACCATTATACATACTACTCTGTGCCCTTCCAATTGCCGATTGTCTATCACAGTGGATAAGTAGGCAGACAAAGGTTTTATCCAACTCGGAATATCTTCCAAGAAATTCCGCAACCATTCAGCTTCTTCAGCTGCTTTATCAAGTGCTATAAACTCGGATTCCATTGTTGATCGAGCTATGCATGTTTGCTTGGTGGATTTCCAAGATACTGCTCCTCCACCGATCGTGAATACATATCCACTAGTGGATTTGGAGTCTTTTGTATCGAAGATCCAATTAGCATCACAATATCCCTCCAAGACTGCGGGATACTTTCCGTAATGTAATCCGTAGTTCATAGTATATTTTAAATATCTAAGAACTCGCATCACTGCTTTCCAATGGGTGTCGTTTGGATTTCTCGTAAAACGACTCAGTTTGTTGACCACACAGGCAATATCCGGACGAGTACAGTTTGTGAGATACATCAAACTGCCAATTATCCAGGAATATTCCAATTGTGATATGGGTTCACCATGGTTTTTCGCTAAGTATTGACTTAGATCCATAGGTGTTTTTACAGTAGAGAGATCGTATGCATTGAATCTTTTCAATACTGACTCTACATAATGGGATTGTGTTAAAACTATCCCATTGGACGACATGAGAATTTTAATTCCTAGTATGACATCTGCTCGACCTATATCTTTCATGTCGAAACTATTGGTCAACATTTTCTTAGTACTCATGATGACATCATGATTACTTCCCATTATGAGCATGTCGTCTACGTATAGACAGACGATTACATAACTCTCAGGTGTGCTTTTGACATAAATGCATTTGTCACATTCATTTATTCTGAATTCGTTTGACAGCATTATTTTGTCAATTTTTTATTGCCACAAAGCTTGTTTAAGTCCGTACAATGACTTAACAAGTCGACACACCTTTCCCTCAGTTCCAGGAGCTATGAACCCCTCGGGTTGCTCCATGTAGATTTCTTCTTCCAACTCACCATTTAAGAACGCAGTCTTAACATCCATTTGGTGTATTTCAAGGTCATACAATGCTGCAATGGCTATCAGCACTCGTATGGGCGTAATCCTTGTCACTGGTGAGTAGGTATCGAAGTAATCAAGGCCTTCCTGTTGCTTGTACCCTTTAGCTACAAGTCTGGCCTTATACTTGTCAATCGATCCATCAGCTTTATACTTGCGTTTTAGTATCCACTTACAACCTAATGGTTTAGTACCAGAAGGAAGGTCTACTAATTCCCAAGTATGGTTATTCATGATAGACTCGATTTCACTATTGACAGCTTCTTTCCACAATGGGTCGTCGGGACCAGAGAGAGCTTCGCTTAGTGTTCTTGGATCCATTTCTGACATGAATGTCATGAAATCTGGCCCGAACGATTTCTCAACTCTAGCCCGTTTGCTCCGACGTGGCTCTTCGCTTTGATTGTCAATAGCCCTTTTATGACAACTAAGTTCTGGAACATTATCTTTGTTAGAACTTCCGTTGTCATTATTTTGAACGTTTTCCTTCTTATTTGAAAACACGTCTTCAAAAAATATTGCATTCCGAGATTCTATGGTTGTACCCACGTGAATATCAGGATTGTTTGACTTATGAACTATGAAGCGATATGCACTACTGTTTTGGGCATATCCGACAAATATTGCATCGAACGTTTTAGATCCGATCTTAACTTGCTTTGGCTTAGGTACTTCGACCTTTGCTAAGCACCCCCACACTTTCAAGTATTTGTACGATGGCTCGCGGCCTTTCCATAGTTCATATGGAGTTTTATCATTTTTCTTGTGAGGGATTTTGTTGAGAATGTGGTTTGCTGATAATATGGCTTCCCCCCACAAATTCTGGGATAAGCCTGAATTTATCAACAAGGTATTTATCATTTCCTTTAGTATCCGATTTTTACGTTCGGCAACACCATTCGATTGAGGTGAGTAAGGTGTCGTTGTCTGATGGATAATTCCAGATTCTGAACAGAATTCATCAAACGGTGCACCATATTCTCCGCCTCTATCGCTACGAATTATTTTAATTCATTTTTCAAGTTGATTTTCAACTTTCATTTTATAGGTTCTGAAAGCTTCCAGGGCTTCATCTTTACTTCTTAAAAGAAAGACATAACAGAACCTCGTGCAGTCATCGATAAAAGTAATGAAGTACTTTTTACCTCCTCTAGTTTGCATGAATTTCAAGTCACATAGATCACTATGTATTAATTCTAGAGGAGTCGTTGACCTTTCCACTGAATGAAAAGGTAGTCTCGTCATTTTCGCTTCCACGCACACTTCGCATTTGTGTGTTTCGTCAACATCGATGTTCGGTAATAAATTTAGTTTGACGAGACGTTTCAGAGTATTATTATTGACATGCCCAAGCCGATCATGCCATAAATTAAAACACTCAACAACATAGCTGGAAGCTTTTAATTTATTACCATCAAAATTACGGTGTACAATCATTACAACCATCTTGAACAAATTTTGTTCTAAATACCCTTTTCCTACGAAGACACCATTCTTCGTAAGCACAAAGTTGTTGGATTGGAACAGTAGTTTGAATTCGGCTTTAACAAGTGCCGATCCTGAAACTAAGTTCTTCCTGATGTCGGGAACATGGAGCACATCAACGAGAGTTAGCTCCTTCCCAGACGTCATTTTTAGAACAACTGTCCCAAGTCCAACAATTGAGGACGTCGTGGAATTGCCCATATAGAGCTTTCTTCCACTTATCGGGGTGTACTTGGAGAACATCGCCTTGTCCGAACAGACGTGGCGGGTTGCTCCAGTATCAATCCACCACTACTTCGGGTTGTCCACCAAATTGGCTTCGAACACGACCGCAGTGAGATCCAGAGTGCTGAGATCTATGTCAGCGGAGGTTGCGACTTGGTTCGCAACATTCTTCTGGCTCTTGGTTGTCTTCTTCGGGCGTCTGCAGTCTTTGGACATGTGTCCTGACTTTCCACAATTGTAGCACGTGCCCTTGAACTTTTTGCCTTGAGCCTTCTGGTTCGGTTGCTTCGGCTTCTTCGCTTTTGGTTCCGTCAGGTTGGACATCTCGTCGACTGTCCGCTTTGTTCCTCTAGAGTCAGATAATTTTCGATTATCCTCCTCTATTCACAGCCGCAGGATGAGGTCTTCAAGTCCCATCTCCTTCTGCTTGTGCTTTAGGTAATTTTTGAAATCCTTCCATGACGGAGGGAGTTTCTCGATTACCGCAGCAACTTTGAATGACTCGTTCAGCGTCATTCCTTCGGCGTCCAAATCATGCATTATCAGTTGCATGTCTTGGACCTGAGACGTGACGCTCTTGGAATCCACCATTTTGAAATCCAAAAATCGGCCGACGATGAATTTCTTCAGTCCGGCGTTTTCGATTTTGTATTTCTTCTTCAGCGATTCCCACAGTGACTTAGCCGTCTCCATTATGCAATATACGTTATATAGCGCATTGTCCAGCGCATTAAGAATGTAATTGCAGCACAGGAAGTCTCCGTGTGACCACGCATCGCGAGCAGCCTGGCTCCCGGAATTATTTTCCGTAGCGGCTGGCGGGTCTTCACGCAGGAACCGTACAAGGTTCAGCGTGGTTAGGTAGAACAACATCCTTTGCTGCCATCTTTTGAAATCAGCTCCGTTGAATTTCTCCGGCTTCTCGGCATGAGGGACGGCAGTGGGTATATCGTTGATTTTGAAGTCGGCTCCGTTCGACTTCTCGGCGTGAGGGACGACGACGGTTGATACATCGTTGACTCTGGCCATATCAGTTTGCCGAATAACTTTATTGTAGAGCGGATTCTCTTAACTTGGTGTGGTGGTGTAGTTGGTTACCACCTCAAATTAACATATAAGAGGTCTCCAGTTCGAGTCCTCTTGACGTCAATTATTTTATAATAATTGCACCAATATCGTTTTACGATGTTGGAAATTTTATTCCTTCAATAATTCCGAATATATCTCATCGGTATTTGACTTAGTCGATTCACGACCGTCGGAACTTCCGGGAGGTTGCTTTCGGAGGAAGCAAACTGATTGGTATTTCACGTCGAGGCTAGTGTTGGACACTATCTCTGTAAAACGATATTGCTCCGCTACTAGTGCTCACGGATAGCAGCAATTCGTTTCCAAGATACAACGACGTCGTCTCGGAATAGTAGCACTTCAAATTCCGAGACCGGCGAACCTTCCGTAGGCTTCTCGGACTCTCGATGCAGAAGAGGGAGGAGTGCAAATGCTTATAGATTGCAATGCTTGAAATGAATGAAATGATCTAGTGGAGGGATCTATTTATATTGAGTGAAGAGGTAAGTACCCTTTGGTTCGGACAGATCTGGACCATTCATAACGAAAGGGTATAACCCTTTAAAGGTCATTTAATCTCATCCCTTGATCTGAAGAGCCCATCTTGATCTCAGACGTCAGATTAGAACATTTAATCCAACGCCTCAGATCCATTCTCCCTCTTCACATTCAGATCTTTGATCCGACGCTCCAGATCGTACCTTCTTGCGATCTGTCCAGATCTTTGATCCGACGGCCACCATTGAGCGTATCTTGAACAATTAATTTCTCATTCACTCTTATTCAGTTTTGACCAAATAAATAGTCCAGATTTATCTACGCAAAACGTAGATTTCGATTTTGAAGTCAAACTTGACTTTCAACGATCAATGGCATCAAAATCGTATCCAACAGGAAACCCTCATGAAACGAAGACGAAGAAACAAATCAATCGTCGAAAAGATGATCAAGGAGGAGAAAGGCTGGGAAGAGACGCTGAAGAGGGCGAAGTTGGATCTGGAGTGGCTAGGGATGAATTGATTGTTGTAGACAGTGCAAGGGAGGCACACAGAGGTGTCTCAGAGGGGCGTGGAGGAAGTGCGCTTACCCTGTGTTCTGTGTTTGGATGGGGTGAGTGAAGGTTTATTAATGGAGGGGGTAGGAAGGGGATGGAAAGGGAAGTGAAGTATTTAGATTCACTATGTTTGGGAGAGAGGGAAGGTTAATTAAGAGTACATGTGTATCTTATTTGGGAAGAAAAGGAAGTAAATAAAGGATAAATATATAAAATTATATAATTATCCTAATAGGATTTAAGAAAATTTAATTAAATATTTATTTGAAGTAAGGAATAGTTTGAATTAATTATTTATTAAAATTAAAAATTATAATTTTTATTATGTCTATACTTATTTTCTTCATCGAATAATTTCTATTTTCTCGCCTGCATACTCACCGTTGTTGCTTCGCCATTGCTGATGTTCGACGATCGTGGCTATCCATGATTTCATTGCTCCACTATCATTGTCGTTATCGTTGTTGTTGTCACTTTGCACGTCCTCTCTGCAAGTCGTCGGCGTAGCCTCCTCCAATATAGTCAGAGTCGACATTGGCGTCGCCATCGTCATCGTCATCGCCGTCGCCATCGCCGTCGCCGTCGCCGTCGCCGTCGCTGTCAACGTTGTTACCCTTGCCATACTTCACCCGTTGAAGACAAGACCGTTAAGATAGGAGATAAGGATAAAATTGGACTATAGTTTTATAAAATTTCTCTTCCCCTTCCTTACACTCCGATTTAGGGTGTAAGAAATTTAGCCTCTTTTCCCCTCACCGAGGTTAATGCTTACCCTTCCTTCCCTTTCACCTTCTTAACTCACTCCTTCCCAAATAAGGTTAATTATTTTCCTTCCCCTTCGTTACCCTTCCCTCCCCATCCATCACCTCCTCTCAAACACAGCATTAGGGTTTTAGAAAAGGAACGGTGGAAAAATTAAGGCACTTCAACTTACTATGAGAGGGGAATCATATTTTAACCATTTGAATTTATTACCTCAGCACTACACTTATACATATTAATTCTATTTCATGACTAATTACTTCAAAGTAAAATATCAAATAAAATTAGAAGTGAGGATGACATTTTTAATCTATGAAGTATAAATGATATTTATTTCATCAAATTTATTATCAAAGTTGAATATCATATATTATTCGGCAATTTACCAAAGGACGTACCCAAATATTAGTATTTACCAAAATGCGTACCATGGTTTCATTGTTACCAAATAACACACTTATATTAGTGAACTTCCTCTTATACCCCTTCTGCCAAAGTACTGCATGTCATTTTCATTCTCTTTCTCTTTTTCAATAACGAATTTCGAGACATTTAAAAATATTTTTTCAGATTTTTTATTTTAAAATAATATATTATGGAATCGGATAAAAAACGTACGATAAAAATCGAAAAAATATTTCAATTAAAAAAATATCTCAATTAATAATTTAATATTTTTTAAAAATATAAATAAATTATTTTTTATATTTGATTAATATAAATTAATATATTTAATAATATTATTAAATATATTAATATATAAAAAACTTTAAAAAAAGTTGAAGATTTTTTTTTAATTTCAAACAGCGTGGGCCTGAAATAAAATATTTCAGGCCCAGCTGGGCCTGAAATATTTTATTTCAGACCCTGTGAGGACCTGAAATATTTTATTTCAGGACTGCTTCTGGTATGGGAAGTGTTCCAGGACTCCAACCTTTCTTCAGAATCAATGCCCTGCTGCTGCTACACTTGCTGGCCCGGAAGTTGCAATTACCATAGTCTACACTTAACTTCACTTCTGCTTAGCCCTATCGGCCTCCGCCAGGCTCTTTGCTTATCAGGGACTGAGACTTCAACTATTATAATATAATTATACATATGAACTAGAGTAAACGTGAATATACATATGAACTAGAGTAAACGTCGGCACTGGGCGACCCTGGGGCAATCAAAGATTTCCGGTATCCCATACTAACAATAAGAAGCTGGAACTTTACCTATCTTTCTTGCCATCACAAAGCAGGTTCTTTCTGCTGATTCAATTGGCTCGGCTGGGGGGAAAGAAAGGGACGGTAGAGACGGGAACAGTCTAACATGGCAAAAAGATCGGCCTTTTTATTTCAGGCCCTCGCAGGGCCTGAAATATTTTATTTCAGGCCCAGCGTGGGCCTGAAATAACTCAAGGCCTGAAATCTTGCGTCGAATTGAAATCATGTGTTATGATAAGTTTTTTTACGTAGGTCTAAAACTTAAAGAAACATCTCTTTATATTTTTGAAATCACAATAAAAATTATTGAGAAAGACTACCTACGAGATGAATTCTAATTAATATAAAATAAGGATTATATTAAAAATGAACATATATCGATTTTTTGAATAAAAAAGTCAAAATTATTTATTATATTAATTTAAATATTATATATTATATTAATATATTTAATTTTTATAAGTTTCTGACTTCAGGCCCTCCTTGGGCCTGAAGCATCTGCGTAAATAATTAATTTAATCAAAATAATTAATTATAAAAAAAACTTCTAATGATTATTTTTGGTGTTCAAACTTCTAATGGTTATAAATTATGTTGCAATAGGAGTTTTCTAGGTCTATCAGTGGGTTTCGCTCAAAACCCACTGATACTTTTTTAGAAATCCAGATATGAGAGGTCCATCAGTGCGTTTTGCTCAAAACCCACTGATGGAACTAAACTACACCTATTACTTTGGGAAAAATAAAAATTTGAGGTTTGGACACCTAAAATATTTTCTCCAACATCAACACTAACTTTTGATAATGGTATTTCAGAAATCCAGATATGGGAGGTCCATCAGTGGGTTTTGCTCAAAACCCACTGATGGAACTAAACTACACCTATTGCTTTGGGAAAAATAATAATTTGAGGTTTGGACACCTAAAATACATTCTCCTAACTCTACCCTAACTATTGATAATGTTTTTTCAGAAATATAGATATGGGAGGTCCATCAGTGGGTTTTGCTCAAAACCCACTGATGGAAGAACTAAACTACACCTATTATTTTAGAAAAATTAATAATTTAATAATTTTTAAAAATATAAATAAATAATTTTTTATATTTGATTAATATAAATTAATATATTTAATAATATTATTAAATATATTAATATATAAAAAAATAATAAAAAATTGTAATTTTTTTGATTTCAGGCTGCGTGGGCCTGAAATCAAAAAGATTTCAGGCCCTCCTATCAAAACCTATTAAAATTAAATATATTAATATAATATATAATATTTAAATTAATATAATAAATAATATTTGACTTTTTTATACAAAGAATCGAGATATATATATATATATATATATATATATATATATATATAAAAGCTCATTTTTAATATAATCCTCATTTTATATTAATTAGAATTCCTCTCGTAGGTAGTCTTTCTCAATAATTTTTATTGTGATTTCAAAAATATAAAGAGATATTTCTTTACGTTTTAGACCTACGTAAAAAAACCTATCATAACACATGATTTCAATTCGACGCAAGTTTTCAGGCCCTGAGTTATTTCAGACCCTGAGTTATTTCAGGCCACGCTGGGCCTGAAACAAATATTTCAGGCCCTCGCTGGGCCTGAAATATTTATTTCAGGCCCAAGCTGGGCCTGAAATATTTTATTTCAGGCTCACGCTGTTTGAAATCAAAAAAAAAACTTCAACTTTTTTAAGTTTTTTATATATTAATATATTTAATAATATTATTAAATATATTAATTTATATTAATCAAATATAAAAAATTATTTATTTATATTTTTAAAAATTATTAAATTATTAATTTTCCCAAAGTAATAGGTGTAGTTTAGTTCTTCCATCAGTGGGTTTTGAGCAAAACCCACTGATGGACCTCTCATATCTGTATTTCTGAAAAAACATTATCAATAGTTAGGGTAGAGTTAGGAGAATGTATTTTAGGTGTCCAAACCTCAAATTATTATTTTTCCCAAAGCAATAGGTGTAGTTTAGTTCCATCAGTGGGTTTTGAGCAAAACCCACTGATGGACCTCCCATATCTGAATTTCTGAAATATCATTATCAAAAGTTAGGGTTGAGGTTGGAGAAAATATTTTAGGTGTCCAAACCTCAAATTTTTATTTTTCCTAAAGCAATAGGTGTAGTTTAGTTCCATCAGTGGGTTTTGAGCAAAACCCACTGATGGACCTCTCATATCTGAATTTCTAAAAAAATATCAGTGGGTTTTGAGCGAAACCCACTGATAGACCTAGAAAACTCTTATTGCAACATAATTTATAATCATTTAGAAGTTTGGACACCAAAAATAATCATTAGAAGTTTTTTTATAATTAATTATTTTGATTAAATTAATTATTTACGCAGATGCTTCAGACCCAAGGAGGGCCTGAAGTAAGATGACTTCAGGCCTAAGGAGGGCCTGAAGTCAGATGACTTCAGGCCCTCCTATCAAAACTTATAAAAATTAAATATATTAATATAATATATAATATCTAAATTAATATAATAAATAATTTTGACTTTTTTATTCAAAAAATCGATATATGTTCATTTTTAATATAATCCTTATTTTATATTAATTAGAATTCATCTCGTAGGTAGTCTTTCTCAATAATTTTTATTGTGATTTCAAAAATATAAAGATATGTTTCTTTAAGTTTTAGACCTACGTAAAAAAACCTATCATAACACATGATTTCAATTCGACGCAAGATTTCAGGCCCTGAGTTATTTCAGGCCCACGCTGGGCCTGAAATAAAATATTTCAGGCCCTCCCAGGGCCTGAAATAAAATATTTCAGGCCCTCGCAGGGCCTGAAATATTTTATTTCAGGCCCACTCTGTTTGAAATTAAAAAAAAACTTCAACTTTTTTTAAAGTTTTTTATATATTAATATATTTAATAATATTATTAAATATATTAATTTATATTAATCAAATACAAAAAATAATTTATTTATATTTTTAAAAAATATTAAATTATTAATTGAGATATTTTTTTTAATTGAAATATTTTTTCGATTTTTATCGTACATTTTTTATCCGATTCCATAATATATTATTTTAAAATAAAAAGTCTGAAAAAAGATTTTTAAATGTCTCGAAATTCGTTATTGAAAAAGAGAAAGAGAAAGAGAATGAAAATGACATGCAGTACTTTGGCAGAAGGGGTATAAGAGGAAGTTCACTAATATAAGTGCGTTATTTGGTAACAATGAAACCATGGTACGTATTTTGGTAAATACCAATATTTGGGTACGCCCTTTGGTAAATTGCCGTATATTATTTCGTAATTAATAATTGCCGAAGTAAACAGTAGCGAAGTCTATCAATAAAATTCACATAGTGAACCCTGGTTGGTGCTTTGAGTTTGTGCTTATTGTTAGAACGAGTATACTATTGTATAGATGTAAAAGGTTGAACTAGATTATTGTCTTGAGATTTATATTCATGATTGTATAATAGCAATGACCTACCCTAGTGTAGGATATCAAGCATTCTACCATACCCCTGTTGGTTGTTACGGCTCATGCCTATATGTTAGTAAGATAATACCGTAGTGAAGGATATCAAGTATCCTACTAGACCCTTAATGTTTATTAATTAGGCTCGTGACTATACGTTAGTGAGGTTAGACCGTTGTGTGGTTTGTAAAGAATTATCCTTGGATGAATTTTTATTGCTTACTTATTAGTAGGGTTGTGTATGCGTATACATCTTGATTGCCCAACACGTATCTGGGGTGGAATGTTTCTCTCGCAGATCATAACTCTATAATTGTTTACATACTCTGACTACCCGCGGGGCCCATTCGTGATAGAATGTTTCTCCCGTAGTTAGTAGTCGAGGACTTAGACAACTACCTCATCCTATCCACACACGAGACCCATCTGTGGTACAATGTTTCTCCTACGGGCAGTGTCTGTTAATATACCGTGACTAACCACTAGATTCATTCGTGGTAGCATATTATTGCACACAATCGAGATTTGACATATGTTTGTTATATGCTTGTTATGACATTCGGCGTCTCATGCGGATCCTGTGGACGCCGAAGGCTTTGAGCTCCTTGTTTCGATTGACGTTCACTGCTTTGTACGCTTTTTCTTCGACTGCGCTGCGATTATTTTTGTTTGTTTAGCGATATTTAGCTCGTTGAAGATCGAGGAGGCAACAGTTGTTTGATTCACGTTTCAAGGGGCGCCGTGGCCGCCTCACCGCCTTGAAGATCAATGGGATGGATAAGAATAAGGGTTCTGCGCATTCAAAAGAAGTTTCTTTCGGGTGACGTACGTGATCGCATACGCAAGTGACTGTGAGAGGAGAGGAAGGGGAAGCCAATAGCAGTTGGAGATTCTCGAGCATCTTTGACTTCAAGCTCGTCCTTGGGCTCCTTCCTAGATTTAAAAAAAAAAAGACGAAATCGTTCGCCCCCAGCGTCCCCGTCGCACCCGTCCCAAGGCCATCACGATGGAGGTAAATCACGGTCCCCGGAAGATCAATGGGATGGATAAGAATAAGGGTGGGTTCTGGGCATTCAAAAGAAGTTTCTTGCGGGTGACGTGATCGCATACGCAAGTGACTGCGAGAGGAGAGGAAGGGAAAGCCAATCGCAGTTGGAGATTCTCGAGCATCTTTGACTTCAAGCTCGTCCTTGGGCTCCTCCCTAGCTCAGACGAGTCGCTTCTCGAGGGCATTTGCTGCCAGCAATGGCGATGGAAAAGCTCATCTTCAGATCGTCCCCCACTTCACAGTTCAGTCGTGAGTAGTGTGTGTGATTTGTGAAGGCCATTTTTGTTTCTTATTTTCCACACCCTGGGAGTTAGAACATTGAAAACCTTCGATCTTCCCTTGAGCTAGATTATATAATTTCGAACGAATTGAAAAAATAATTAAATACAGTGTCATGGGGCGGTGGCGCAGTTGGCTAGCGCGTAGGACTCATAGCTTTGGTACGTCGAGAGTTCGAAATTTTACAATTATTCCACTTTTATTTTAATCTTAATCAGTATATTTTTATCAAATCGATTTCAATATATTTAAAATTTAAATTATCGAACAAATTAATCGATTGATTTATTTTTTTTATCGAAGTTTATTTTGAATAAAATTGATTGATAGATCAAACGATCTCGGATTGACATAAAATTATTTTTTTTTATGTTCGGTTAGTCCTCTTGATTATATTCACGCTCTCAAATATCAATTTAACCTAATATATCTTAAGAGCAATGAATTTTTGAACGTTAATGTGTTTAAAAATTTAATTCATGTTAAAAAATTATTGTTTTTAATATATTGAGTCAAATTGATGTTCAAGAACATGAATATAATTAAGAGAACTAGATAATCATACAGGAGTTAACACTACAAAAAAACAATGATTCTGGGACGAATTTTTTTAAAAAATTCGTCCCAGAAAATTTAGGGACGAATTTGGCGACAAAAAATTTTTTCGTTGCAGATTTGCCGTCGCCAAATTCTGGGACAAAAATCTAGATTCGTCCATGAATTTGGCGACGAAATTAATTTTTCGTCCCCAAATTCGTTGCCAAAATTGCAACGAAAATAAAATTCGTCCCACAATTCATTGCCAAATTGCAACGAAAACAAATTCGTCCCAAAATTCGGTACCCACAAATATAAACTTTGCGATGAACCTGTTTCGTTGCTGAATCTGGGACGAAAAAATATATTTGTCCCAGATTCTGGATGATTCGTCCCAGAATCTGGGACGAATATAGATTCGTCCCAAAAATATAATTTAATTAATTTTATAAAACATCATTTTTCTCATCTCCGAGTCTGGGACGAATCAGGGATTCGTCCCTGATTTTGGGACAAATTTACTGATTCATCCCTGAATCTGGGACGAATTCACTGATTCATCCCTGATTCTGGAACGAACCTTTGAATTCGTCCCTGATTCAGGGACAAATTATTGAATTCGTCCCAGAATCAGAGACGAATTCACTGATTCGTCCCTAATTTTAGGACGAAATCAATGAATTTATCCCAAAAACTGAGAGACCATGATAAATTGGGGACGAAATTTTTTCTTTACAAAATTCAACCCAAATTTTCAAATTTTTTTGAATACAATAAATATTATCAATTTAACTACGTTCAATATATCCATACAGATATAAAATAGTACAAAACAATACATATCATCATATCCATACAAATATAAAAATATCCAAATATCCATACATATAAAAAACATCGAAACTAAAGATACTATCATATCCATATGATACAGATAGCATCCAAATATAGTACAAGATAACTGGTCACATACAATCCATAGGAATCCATAAAGTCATGCAAAAAACTATAAAAACATCAAGATATTGACTTCTTCCATTGGCAATCTTCCGTCTTTCAATTTCTTCTTTTCCTACATAAACAAAAAAAATGTGCTTTTTTATTCAGGAATTGTGTTGAATGAATGAACTAAATTAACACACTTAAATAGCAAATCATTCAAAACCGATAGAATGTTAAGACAGTAATAACATAAAGTTCTGAACATATTGTTTTAAAGTTATTAAGGAAAAGAGAGTGATAGGCAATAAAGCACATCAGATTTGAAGAATTGTAGACCAATCCGCGAGCTACCTTATGACATCCAATAGCAGAAAGAGTTTGTAGTGGTCTTTCAGCTTAGGATCAGCTTGCGAAACTGGCTCTGTGATTAACTCCTTCAAAAAATCCTTTTGCAAGAATTACCCTCTGAATACGTCACTCGCTACCTACTTGGAAAATCACTAGAAAACAAGACAAAATCATATAAGACAACTATAGAGAGATATGTGTATGGATATGATACAACAATTGATCTCTATACTAGCTTGTTTCATATAGACAAAATTCAAGAAACTCACCTGACCATAGTTATCAAATATTTCAACAAGCTTCTTTTCAGTGACCTGAAATACATTTGTCAAAATTAACATTAACATAATTAGAACCGGCTGCATATAACAAAATAATGATGGTAGAAATAATCTGATGGTAAAAATAAAAAGTGTGTTTAGTAGTAATTGGAACACCAAAAATAAATTCACTAGAAATAATCAAATGACTAGTCACAGCTCTGGAAGTAATAACACTTAGCCTTAATTGAAGTTTACGAAACTTGAAAAGAGAGACATATATGTAGTTTGACATAGGCACAGTGAAGAAAAAAAGTAGCTAATTAACTAGTATAAGTCAATTTGGAGGTGATCTCATGTTCTTTGTAATGGTATGCATGATAATAGCATTCGAAGGGACAGAACTGGAATCGTACAATAAGGTTGAGTGCTAATAAACTCGAACCAGAAGGAAAAGCACTCTTTCCGTCTCCTGAGCAAGGTACCTGACCACAAAACAAGGAGGAGACTCAAATGGAAGCTACTCCACGTAGATGCCGGCTGCCGGCGTCGCCGGCGCCCCACAGCCAAGTGCGTCGGCGCCGGCGCCCCACAGCCTGCTGCCGACGGTGCCAGAGCCCACTGCCGGCGACCCCGGCTGCTGCCAGCACCGCCAGTGCCCCACAGTCTGCTGCGCCAGAGCCCCCGGCCCCCTGCCGGCGGACGCCAGCAGCTAGCGGTCGAGGGCGACGCCAGAGTCTCGAGGGCGACGCAGCCAGCGCCCCTCAGCCCGCTGCCGGCCGCCCGCCAGCGGCCAGCGGCTCGGGGGCGACGCCAGCGGCTCGAGGACGGCGCAGCCAGTGGCTGAGGACGACGCAGCCAGCGGCTCGAGGACGATGCAGCCAGCGCCTCGCTGCCGCCGCCCGCCGGAGGTGTAGAAGGTGAGAAAAGAAACAAGAGAGGGAGAGTTTGTACCTACTGTGTCACTACTCCAAATCCACACGCGCGCCCAAATTTCAGATCTAGGGTTTTGGGTTTTGGCCAAATGAGGTATGAGGTGTTATATATAAAGTTATTTTGGGACGAATCTTTTTCGTCCCTAATTTAGCAAGCAATATACTTTTCGTCCAAGATTTTGGGACGAATCACAAAATTCATCGCAGAATCTGGGATGAACTAAGGATTCGTCCAGAATTTGGGACGAATCTAGGTTTCGTCCCTAAATCTGGGACGAATTCTTAGATTCGTCCCAGAATTAAAATTAATTATAAATAAATAAATTGAGTTCAAAACCCTACCTAGAAATATCGGAATTACACGAAATCAGTCCCTACATGTTCGTCTACTTCACCTGAATTTATAAGTTCTCTCAAATATAAATTTAAATTAATATATCAAAACCAATGATTTTTTTATCCGAATTTGATTTTTTAAATAATTTAGTACTAAAAAATTTATGTTAATTAATTAAATATATTTAATTTGGCCTCAATAATGTTTGATAACATTTTTATAATCAGGAGAGCTAGACAAACACATAGAAGTAGTTTTGTATCATTCCGAGAACTATCTCTCTAACATCAATTTGTAACTCTTAACTCATATTGAACTCATGATTAATTAGCTGTATATACATTTACATATTTAATTTAACTATCAATATAAAAAATATTGGATCAAAATATTTAAATTTATATTTGAGAACACTTATAAATTCAGGAGAAGTAGACGAACACGTAGGAACCGATTTCGTGTAATTCCGATATCTCTAGGTAAGGTTTTGGACTCAATTTATGTATTATAATTAATTTTAATTCTGGGACGAATCCTGGAATCATCCCAGATTCTGGGACGAATTACTAGATTCGTCGCAGAATCTGGGATGAATTCCTAAATTCGTCCCAGATTTTGCGACGAATTACTAGATTCGTCCCAGAATCTGGGACGAATCTAGGATTCGTCCCAGAATTAAAATTAATTATAAATACATAAATTGAGTCCAAAACCCTACCAAGAGATATCGGAATTACACGAAATCGGTTCCTACGTATTCGTCTACTTCTCCTGAATTTATAAGTGCTCTCAAATATAAATTTAAATTAATATATCGAAACCAATGATTGTTTTATCCGAATTTAATTTTTTAAATAGTTTAGTATTAAAAAATGTATGTTAATTAATTAAATATATTTAATTTGGCCTCAATAATGTTTGATAACATTTTTATAATCAGGAGAGCTAGACAAACACATAGAAGTAGTTTTGTATCATTCCGAGAACTATCTCTCTAACATCAATTTCTAACTCTGACTCATATTGAACTCATTATTAATTAGTTGTATATACATTTACATATTTAATTTAACTATCAATATAAAAAATATTAGATCAAAATATTTAAATTTATATTTGAGAGCACTTATAAATTCAGGAGAAGTAGACGAACACGTAGGAACCGATTTCGTGTAATTTCGATATCTCTAGGTAGGGTTTTGGACTCAATTTATGTATTTATAATTAATTTTAATTCTGGGACAAATCCTGGATTCGTCCCAGATTCTGGGACTAATTCCTAGATTCATCGCAGAATCTGGGACGAATTCCTAGATTCGTCCCAGAATTAAAATTAATTATAAATACATAAATTGAGTCTAAAATCCTACCTAAAGATATCGGAATTACACGAAATTGGTTCCTACATGTTCGTCTACTTCTCCTAAATTTATAAGTGCCCTCAAATATAAATTTAAATTAATATAACGAAACCAATGATTGTTTTATCCGAATTTAATTTTTTAAATAGTTTAGTATTAAAAAATTTATGTTAATTAATTAAATATATTTAATTTGGCCTCAATAATGTTTGATAACATTTTTATAATCAGGAGAGCTAGAGAAACACATAGAAGTAGTTTTTTATCATTCCGAGAAAAATCTCTCTAACATCAATTTGTAACTCCGACTCATATTTAACACATGATTAATTAGCTGTATATACATTTACAATTTAATTTAACTATTAATATAAAAATTGGATCAAAATATTTAAATTTATATTTGAGAGCACTTATAAATTTAGGAGAAGTAGACGAACACGTAGAAATCGATTTTGTGTAATTCCGATATCTCTAGGTAGGGTTTTGGACTCAATTTATGTATTTATAATTAATTTTAATTCTGGGACGAATCCTGGATTCGTCCAAGAATCTGGGACAAATTCCTAGATTCGTCCCAGAATCTGGGACGAATCCTGAATTCGTCCCAGAATTAAAATTAATTATAAATACATAAATTGAGTCTAAAATCCTACCTAAAGATATTGGAATTACACGAAATCGGTTCCTACGTGTTCATCTACTTCTCCTGAATTTATAGATGCTCTCAAATATAAATTTAAATTAATATATCGAAACTAATGATTTTTTTATCCGAATTTATTTTTTAAATAGTTTAGTATTAAAAAATTTATGTTAATTAATTAAATATATTTAATTTGGCATCAATAATGTTTGATAACATTTTTATAATCAAGAGAGCTAGACAAACACATAGAAGTAGTTTTGTATCATTCCGAGAAAATTCTCTCTAACATCAATTTGTAACTCCGACTCATATTTAACTCATGATTAATTAGCTGTATATACATTTACATATTTAATTTAACTATTAATATAAAAAATATTAGATCAAAATATTTAAATTTATATTTGAGAAACACTTATAAATTCAGGAGAAGTAGACGAACACGTAGAAATCGATTTTGTGTAATTCCGATATCTCTAGGTAGGGTTTTGGACTCAATTTATCTATTTATAATTAATTTTAATTCTGGGACGAATCCTGGATTCGTCCCAGATTCTGGGACGAATCCTGGATTCGTCCCAGATTCTTGGACGAATTCCTAGATTCGTCGCAGAATCTGGGACGAATTCCTAGATTCGTCCCAGAATATGGGACGAATTACTAGATTCGTCCCAGAATCTGGGACGAATCCTAAATTCATCCAGAATTAAAATTATTTATAAATACATAAATTGAGTCTAAAACCCTACTTAGAGATATCGGAATTACACGAAATCAGTTCCTATGTGTTTGTCTACTTCTCCTGAATTTATAGATGCTCTCAAAAATAAATTTAAATTAATATATCGAAACCAATGATTTTTTTATCTGAATTTAATTTTTTAAAAAGTTTAGTAGTAAAAAATGTATATTCATCCCTGATTCTGGGATTCGTCCTAGAATTTGGGATGAAGCAACTGATTCGTCTCAGAATCTGGGACGAATCCTATATTCGTCTCTGAGTCTGAGACAAATTTACAGATTCATCCCTGATTCTGGGATGAATACAGGATTCATCCCAGAATCTGGGACGAATCCAGGATTCATCCCAGAATCTGGGACGAATCCAGGATTCGTCCCAGATTTATCAAACTTAATTATTATTATTATTATTATTTTGAGGAATTCTGGGACGAATTTATTATTCATCGCAAATTTTGTAACAAATATTAAATTCGTTGCAGATTCATCGCAGAATTCGCAACGAATATTTAAATTCATTGCTGAATTTTGGGACAAAAAATATTTTGTTGCTAAATTGCGACGAATGTATTTCGTTGCTAAATTCGTTCCTAATTTGCTACAAATATTTTTTTTGTCGCCAAATTTGTTGCAATTTTGGGACGAAAAATATTTGTCCCAAAATTTCGTCCCTAATTAACTGTTTTTTTGTAGGGTAATTTTATATCAATCCAAGATCGTTTGGTTCATCAACTAATTTTGAGTAAAATCTACTAGTAGACCAAGCATCCTCGAATTGAAATGACATTGTTGGTGCAATCGACCTCCAAGGTTTTGATGTTTATTTGACAATATGTTTAATGGACTCTAGTTTGGTCAAGGTAGATCAAACAACTAGCAAAAGTGAGAAATCTTGAAGGAGTTAACTCAAGCAAAGGGGAAACTCTAGGAGAGTGAAGCCTAGTGAGAAGACTTAGAGGAGTAAGCTTCAATGAAAGGGAAAAACCTAGGAAAGTGAACCCTAGATTGTGAGAAGACTTGGTGGAGAAATTGAGATTTCTAAGCTAAGATAAAGACAATCATAACTGTCATATTCATGCATATTTTCTATCTATTGTGCCAACTCTATTTTGTAGGATTTTATTTTTTGTGCTAAGTCTATTTTGTAGGATCATGATCCTTTAAAATTCAAAGGGTCATAACTTTTGACTGAAAACTCAGAATTAGGCTCTGTTAGTTGTCACGCGTCCAGGACTCATAGATCTAGATTTATTGTTCAACCAACTTAACCAAAGGAAGGGGTTTAGTTGACTGAACAAAGGGATTAGTCGATTGAACATTTGATTTTTTTGTCGATGGAAAAAAGTTTATCGGTAGAAGGATCCTTGGAGGGTTCAATCGACGGAATCGATAGATCAAAGATTTCAGTGAGATGAGATCAGATAGGATCAAAGCACAAAAGGTTTTAAGGAGTTTTGTCGACTGATCATGTTTATCAGTCGAATGATCTGAGATTTTATCGAGATGAGATCAGACCGGATCAAGCAAAATAGGTAAAAAGGTTCAATCAATGGATAAAGTTTATCAGTCAACCGAACAACATGATTTTTGAGATTAGACAGATCTAATCAAAGCATTCAAGTAAAGGCTCGGGGATTAGTCGACGGATAAAATGGTCAGTCGACAGATAGGTTCAGTCGACGAAATAATTTTTCAGTCAACGGAACGAAGCCTATAAAAGAAGCCCTCGAGATCCAAGCCAAGATGATCTTTCTGGAAAACGCTCATAATGCTCATTATTGTCACCACTACTATTTTTGCAAGCTACTTCTTAGACTATGTTAAAGGGCTAACCAACAACCTATGCTATAGCTTCAATACTGTGTTGTTGGTACATTTACTTTTCTGTACTTACATTTAAAGGTGATAGTAGGGTTGTTACTATACTCCTTAATCATTGCATTTGATTTCTCTTTCTGAAAATTTTCGGAGGAGGATTTCCATCGAAAGAGATCAAGAATCGCGTGCCTTAGAGTAGGAGTCGCGAAGGTTTTGATTGATGAATCAAACATCCTTGAATTGATATGAAACTAATTCATATGTATTCATCTAATTCTCCTGATTATATTCATGTCCTTAAACATTAATTTTACTTAATATATTGAGAGCAATGATTTTTTTTTAACACGAATATGCTTGAAAAATTTAATTCGTGTTCAAAAAATTATTGCCAAAATCGGCTAATGGACCAAACTGTTGATGCAGTCTGACCCGATTATTGTTTTGGTGTTGACACCGATTTAAGTTTGGTTGAGTAAATTCGTATTAAGTCCTGGTCGGGGACTGGGCATGAAGTGAAGGAAATCCTAGTGAGTGAAGCTAGGTGAACGAAATCCCGATGAGTGAAGCTGGGTCCCGGTGAGTGAAGCTGGGTGATGGAAACCCCGGTGAGTGAAGCCGAGTCTCGTGAGTGAAGCCGGGTGATGGAAATCCCAGTGAGTGAAGCCGGGTCCTAGTGAGTGAAGCCAGGTGACGGAAACCCCGGTGAGTGATGCCGGGTGACGGAAACCCCGGTGAGTGAAGCCGGGTCCTGGTGAGTGTAGACGGGTGACGGAAACCCCGGTGAGTGAAGCCGCGGGTCCTAGCGAGTGAAGCTATGTGAAGGAAATCCTGATGAGTGAAACCGGGTCCTAGAGAGTGATGCTAGGTGACGAAAACCCCGGTGAGTAAAGCGGGGTCCTAGTGAGTGAAGCTAGGTTGAACAAAGTCCTGGTGAGTGAAGCCAGGCATGAAGTCTTGGTCTGGGGAACTGAGCATGAGTCAGCCAAGTGGCTGGATCGGTCTGGAGTCCGATCAGAGGTTGGCACGAGCTCCCTTGTTAATAGATTGGTCTGGTGACTGATCCAGAGAGTCTGATCGTTCTGGTGAACAATCAGAAAGAGAACAGAATGTTTCTGTTTGGCTTCTGATTGTTCTGGTGAACGATCAGAGAGAGATCAGAAGATCTCTGTAAGAAACCTGATCGGTCTGTCTGACCGATCAGGGACATCCTGACGATCAGGATGGCTCCTGATCGGTCAGTGAGGGACCTGATTGGTCACTCTGACCGATCAGGCCCTAGCTTGATCGGTTATGTGACCGATCAGGGAAGGAAGCTGGAGGAAACTCCAGCAAGCTGGTGGATCGGTCTGGTGACCGATTCTCGATCCCTAATCGGTCAGTGTGATCGATCACAGGTTCAGATCCTCTATCCGTGATCGGTCAGTGTGACCGATCACTGTTTCACTGGACCGATCAGGCAAGAGCCTGATCGATCAGGGTCTTCACTGATCGGTCTGGTGATCGATCAGTGTCTGATAACTTTAATTTGAAAACATTGTCAGACTTCTGATTTCGCACTGAATCCTTTTAATACCTGTTGATTTCCTTTTGATTTGCTGTGCTAATCCTCTGATGAGTATGCAGGTGATACAAGGATGACACAAACCAAGAAGGAGGGTCAATGGACGACTTTCGCTTCGGTCAGGTTTGTTTGTTTTCCATTCACAGGATTCAACGGCGCGGGTTGGCAACTGTCTGGCGAAGTTGGCGACTGACCTGAGGCTTGGCTGAAGAGGTTTCAGTGGACTGAGCCCAGTAGAGGTCAGTGGGTCAGTGATGACGGAGCTGATCAGTGGTTGCAGACGTGCCGGATGAGCAGAGGCTTAACAAGAAGTTGGCGAAGCAGAGGCTTAAGAAGAACAGACAGAAAACAAGAGAAGGGTTTTTGCTGTGGGTTTTACTAGGTTGTTGTGCTCTCTGTAATATTCTTGCTTGAGCGTTTTCTGCTACATCTATTGTGTGAGCTTTCTTCTCGTGATCTCCTGTACTCAAGCTCATTCATCTGTGAGATCTGTGGAGAGGTTACTCCACTGAAAAGGAGGCTTTTATATCCGGAGTTACGGGGCTTGATCTGCCGACGATCAAGGGATCGCCCACCTCACGGGCACGCCAAGGAGTAGGGGCAAGTTATCCCCGAACCTTGTAAACCCTCCGTGTTAGCGACTGGTTCATTTCTGTCTCTCTGTATTTCTGTTTTTCTTTCTGTGTTTGTTTCCGGTGCTAACCCAAATCGCAGAAAGTTCAAAGAGCCAAAAGATTTTAGTGTCTGGCTATTCACACCCCCCTCTCTAGCCATCCAAGATCCAACACAAACAACCTTGGATTAACATGAAACTAGTTCCTATGTGTTCGGTTAGTTCTTCTGATTATATCCACGCCCTCATATATCAATTTGACCCAATATATTAAGAACAATAAATTTTTGAACAAGAATGTGTTTAAAAAATTTAATTCGTGTTAAAAAATGATTACTCTCAATATATTCAGTCAAATTGATATTTGAAGGCATGAATATAATCAGGAGAATTAGACAAACTCATAAGAGCTAGTTTCATGCCAATTCGATATCGTTTGGTTCATCAATCGATTTTGGGTAAAATTGACTGATAGATCAAATATCCTCGGATTTACATGAAACTATTTCCAATGTGTTTGGCTAATTCTCCTTATTATATCCATATTCTCAAATATCAAATTGACCTAATATATTTAGAGCTAGTAGTGATTTTTTTTGAATTGAATGTGTTTAAAAAATTTAATTCGTGTTCGAAAATTCACTGTTTTTAATATATTGGGTCAAATTGATATTTGAGGGTATGTATATAATCAGGAGAACTAGACAAACATGGGCTGGTTACATGTTAATTTGAGATCATTTAGTCCAATAGTCGGTTTTGGATAAAATCGACTGCTGGACTAAATATCTTCGGATTGACATGAAACTAGATTCTATATGTTTGTTTAATTCTTCTGATTATATTCATGTTCTCAAATACCAATTTTACTTAATATATTCAGAGCAATGATTTTTTTTAACATGAATGTGCTCTAAAAATTTAATTTATGTTCAAAAATCACTGCCTAAGACCGGATGATGATCAAACAATCTTGAATTAACATGAAACTAGCACTTATATATTCGTTTAATTCTCTTGATTATATTCATGCCTTCCAATATCAATTTGACCAATATATTGAGAGCATTGATTTTTTGAACACGAATTAGATTTTTCGAACACATTAGATACATTGGGTCAAATTAATGTTTGAGAGCATAAATATAATCAGGAGAAGTAGATGAACATATAAGAACTAATTTCATATCAATCCGAGGATGTTTGATCAATCAGCCGATTTTATCCAAAATTGACTAATAGACCAAATCACCTCGGATTGACATGAAACTAACTCTTATATATTTGTTTAATTCTCTTGATTATGTTCATCTTCTCAAACATCAATCTATTTGACTCAATATATTAAAAAAATAATTTTTTAAATATGAATTAGATTTTTAGAATACATTTATGTTAAAAAATTCATTGCTCTCAATATATTAAATCAAATTTATATCTGAAGATATGGATATTTCAAAAGAACTTGCCGAATACATAGAAACTAATTTTATATCAATCTAAGGTTGTTTAATCTATCAATCGATTTTGTCCAAAATTGAGTTTGATAAAAAAAATCAAATCAATCGACTGATTTTTATTATTAGTCAACTGATTTATTTAAAATTTATAATAGAAAGAAATTGATTCGACTTGTAAAAAAAATCAATCGACTATTAAAAATGAGTCGATTGATTTTTTTCTACTAGTTGACTAATCATTTTAAAGCTTATCTACGATTTGATTTTGATAATTTTTGAAACCTTTACACGTGGTTACGTAATTTGCGTGAAATTATAGCGTGAAATTCAACGTGAATGACGTGACACTTTTCGTGTACACATCCGATTGTAATTACCCCCGGGGCTATGGTGCAGCGATAGGGTAACTAGTTGTTAATCCAGGCATCCGCAGTTCGATCCCCAGCTACGGCTCATTTTGTAGGAATTTTTCCTCCAAATGGGGCATGAACCCTGGGACGCTAGGCTTCTAGACTGCCCACCGTGAGCGATTTCCGATTTACCCTGGTGACCGGTGGAAAATTTTTATGAGACTGGATCGGTCACTCTAGGTTTAATTTATCTGCTGCTGATTCATCATGTGAAAACCCGTTTTTTTATAAATTAATTTCTGAGTACGATGAAAGGCTTGTATCTAATTTTAAATTAAATAAGAATTTGATTTAATGCTGTACTCTAAATTTGATATAAAATCAAATAAATGAATTATCTGACAGTATAAAGGTTTCAACAAGACACATTAAATTATGATATAAAATCAAATGAAAAATTATTAATGAATTTAGTAGGATTTCTATATTTTGAGTCTATCTTGCAATGCATCGATATAAGTGGCATCGTTATTAAATGGTATACTTTCAGAAAAGATATAAGTTGCATTGTGAAGGCATGCAATGTCACGACCCAGAAATATATATGTTTACTCAAAAATTGAGTAACATCTCTCCTATATGTTAGATAATATAGGGTAAATATACATAATATCTCACCATATAACTTAGCTAAAAGCGGCTAGTATCACAAAATATAGAAGATAAATATAACCACGCAGCTATAAGATAACGGGTGACTCAACCACCTTAAACATAAAAGAAACTAAAATCAACGAGAACTCAAAATGTCTCTTTTAATAATGACACAACCTGTCCGATACTGATAAACAAATAAAATGTGAAAACTGAATTCCATACTGAAATAAAACAACTAAACCAAATTGTGATAAATAACTCAACTCCGGGGACTGGCAACTGGATCCTCTGCTGGCTCCAAGAAATACGACTACATGCTATCTGAAACAAAAAAAAAAAGCAGAGGTGGTGAGTCCGGGCGGACTCAGCGGGTATATAAATAGACAATAAGCATGACATAATAAAGGATAACTAAGTAGAGAATTAATAGAGTACAGTCCATAAGAAATATAAGAATACTTAATCATGCATAACATATGTAAACGACATGGTATAAAATCCGAATAACAACTAAGCATATATAAAAATAACACAACAATAGTAAAACCAAGATATACATGCATGTCAATCAAGTACAACAACCATAGCTCATATAAATGCAACAATCATAGGAAAAATACATAAACGAAATACGTATGCACATGATGCAATGACATGTGTCACCCCTGACGCCAGTCAACACGCCAACACATCCCATCTGTGTGACCGAGTGGGTAGGGCTGTGACAATTGTACGCACTCCAACAACAAATACCACAAAAGGTGTGGTTGAGTAGACAGGATGTTGCGGAGTCAACACTCCAGACCCCGATACTTAGGGGGAGCTACCAACAGCGACAGTATCCCTCGAAAAACAACGGTGAGGATGTCATTGTTTGCCTACAACTACAACATGTGTGGCATTACAGGACAGTTGCTCGCACTCTAACAACTACCACGACAACAAGTGGTTGAGTGAATCGAGCAACTAAATGACTAACGACGGCTTAACTATATGGAAGCCCAACAGTCGTTAGTATACAACGTGCAGATATGGTGCATAGTACGAGATGCACAAACAACCGGAGAAACAACGATGCAACCAAAATCCAACAAATAAACAATGCATCAATACAACCAACCAGAAATCGAAAACCAACGATTATGCACCTACACTACTAGGTAGGGTATTTCTAATGTCAAATAAACCTATTTGTGTTTAATGGACTTCTAAGTACTTGCGTACAAGCGATACTTTACATAACGGAAAACCAACAGAAGACTATACAGATACGAATTTGGAATACCCGAAGATCAACGAAGAATAAATATCAACGGCGATGTTAAAATAACAAACGACAAGGAATAAGGTCAAATAACCTACCAGACATAAAATAGTCATGCTTTAAGGTAAAAGAAACTACTCGAGTACAAAGGAGAAGTACCCGCTTTTTATGTAGAAGTTCGTGTCCAAATAAATCTCCCACGATCAACCATGCGAGGTCAACGTCAAGGTCCTGTATCAAGGACTAAATTTAGCTAATTATAAATTACTTAAATAATTAAATAATCAACCACTAACCGTAAAAGAGATTAATCACAAAAGAGTAATCCTAATGATCGTGTTTATTTAATGAATCCTTATTTATTCCAAGTTTAGATCCCACTACAACTCTTTTCCTTAATAAAAACACGACTACACTTTGCTTACTCAAACTAAGACACAACAAATACAAATAACTGTAAAGCTGAACAAACAACCTAATCATTAATTCTAATTTCGCATTTGCTCATTTAATCATCACTATTTTCATTATAAAAAATCTTATAAAAATGCAACGAAGCCATATAAAACTTTTAAACACAACAATACACTACTACCAATGTACCACTCCCTCTCATCACCAATACTGCATCAATTTTCATGCTACTGTGTGAATCTTATAATTCGAACTACTCTCTAGCTCAACATCGAACTAATTACAAAACACCCAACTCTTCTATAGTATACACCTTAGAAAATCAAACGATTCATAGAACCGCTAGACAATGAACTCTGACTACTTATAATCTCACCAATACACAAAAATGCCAAATTGTTTGTGTTCATTTATCACACGTTCACAATAGAACATATGAACACAGCACAACAAAGAGCCAGAATAAATAAGAAAACCCTACCAATCTTCATCACCAAGCCACTCAAAGCTTTACAAACAAGAGTCTTACCTAGATCCTACACGGCGGTGATCGGTGGTCGACACAGACACAGGTAGAGGCGACGTGAGACATGGCGTCGGCTAGGGCTTCGTGTGAGGGCGGCGGTGCTCTGCTCGTGCGTGCCGGAGAAGAAGAAGGAGAAAGGAAGTGGAGAAGGCAGAACAACGGTCGGTGGTCGCGAGGAAGAAAGGCTAGGATTCGGCGGGCGTCGGTTCGCTGCTGCGTCGGCGTCAGAGCAGAGAAAGAAACGGCGCGAGGAGAGGGGGTTCGGGAGGAGAAACTGAAAGGGGAGAGGGATTTAGGGTTTTTATATTTGTTTTGGCATTTTTGCAAAAAGACCCTCCAGGTTTGGGAAATTACAACTAAGCCCTTTAAAATTTTGATTTTCAACATTCTCCCCCACTAACAAAAATTTGGTCCCCAAATTTATCTAATGAACCACAACAAATACTAATCAACCATAACAGGTACTAGTCAACGACAACAGGTATCAACACCCTATATCAACAACGTAGATATAATATAAATACGAAATAAAACCAACCATATGCACCTCAAGTAAATAGATGAGGGTAGCGAGCTCTGATCGTATCATCGAGCTCCCAAGTAGCTTCCTCATCAGAGTGGTACTGCCAACCAACTTTGACCAACCGAACTGTCTTGTTCCTCAACCGATACTCTTTGCGGTCTAGAATCCGCATAGGCACCTCCTCATAAGTCGTGTCTGGCTGAAGTGTGACCGACACCTCTGATAACACATGTGTAGGATCTGGTACATATTTCCTCAGCATGGAAATATGAAACACGTCGTGAACTCCGGCCAAAGACGGTGGTAACGCCAGACGATAAGCGACTTCTCCAATCCGCTCCAAAATCTGAAAAGGTCCAATATAGCGGGGAACTAGCTTACCTCACAACCCAAACCTCTTCACCTCTTCGTGGGCGACACTCGTAGGCGACACTCGTAAGAACACGTGATCGCTCACGGAGAACTCCAAGGGTCTGCGTCTCCGATCTGTATAACTCTTTTGACGATCCTGAGCCTCTAACAGCCTACGTCTGATAGTACGGACTAGCTCTGCATCATGCTAAATACTCTGAGGACCTAGCAATTGAGATTCCCCAACCTCCTCCCAGAGGGTGGGTGTCCTGCAAGCTCTACCATACAATGCCTCGAAAGGTGTCATCTGAATAGCCGAATGATAGTTATTATTATAAGCAAACTCGACCAAATGCAGGTGATCCTCCCAGTTGCCTCCAAAGTCCATAACGCAAGATCTCAACAAATCCTCCAGTGTCTGAATGGTACGCTCAAACTGTCTGTCCGTCTACAGATGAAAGGCTGTACTGAATCGAAGCTCGGTACCCACGGCTTGTTGCAAACTTTGCCAAAATCGCGAAGTGAAACGCGGGTCTCTATTTGATATGATGCTCAGAGGAACACCATGTAATATGATAATCTCACAGCAGTACAACTCTGCCAGCTTGTCCAGAGAATCTGTCCTCTGAATCCCCAAGAAATGAGCAGACTTGGTTAATTGATCAACGATCACCCAAATCGCATCGTGTCTTCTATGAGACCTCGGTAATCCAACAACGAAATCCATCGTGATATGCTCCCACTTCCACTCAGGAATAGGGATCTTCTGTAGCAATCCAGCAGGTCTCTGATGCTCGGCCTTCACTTGCTGGCACACTAGACATCTAGCAACAAAATCCGCGATGTCTTTCTTCATACCGTTCCACCAATAGGAACGTCTCAAACCTCGGTACATACAGTTTCCACCTGGGTGTATAGCAAACCGAGATCGATGAGCCTCCTGAAGCATCTCCTCTATAACCGGATGTGACTTAGGTACACATAATCTCCCTCGGAAATATAGAATACCCTCGTCATCACGTGTAAAGTCAGGCTACTGCTCTGAGGCTATTCGACTGCCTAGGAATTGCAGATGTTGATCACTACCCCGAGCCTCTCTGATCCTCGTCCTGATCGAAGACTGAGCAACCATATTCACCAACAACCCTTTCTCTGTCTGACCCTGCTCCTCCAGTCCCAACTCTGAGAAGCTCTGAACTAAATCGGTGACCATAACCCGGTGACAAGCCAGAACACTCCGAGATTTTCTGCTGAGTGCATCTGCAACTACATTAGCTTTCCCTGGATGGTAGCTAATAGTACAGTCATAATCCTTCAAGAATTCCATCCATCTTCTCTGATGAAGATTTAGCTCCTTCTGAGTGAATAAATACTTGAGGCTCTTGTGATCTGTGAAAATCTCAAACGTGATGTCGTAGAGATGATGTCTCCATATCTTTAGGGCAAAAATAATGGCTGCAAGCTCTAAGTCATGAACTGGATAATTCTTCTATGCTCCTTCAGCTGTCGAGAAGCATAAGAGACTACCCGTCTATGCTGCATCAAAACTGCACCCAAACCCTGATGTGAAGCGTCAGTGTAGAGTACAAATCCGTCCTCGCCTGAAGGTAACACCAATACAGGCGTAGACACCAATCGCCGCTTGAGCTCCTGAAAACTGGTCTCGCAAGCTTCTGTCCAAACAAATTTCACGTCTTTTTTGGTCAGACGTGTCAACGGTGAAGCAATACTGGAAAACCCCTCAACAAATCGACGATAATAACCAGCCAATCCGAGAAAACTACGCACCTCCTTTGAACCCTAGGAGTCTTAAGTGATCTAACATCAGTCCTAGACATTATGGAAACAAATGATGGTTCTTTAGGTCGGTAACCAATACCGGCCTTGTTGTAGACAGTCCTTTGTGCATTTAAAATCATATCTAAAGTCTTTGAGCTTGTTGAGAATTTCTCAAGAACACTCTTGAGTCTCTCAACCTCACTCTTCAAAGATTTGTTCTCATCTTCTAACATTTCTACATGCAAATCGTCAATATCCTCATCCCTAGAGCATTTCAAATGTTATACTTCAACTTTCAATGATTTAACCTTTTCTTTTGACTTTTTCAACAAATCGGTTAAACATGCAATGGTTCTATAACATTTGTCTAATTCGGGAGAGATTACCTCTTCATCATCCGAAGATGATGAAGTCGCGTTTGAGGAGTCCATGGATTTACCACTACTCTCCTCATCTTTAAGAGCCATGAGTGCTACATGACGTGTACTCTTCTCATCCTTCTCTTCTTCGAATGAACTAGAGGACGATTCATCCCATGTGGCCTTCAAGGCCTTCTTCTTCTTCTTTGATTTCTCCTCTTTCTTCTTGAGTTTTGGACAGTCTTTCTTGAAGTGTCCTTTCTTGCTACACTCATAACAAGTAACATTAGACTTATCAATTTTAACTTCACTAGGGTTACCTTTACCCTTGAAGCGCCGACTCTTCCTCATCATTCTTCTAACAAAGTTGGTCATCTCGGAGGAAGAAGACCCGCTGCCATCTTCCTCGAACTCGGACTCGGATTCGGATGAAGACGAAGAAACCTCCTTCTCCTTCTTCTTCTCCTTCTTCTTCTTCTTCTTGTTGTTGGTCTTTTCCCCTGCAACTAGAGCAATCCCCTTCTCCTTGGGGCCTTTGTTAGTCATTTCATGTAGCTCCATTTCACAAAATAAATCAACTAATTTTACAATTAACAAGTCCTTAGAAACCTTGTAGGCATCCACCATGGATGACCACAAGACATTCCTTGGAAAAGCTTTTAACACATATCTCACAAGGTCGCGGTTCTCGACCTTTTCATCAATGGAGTGAAGACCATTGAGGACTTCTTTGAATCTACTATGAAGCTCACTTACCGTTTCACTCTCCTTCATGGAGAGATTTTATAGTTGGTTGAGGAACAAGTCCCTCTTAGCTATCCTTGAGTCTCAGGTAACCTCATGGAGTTCGATGAGCTTATTCCATAAATCCTTTGCGCTTGTAAAGGGACCAACCTTGATTAGTTGGTCTTTGTTCATTCCACATTGCAAGGTCACCACCGCCTTCGCATCGGCTTCTCCTTTTCGTGTTTGCTCGGCCGACCACCGTGAGGACTCCAACTCTTTTCCCTCTGCGTCTCTTGGAGGGGTGAAGCCTTCCTTCACGGAGAACCACATTCCGATGTCGATCTTGAGGTAGTACTCCATGCGAGACCTCCAATATTGAAAATCGGATCCGTCGAAGAAGGGAGGTCGAGTGGTGCTAAATCCTTCTCTCAAAGCCATTATTGATAGCTCTCGGATGTTAAGCCGCTTGAACAGAGCCCCAAGCTCTGATACCACTTGTTGGTGCTTGGATGGCTAGAGAGGGGGAGTGAATGTAGCCAGACACAAACTTCTTGAACTTATTGGAATTCTGCACTTAGGGTTAGTCGCAGCACAGCGGAAGCAATACAAAAACAGAGATATGCAGAAACTAAACCCTAAACTAAGCACAAGCACAAAACGCTAACAAAGAGGATTTACAAGGTTCGGGGATAACTTGCCCCTACTCCTTGGTGTGCCCGTAAGGTGGGCGATCCCTTGATCGTCGGCAGATCAAGCCCCGAAAAATCCGGATAAAATAGCACCTCCTTCTCGGTGGAATAACCTCTCCACAGCGTTTCAACAGAATGAAGATATTAAGCACAATGAAACACAAAGGAAGCCTACAGAGCACTTAGGACAGTAAGAACACAAGCGAACTCCTCACCGAGCTCCACTCAACCCAGATCTCACGCAAGAACTACCTGCTCTTCGTGTCTTCTTGCTGATGGACTCACCAAGCTCCTTGTTTCTTCCAAGTGCTCAAGTATCAGAATGTTGCTCAAGATTCACAGTTGCTTGCTCAAAGAGATGATCAAAATTCTTCTGAGACTTCTTCGCCACAAGATCTTAAGTCTCTGCCCAAATCCCAGGTCGCAAGCGCGCCTCTACAGCTACCAGCTGCTCACCAGCTCGTCTACAACAGCCTTAGCTACTCCTGACCTCCTCTGGACTCACTGAACTCCCTTCAGCCAAGCCCAAGTTAGCTCGTCAGCTTCCCAACCGTTGCTAGCCCGCGCCAGACATCCATTGTAACCTGAGAACAGAAAACGTCCAACCTACGACATCGAAAGCTCCCTGTTGACCCTCCTTCACCATTTGAAATCAAACCTGTCACCTGCACACTTAACAACAGCTTAGCAAATGAAATCAAACGTGGATCAGAGGAAATCAGAGTTATCAGAATGAAATCAGAGCGAATCAAAACGCAATCAAAAGTCTGACAGCGCATTTGAAATAAAGCTGTCAGCTACTGATCGGTCACCGGACCGATCAGAGTGATCCCTGATCGGCCACCAGACCGATCAGGATAGGCCCAGTCCGATCAGGCTCCATCCTGATCGGTCCACAGTGAGAAGCCAGAAATCGTGACCTTCTGGTGATCGGTCACCCTGACCGATCACAGATCGTGGATCGGTCACCGGACGATCTATAGCTTTACTGGATCCCCAGCTTTCGCAGCCAAACCTCACTGATCAGTCACCAGACTGATCAGGTTGTGGCCTGATCGGTCTGGGGACCGATCATGGCATGCCCTGACCGATCAGGATGCATCCTGATCGGTTATAGTGAGAAGCTCGCGACATTTGATCATTCAGCCTGACCGATCATGAAATCCCACGAAACCAACTGACCTCTCCCTGATCGTTCACCAGAACGATCAGGAGCCCTCCCTGATCGATCACCAAATCGATCAAGAGACGATCAGTAGCCTAACAAAGTCACTGTATGCTCCCTGATCGGTCACCAGACCGATCAGACATCACTGGATCGGTCAACAAACCGATCCACGAAGGAAGTTCGTGCCAACTTCCTGATCGGTCACCAAACCGGTCCAGGCAAGGCCAAATCCACTCTAAGTCAAGAGAACGGGCTCCCAGCCTTCTCCGACTCGTGCTCAGTCCCCTGGACCAAGACTCCATGCCCAGTTTCACTCACCGGGACTTTAACCTAACTTCCCAAGCTAGGACATGGTTTCACTCACCAGGATTTCATCCAACCTAGCTTCTCAAGCTAGGACCTGGCCCTCCAAGCCAGGGTTTCATCCAACCTAGCTTCTCAAGCTAGGACCTGGCCCTCCAAGCCAGGGTTTCCACCTAGTCCACTAGGTATGCCTAGTCCCACTAGGTCTATTCCACTCCACCTAGTCCCACTATGTGTGCCTAGTCCCCGACCAGGACTTAATCCCTATCATCTCATTAACCTAAACTAAAGTCGGTATCAACACCAAAACAACAATCAGGGTCAAACTGTATCAACACAAACTTCTAGGGTCGAGATTGAGGCACAAAAGTCTCCTGCGTAGCCTGACTCCTGCTACTGCGCTTCTGTCCAACTGTCTGCTGTCTCTGTGTCGCTGCTGAACCTTGAGTTGTCTGCTTTCCTTTATTCTTCTCACCATGCAACTGATGTTGGATCATCTCTGTATGTAAAGCCCGATCCAAAGCCTCTTGATATGAAGTAGGAACGCATCCTGACATACGCACTTGGATATATCCAGCTAAGCCCAACATGAACTGTGTCGTTCGCTCCTCCTCAGTAGCAACCGAGGACAAAACTCTGCCAGGCGATTGAATTCCGCCTCATACTCCATAACTGAGCGGTCTCCCTGATGAAGAGCAAGAAACTCCTGTCGTCGGGTTGTACGAAACGCGGTCGGATAATACTTGCCCTCGAAAGCCTCACGGAAAGAAACCCAAGAAATCGGTCGTCCACCAATAAGAATCTTCTGCATATTCCACCAAGTGACGACCTGATTTCGAAGATGATATGTAGCCAACTCCACCTTTTATACGTTAGTGAGGGCCATATAGCTGAAGGTGTCCTCCAATGTCTCCAACCAAGCACGAGCTGCATAGGGATCTGGTTCCCCATGGAACAGTGTAAAGCGACCCTTCACAGAAGCTGCCAGCAACGGAATCCGAGCTCTGTCCAGAAGCCAACTCGCTTGGGCAGGGGGTACCCCTGGTGGCACTCCAGGAATTGCCACTGGTGGTACTGATGGACCTGCCTCTGATGGTACGACTGAAACTGCTGTCAGATATACAGGAGAAGATACTCTCCATAGTGGAGATCTCAGCTCACCCGAAGGGTCCTGGTGAGCTGATCCCTGACCAGTCGGCTCCACTCTGGTGGGTCTCTCAACCTCCTGATTCGTGTCTCCCTCGGCCTCCTCTGGCCTCCCTCGTGATCGTCGTCCACGACCACGAGCACGGGGTGGAGATAACTCAATACGACGAGGCATATCTGTTAACAAAACCAACATATATTATTTAGATATAAATTTAACCAAATTTAAAACCAACATACTTCTTGTTTGCCGGGAGAGATCTCGTCGCTGCCAAGTCCCATCACAACTATAGCCAGAAAATGACTCGGGAAAATAAATCCATAAAATACAGATAGACCTCGTAAAACAAAACAACTTCGTCAACCCTCAAGAAAAAGACTCCGTAAAAATAAACAAATCTGTAACATACAGATTGACCTCGTAAAACAACTCCATAAATCCACAGACACCAAAACATCGCAAAACCTCACTCTGATAGCAAAAATTGTCACGACCCCAGAGGCACATGCTTACTCGAAAATGGGGCAGCATCTCCCCTGTACGACAGACAATATTGGGCAAATGTACATAATAACTCACCATATAACTTAGCCACAAGCAGCTAGTATCACAAAATATAGAAGATAAACACAACCACGCAATTATAAGATAACGGGTGGCTCAACCACCTTAAACATAAAAGAAAATAAAATCAACGAGAACTCAAAATGTCTCTTTTACTAACGACACAACCTGTCCGATACTGATAAACAAATAAAATGCGAAAACTGAACTTCATATCGAAATAAAACAACTAAACCAAATTACGGAAAATAACTCAATTCCGGGGACTGGCGACTAGATCCTCTCCTGGCTCCAAGAAATACGACTACCTGCTATCTGAAACAAAAAAAGAAAGCAGGGGTGGTGAGTCCGGGCGGACTCAGCGGGTATATGAGTAAACAATAAGCATGACATAATAAAGGATAACTAAGTAGAGAATCAATAGAGTACAGTCCATAAGAAATATAAGAATATCTAATCATGCATAACATATGTAAATGACATGGTATAAAATCTGAATAACAACTAAGCATGTATAAAAACAACACAACAATAGGACAACCAAGATATATATGCATGTCAATCAAGTGCAACAACCATAGCTCATATAAATGCAACAATCACAGGAAAAATGCATAAACGAAATACGTATGCACATGATACAATGACATGTGTCACTCCTGACGCCAGTCAAGCCGCCAACACATCCCATCTGTGTGACCGAGTGGGTAGGGCTATGACAATTGTACGCACTCCAACAACAAATACCACAAAAGGTGTGGTTGAGTGGACAGGATGCTGGGGAGTCAACACTCCAGACCCTGATACATAGGGGGAGTTATCAACAGCTACAGTATCCCTCGAAAAACAACGGTGAGAGTGTCACTGTTTGCCTACAGCTACAACATGTGTGGCATAACAGGACAGTTGCTCGCACTCTAACAACTACCACAGCAACAAGTTGTTGAGTTAATCGAGCAACAAAATGACTAACGACGGCTTAACCATATGGAAGCCCAACAATCGTTAGTATACAACGTGCAAATATGGTGCATGCTACAAGATGCACGAACAACCGGATAAACAACGATGCAACAAAATCCAACAAGTACACGATGCATCAATACAACCAACGAGAAATCGAAAACCAACGATTATGCACCTACATTACTAGGTAGGGTATTTCTAATGCCAAATAAACCTATCTGTTTTTAATGGACTTCTAAGTACTTGCGTACAAGCGGCACTTTACAGAACGGAAAATCAACAGAGAACTGTACAGATACGAATTTGGAATACTCGAAGATCAACGAAGAATAAGTATCAACGGCGATGTTAAAATAACAAACGACAAGGAATAAGGTCAAGCAACCTACCAGACATGAAATAGTCATGCTTTAAGGTAAAAGAAACTACTCGAGTACAAAGGAGAAGTACCCGCCTTTTATGTAGAAGTTCGTGTCCAAATAAATCTCCCACGATTAACCGTGCGAGGCCAACGTCAAGGTCCTATATCAAGGACTAAATTTAACTAATTATAAATTACTTAAATAATTAACTAATCAACCACTAACTGTAAAAGAGATTAATCGCAAAAGAGTAATCCTAATGATCGTGTTTATTTAATGAATCCTTATTTATTCCAAGTTTAGATCCCACTACAACTCTTTTCCTTAATAAAAACACGACTACACTTCGCTTACTCAAACTAAGACACAACAAATAAAAATAATTGTAAAGTTGAACAAACAACCTAATCATTAATTCTAATTTCGCATTTGCTCATTTAATCATCACTATTTTCATTATAAAAAATCTTATAAAAATGCAACGAAGCCATATAAAACTTTTAAACACAACAATACACTACTACCAATGTACCACTCCCTCTCATCACCAATACTACATCGATTTCCATGCTACGGTGTGAATCTTATAATTCGAACTACTCTCTAGCTCAACATCGAACTAATTACAAAACACCCAACTCTTCTACAGTATACACCTTAGAAAATCAAACGATTCAGAGAACCGCTAGACAATGAACTCTGACTACTTATAATCTCACCAATACACAAAAATGTCAAATTGTTTGTGTTCATTTATCACACATTCACAACAGAACATATGAACACAGCACAACAAAGAGCCAGAATAAATAAGAAAACCCTACTGCCAATCTTCATCACCAAGCCACTCAAAGCTTTACAAACAAGAGCCTTACCTAGATCCTACACCGGCGGTGATCGGTGGTCGGCACAGACGCAAGTAGAAGCGACGTGAGGCACGGCGTCGGCTAGGGCTTCGTGCTAGGGCGGCGGTGCTCTGCTCGTGCGCGCCGGGAAAAGAAGGAGAAAGGAAGTGGAGAAGGTAGGACGAAGGTCGGTGGTCGCGAGGAAGAAAGGCTAGGATTCGGCGGGTGTCGGTTCACTGCTGGGTCGGAGCAGAGAGGAAGAAACGGCGCAGAGGAGAGGGGGTTCGGGAGGAGAAACTGAAAGGGAGAGGGCTTTAGGGTTTTTATATTTGTTTTGGCATTTTTACAAAAAGACCCTCCAGGTTTGGGAAACTACAACTAAGCCCTTTAAAATTTCAGTTTTCAACATGCAAGCTAGGGTAAAATATATTTTGGTCTATGAGATTTCAACACGGTTATAAAATAGTCTCTGTGATTATAATTTATTTTAATTTAGTCTCTCATATTATTTTTCGATAATATTTTCTTATCAAAAAGTGTGAAATGACCAACTCACACTTTCACTATATTTCATTCAAACACATTAAAAACAAAATCATTCATAACAATGAATATTGAAGCAAAATAGTTCCTAAGTTATGGAAAAAATATAAAATAGTCCTTATTTTATAAAATTATGATCAATTTAAAAAAATAATTTTTTGTTGTAATTTACCTAAAAATATATTCAAATATATAAAAGAATATAATTTTCCAATGATACATCAAAGTAAACCCTAATATATACAAACTAGAACTCTCTTGATTGATTATTAATATAATTGAACGACTACTTTCTAATATACTCAATTAGATGAGATCCTACTAATAATATTAAATGTCATCTAAATATTTTATTTGCATAGAATGAGTCTCATACTAGTAGTATCTTTCTCGTTTTAGTATCTATCTTTTAGCTAGAATAACAACAATATACAGAAGCTGATAGATTTCTCAAATAAAAGTATTTTCTATAACAATTTTCTTTTGAAATCACAAAACAACATTCAACAACAAATATATTAATAGTTTTTCAATTTTCACAAGAAAATATATCCCTACAAATTCAGGATAGCAAAAATCGAGTTAACTCTTTATATAACAAGATAAACTTTAACAACAAAGCATCAGTAGCTTTTCAATTTTCATAAGAAAATGTATCATTACAACTTCAAGATAACAAAAATCAAGTTAACTCTTTATATCACAAAATAAACTTTAACAACAAAGCATTAATAGTGATCCGGTCAGGTGGTTTTTTAGAGGAAGGTTGTAGGCCCGGTCGGGTTCGATAGAGAATAACCCGGGTCGGGCGAGACTACTCGGGGTCAGGCACCCGAGGTCTGCCACTCGGGGCTAGGCACCCGAGGTCGGCCACTCGGTGTCAGGCGCCCAAGGTCTGCCACTCGGGGTCAGTCACTCAAGGTCGGCCACTCGGGGTCAGGCACCCGAGGTCGGCCACTCGGGGTCAGTCACCCGAGGTCGGCCACTCGGGGTCAGTCACCCGAGGTCGGCCACTCGGGAGTCAGGTACCCGAGGTCTGCCACTCGGGGTCAGTCACTCGAGGTCGGCCACTCGGGGTCAGTCACCCGAGGTCGGCCACTCGGGGTCAGTCACCCGAGGTCAGCCACTCGGGGTCAGTCCCCGAGGTAGGCCACTCGGGGTCAGGCACCCGAGGTCTGCCACTCGGCTCGATTGTCTCTAGCCGAGCGCCCCGAGTTAGCCCCACGAGTAGAGACTTATGACCCGGACTCACCCAGCCGACCCAGGGTGACAGACCCTGGGCTACCGGATCAAATTTTGAGTAAAGGGTCGCAGCAGCAGTAAAGATCCTCCGAATCTCCCCGTTGTCAGAGGGGGATTTCTGACATAATCATGACCTGACAGAGCCGCCAACATTAATTGAGGACTGAGGGGACAACCTGGACAGACTGGCAGACGGCTGTGTCAGCCTCATAAAGTTACCAGAGATGCCGGTTATGCAGTCTGACAACTGACTCATCCTTAATGAGATGGGACGTCTCTGACATGGCAGAGGGCTTTCCTTCCCCTATATAAACCCCATTTGAGTCTCAGAGAAGGGATCGCTGCCAATTTGCAACCACAACACTACTTTGTGAGCTCCATTTCGGTCCGAGCCGAGCGATTTCAATCTCTACCTCATCTAAGCCCGATCCTATTCAGCCCGAGTCCGACCCCCGAGTCATAGCAGACCGGGTCGTCTTGGTCAGACCGAGTCATCCGAGTTAGAACCGGTCTTCGCTTGTCGACAGGATCAAATTTGGCGCCGTCTGTGGGAATCTGCCTGATCGAAAGACGAAGATGAGTGACTCCAACCGGAGGCCCGTGATGCTTTCACAAGAAGACTTGGATCTGCTAGTCGAAGCTAGAGCTAGAAAGTTAGCGGCTGAACAACAGGCAGCCGCTCGACTCACCCAGGAGGGTCCGACCGAACCCCTCGCTCGTCCGGGCACCGAAGGAGGAGCTCGGCAAGGTGATAGCCCCGTTTTCCACCCAGCACTGTTCAGGCCGGCCGAGGGAGCGGGACAGTCTGACCCCCATGAAGCTTCCTCTAATCGTGCCCGAACCAGCAAAGGCAAGGCGCCACTCGTTCCAGTCCCGACTGAATTGACTGGATGCCCGTTCTCCAATCAAGTCCTGCAGGAACCGCTTCCCAAGCACTTTCGACCCTTCTCCATCCCCGAGTACGGAGGGGTCACGGACCCTGAAGAGCATCTGAAAAAATTCGAGAACGCTGCACTGCTGCACCAGTACTCGGAGGGCATTAAATGCCGGGCCTTTCTGACCACTCTAGCCGGACCAGCCCAGCGGTGGTTTGACAGGCTCCCCGAAGGGTCAATAAGAAATTTTACTGACTTCAAAAGAGTGTTCCTGCAACACTTTGCAAGTAGCAAGAGGCATTACAAGACCAGCTTGAACCTATTTACCATGAAGCAGGGCTCCAAGGAGCCCTTGAAGGCCTATATCAATAGGTTTAATAAAGTGGCGTTGGACGTTCCCACTGCTACGTCCGAGGTGTTGGTCAGTGCCTTCGCGCAGGGCTTACAAGAGGGCGAGTTCTTCAGATCTCTGATCCGAAAGCCTCCAAAGGATTTCGAAAGCCTTTTGGGGAAGGCCAGCAAGTACGTAGACGTTGAAGAAGCACAGGCTGCCAGGCGGCCGGAGGTCAGGCCTACGCCCGAAAATCCTCAGCAACATCAAAGAAACGCACCTCCTGGAGGACCTCTTAGGAGCCCCAGGGCGATGGGACACCGGCCGATAGCCGAGAGGGGAATAGTTCAACAAGTGGCCCAAGGTTGTATTCCTTCCAGGTGGCAACCTTACTGCTCTTTTCATAACAGTCATACACACGACTTGCAAGATTGTTGGCAGGCCGGCAGAGGTCGGGGTCGTGCTGGTCGTGGAAGCCCGAGAGGAGCTCACCAAGGAGGCGGTCGAGGTCGGGGAAGGACGTCACCACGCCAACCCGAGTCCCCGGCTCGGCCAACCGCTTCCTCAGCCAGACAACTGTTCCCGACCCCCGCCTCTCCCGAGCGCGGCAATGTTAATGAGGAACAGGCCAACCAACGGAATGCAGTGCACGGGGCCATTCACGTGATTTCTGGAGGCCCCACCTATGGAGATTCCAATAGAGCTCGGAAGTCGCAAGCTAGGCGACTTGACATCTACCAAGTGGGTTGCAGTTCCGCCCAGGCTCAAGGCCCGCAGATCAGCTTTGGCCCATCAGATCTGCAAGGAGTAGAAGTCCCTCATGATGACGCCCTGGTCATCACTGCGATCATAGCCAACTACCAGATCCACAGAACTATTGTGGATACGGGAAGTTCGGTGAATATCCTGTACTTAAAAGCTTTCGAGCAATTGCAGATTGAAGTTGCCGAGCTCCGACCCGTGGCCACGCCTCTGTTCGGTTTCACTGGAAATGAAGTACAGCCTTTGGGTCAGATCAAGCTGGCCATATCACTCGGCGAGGAACCCTTGAGGAGAACTAGGTGGGCCACATTCCTGGTAGTGGATGCCCCCTCAGCCTACAATGCCATATTGGGTCGGCCAGTGTTGAATGAGTTCCGGGCTGTGGTGTCCACTTTTTACTTAAAGGTTAAATTCCCAGTGGGTGACCAAGTTGGGGAGGCCAAAGGAGATCAGAAGGTCGCCCGCCGATGTTATGTGGACGATGTCCGAGTGGAAGTCAGCAAGGCTTGCCGAACTGCCCCAGCCAGTTGCAACATGGTGCAATCCTCTCAGCCCTCCCCCTAGGATGAGATGAAAGAAGGAAAAGAAGAGGTCCAGTTATTGCCCGACCGAGAAGAGGCCAGGGTGAGAATAGCTCCGGAGCTGCCGACCGACCTCCGGCAGCAACTGATAGAGTGTCTGACTCAGAATCAAGATGTGTTCGCCTGGTCTCAGAAAGATCTGAAAGGGGTCAGGCCCGAGATTATGGAGCACAAGCTGCATGTTTACCCTGACGCCCGACCCGTAAAGCAGAAGAAAAGAGATTTCAGTCCAGAGCAGAACAAGGTTATTAGGGTAGAGGTGGAAAGACTGCTAGGGGCTGGGCACATCCGCGAGGTCCAGTTCCCGGCCTGGCTGTCTAATGTGGTGTTGGTCTCCAAGCCAGGCGATAAGTGGAGAGTATGTATAGACTTTCGGGACCTTAACAAAGCTTGTCCCAAGGATCACTACCCGCTCCCCCGAATAGATCAGATGGTGGATTCTACCGCAGGAAGTGAACTTATTTGCATGCTGGACGCTTATCAGGGATATCATCAAGTCCCATTGTCCCTAGAAGACCAAGAAAAGGTTAGTTTTGTCACGGCGGAGGGCACCTATTGCTACACTGTTATGCCCTTTGGCCTCAAGAATGCCGGAGCTACATATCAGAGATTGATGAACAAGGTCTTTAAAGATCAGCTCGGGAGAAATGTTGAAGTATATGTGGACGACATCCTCATCAAGTCCCTCCGAGCTACAGACCTAATAGCTGATGTCCGGGAAACCTGCTGCACCCTGCGAAGGTATGACATTAAGCTCAACCCTGCAAAATGCTTGTTTGGGGCCAGGAGTGGAAAATTCTTGGGTTACATCTTAACCGAACGAGGGATAGAAGCCAACCAAGGCAAGGTGGAAGCTTTGCTCAATATGTCGCCGCCCAAGAACCTAAGAGAAGTGCAGCGTTTGACCGGGAGGATTACAGCTTTGTCCCGATTCATCTCTCGGTCGGCTGACAGAAGCTTGCCATTCTTCAAGATCCTGCGAAAAGCCTCCAAGTTCCAATGGGATGCTGAATGTGACCAGGCCTTTGAAGAATTGAAGACTTACTTGAGCAGTCTGCCAGTATTAGCTAAACCAGAGGAAGGGGAGCCATTGTATGTTTATTTAGCTGCTACTGAGGAAGCTGTGAGTGCTGTGCTTGTAACCCAGAAGGAGACCGAGCAACAGCCGGTCTATTTCTTCGGGCACTTACTTAAGGATGCCGAGTGTAGATATACTACACTCGAGAAATTAGCTTATGTGCTTGTGTTGATGGCTCGGCGACTACGACCGTACTTCCTGGCTCATCCTATCCGGGTGCTAACCAATAGCACGCTCGGGAAGGTGTTGATCAACCCTGAGGTCTCCGGTCGGATGGTCAAATGGACGACTGAACTTAGTGAGTATGATATTCAGTACCAGCCCCGAACTGCAATCAAGGCTCAGGCCTTGGCCGATTTCTTGAGTGAGCTCCATGCAGAAGAGGAAGAAGGAATATGGAAGATCTATGTGGATGGGTCGGCTACTCGGGCAGGGAGTGGCGTAGGGATCTTGATGATCTCCCCTAAGGGAGACCCCCTTCATTTGGCTGTGCGTCTAGAGTACCCAGCCACTAACAACCAGGCGGAATATGAAGCCCTTTTGGCAGGCCTCCAAGCAGCCAGACAGGTCGGGGCCACTCGGGTCATCCTGCATTCTGATTCTCAACTAGTGACTCAACAGGTGGCCGGGCGATTCGAAGTGAATGACGAGAAGCTACAGTCTTACGTGGAAGCATATCAACAGTTACAGGCAGAATTTCAAGAAGTTCAGATTACGCAAATCCCCCGAGGTGACAACGCCAAGGCGGATGAGTTAGCCCGGCTGGCCAGTTCTGTCCGTCCGTGGGTCTTCCCCCAGCCTTCCCCTCAAGTCATGTTAGTGGCTCAGGTTGAAAGGGAAGCAGAAATGGAGATAGAGGGGGACTGGAGAGCTCCATTCATCGCCTACCTAAAGGATGGAACTCTTCCAAGCAGCCCCGAACAAGCTCGGATATTGAAGATCCGAGCAGCCCGGTTCACTCTGATAGGTGACGTACTATACAAGCGGGCTTTTTCCCGACCTCTAGCCAAATGCCTCGGCAAAGAAGATGCGGACTATGTACTCAGAGAGGTGCACTTGGGGTGCTGCGGAAATCATTCAGGAGGTCGATCCATGGCTCGGAAGGTTCTGTTGGCCGGTTACTTCTGGCCGACCCTTCAGAAGGACGCCGAGAAGATGGTTCGGGCCTGCCTTTCTTGTCAGAAGTACCAGAATCTATCACACCGACCGGTTGAGATGCTGAGAGCTTCCACCGTGTCGTGTCCCTTCGACCAGTGGGGCATGGACATAGTCGGGCCGTTCCCCAGAGCAGCCGGTCAGAAGAAATTCTTGCTAGTGGCAGTGGATTACTTCTCTAAGTGGATCGAGGCGGAGGCCTTAGCTCGGATCACTGAGCAAGCGGTGAAGAAATTCCTATGGCAGAATATCTTATGCCGATATGGCATACCGCATAAGCTGGTGTCAGACAATGGCCGACAATTTCAAGGCCGGGTAATCAGAAGTTGGTGCCAGGAATTTGGGATCAAGCAGGCCTTCACTTCCGTGGCATACCCCCAGAGCAACGGTCAGGCCGAAGTAGCCAACAGAGAGATTTTGAGGGGGCTCAAAGCTAAGCTGGATCAGGTCGGCGGGTCTTGGGTAGATGAATTGCCCGGAGTCCTGTGGGCCCTCCGAACCACACCTAAAGAGGGGTCAGGATGGTAGTGAGGCGGTGGTCCCCATGGAAGTCGGCTGTGAGTTTGACAGAAGACACCTGTATGGCGAGGATAATGCAGAGAAAAGACGAGTTGAGCTGGATCTGATTGAGGAGGTCAGAGCTAAGGCCGCAGTCCGAATGGCCGCTTACCAACAGAGGATGCGAAACCGATACAACCAACAAGTCATACCTCGACATTTCCAAGTAGGGGACAAGGTATGGAAAAGAATCAAGCCCGTGGGTGAAGTAGGCAAGCTGGAGCCTCCATGGAGTGGGCCGTTCCTGGTGGTCGAGGCGCTGGGGTCGGGAGCCTACTACCTGCAGGACGCTCAAGGAAAGCGACTCGGAAGACCGTGGAGCGCAGTTCACTTAAGATTGTATCGTGAGGAGAGCGGCGAGAAATGATTCTTGTAAATGTACTCAGAGAAAACTATGACAAGAACTCCAACTCTCCCAAAACAGCCAAAGCAAGTTATAAGTGAGCTCGCACTCACGCACCCACCGGACTCGGCGCCGATCGGGCGTGGCGTTCCACGTTCGGTCGGGCCCGGTCGGGCGTGGCGGCCCACGCTCGGTCAGGGTAAGTCGGACGGTGTCCAGACTCTTGCCAAAGCAAGTTATAAGTGAGCTCGCGCTCACGCACCCACCGGACTCGGCGCCGATCGGGCGTGGCGTTCCACGTTCGGTCGGGCCCGGTCGGGCGTGGCGGTCCACGCTCGGTCAGGGTAAGTCGGACGGTGTCCAGACTCTTGCCAAAGCAAGTTATAAGTGAGCTCGCACTCACGCACCCACCGGACTCGGCGCCGATCGGGCGTGGCGTTCCATGTTCGGTCAGGCCCCGGTCGGGCGTGGCGGTCCACGCTCGGTCAGGGTAAGTCGGACGGTGTCCAGACTCTTGCCAAAGCAAGTTATAAGTGAGCTCGCGCTCACGCACCCGACCGGATTCGACGCCGATCGGGCGTGGCGTTCCACGTTCGGTCGGGCCCGGTCGGGCGTGGCGGTCCACGCTCGGTCAGGGTAAGTCGGACGGTGTCCAGACTCTTGCCAAAGCAAGTTATAAGTGAGCACGCACTCACGCACCCACCCGGACTCGGCGCCGATCGGGCGTGGCGTTCCACGTTCGGTCGGGCCCGGTCGGGCGTGGCGGCCACGCTCGGTCAGGTAAGTCGGACGGTGTCCAGGCTCTTGCTCGAAATAAATGAATCAT